>OU696697.1:61450656-62050656 GCA_916050605.2 Platycheirus albimanus | reverse complement strand
AATCGCTTGCATACTTTAACATCTCAATCATAATCTAATATCTACAAAGATACTAATCTCAAAATCCCTAATCTCAACACAAAAGGAAAAAAAAAGCAACCACACACACATTACATTTCCTTGACCAAGGAAGTGAGAGGGGTAACACCCTCCCTCAGAAAAATTTACTCCATAATCAAATGCATTATTGCATCTTGTTAGGGGAAATCTACAAGTCTTCCAACAAAAGAAAATAAGAAAACTAGAAAATTTCTATAAACGTTATAAAACGAAAATATCTTTTATTAAAGTTCTAAGATCTTAATAATCTACTTAAATCTACCTTAAAGGATGTAAAAGAAATCCTTATGCTTACTAATACCTACATTTATAAATTTGTGTGTATCTTCTTTATCATCAGAAATGATTTTACTGATATCGCAGATACCAAAATTTTCAACAATAGTTATTTCTATTCAAAAATACGTTGTCTGAAATGTTATGATTATCTTCAAAAATGAAAGAAGATTCTTTAATATTTGTAGGGATCTGAAATCTACTATAGACCCTAGCAAAATCTTAAAACAAGTTACGTTAATTCAGTTCTCAATTAAAGAATTTGTCTTAAATATTTAAAGTGTGATCTAACAGTGTACAGAAAAAAAAATTAATAAACAAAATGAAACAAATGAATGAGCAAGTATCGTATATACCAATAGCACTGATGTTGCGAACGAGTAGGTTCTCAAAGCTTTACGCGACGATAATAAAAAAACTAAGTCGAAGAACTATGTCCGATAGTCTTTAAGAAGAATGAGTTTCTAAGCCTATCGCAAGAATAATCGATTTCATGGCCAAACCGTGGTCAATATCAAAGTTTAAATAGCATATCCTCGGAAGTGCACTCCAGAGCTGGGCTGTAACTGAAAGTTTGATTACGTTAAACTACTATGACACTACCTTCCTTCAACTGAGGTATAACTCTAAAACGATTGACGCTTCTTGAAAGTGATTCTTTTAATTACTCGCGAATATGACGAAGACGATCACAAAAGAAGAAGATACTTAGACATAATATCGCGACAGAATAGAAAGATCTAAGCTTTAATTCTATTATGTTTGTGACAGCTGTAGCATAAAGTCTGCTAACTGGTACGCTTAACCGCGTGTGGTTATCGAGCAGGACTGTGTAATTGTCACTGATTCAAGGACCGTATTAACTATATAGATTAAAAAAAAATCAAACGCGGCGTTCAACGCGAGCGTTACTGGTCGCTACCGACACGAGATACAAAAAATAGATAAAATTGTCTTAATGACCGAAGGGTGCTTATATTGAAACACGATACGTAAGTGTATAAAGAAGTCCGAAAGATGAAATTACCGCAAAATAAAATACGGGATTTGAAAACGCATCTTAATATTCAAATGAAATTAGCGGTGGATGTGATGAGCAAGGAGCACGTACACGAAAAGTATATATAAAAAAAATAACTTTATGAGCTCGGGCTCTGAAAATAGTTCACCGATGGGTATTCACGAATGCTGCTCCATGCGATCAAATATGTTTCGCAAGATAGGATAAAAATTGAGTAATAGTACCATCTATGCTTCACAACACGAATATTGAACACTCTTCTTATAAAACACTGTCTATGATTGGTCTTAATATGTTCTTAAAATAAAAATAAGACTTAAGTTCTTTGCCACCGTCCGTGGACAATAATTTAATATCCGTACGTTCTCGCTTAACGCGACGTACGTGGACGAACGCTGCCTGTTGTCTATGACGTCAGGCACTTGAGCTTCACGCTCATATAATTAGAAACAAACATGCACTTTATACTTAAAACACAGACAAAAATTGTTACCTGGTTAAGATATCTTTTTTTTATCATAAATTTTATAAAAGGTACAGGTTCTGGTGGATGTTTTGATGAATCACTGGACTGCTGCGGATGGAGGACCGGCATCTGTGTCATCACACTCGCCAGACGTCCTGGTGTATTACGTCCCGCGATGAAAATCGAGAAAAAATGTTTAGGAGGTCCCACGGCGTATGTTCGGAATTTACCCACGACGTGTTTCTTCAGCCTATCGTGGCTGGGTTCCAAAGAAAAATCCTCAGGATGAAGTAGTGAATGAAGATGTCCTGAATGTTGCGCCGACAGGGCGATAGTGAAAGTAGAGGGGTTTGCAATACCAGCTTCCCTCAATGGTGCGTTATCATTTCCAGGTCTGGAGGTAGTATGCCCCAGTGAAGTGCCTTGGAGGATTAAGGAGGGGTTTCTATCAAGGAATGCCTCGAGGAGTGCCTAAAACTATGGCACAAACGGTGAAGATGTTGACTTCTTCTATGGTATGGCACAGTTATTTGCAAGGGATTGCAAAATACCTTGCCTCGCTAGCGTTGTTTAAGGTGGACTGAAAAAAGATGAGGAGGAAGTAATTGGTTCCTCCAAATATCCACAAAAAGGTGGTGCGGCTGGTGTATGTGGCGAGGTTATGTAAGTAGGCGAGCCGACTAGCGGATCAACGCCTATTTAGTCCTGCCACGTGGAAAACCAGTGCCTAGTGGTGTGAGGGGTACGAATAATAGTAACCTCTTCTGGATCTGCTCTCTGTAGCGAGACGCAGTTTTTCCATAAAAAGAATGTGAGAAGCGTAACTTCGTCTTACCACATATATTTCCTCACATGTATAAACTTTAGTACATGATATATGGGTTGGCGGCCCAATAAAATCCTTATAAAACGGTCGTGAAATGTTTCCTGGAACTCGTGGATAATGTCCTGGCGAACTCCAGTGCCTTCGACTAAAATATATTCCTCGGGTTAACAGACCATATCCTCGGTCTTTCGATGAGGTTTCCACCTAAATCGCATAGATGAGAGTCACATTATAACGTTGGCCACATGGCTCTGGTAGGTAGTGTAACGAGGCGTTACAAATCTTTCTTTTTTTATATACGCTGTATAAACATAACACATAAGGTATGTTTATTATCTGAAACAACAACAACATGGTTCTGTTCCCAAGACAAACAGCATCACAAGCTAAGCAATAGCTTAGTCACATGACATAGGCAATGGGCATGCCAATGCCAAAGAAAAGCAACAACATCAACAGCATAGTAAAGGGGGCGATCATCATGAGCGTGAGTAAATTTGCCACCAACGTTTATAACTCACATGATGTTTCTGTCGCCAAACGCAATAAGAAGGCCTGGAAAAGACACCGAAATGCATGGAGAAATTCATCATATATTTAGAATTTATTTCTTATTTAAGGTTTCGCCGCTTTGACTTCCCCCCACCAGTGGTCAGGGGTCTTAGTGGATTTTAAGGTTATTATATTATTATTATTAAGTATTAATTGCCACCAGGGGCTTTATACCTGCTGATCCACCAGAGCAATAGCCTGCCGTGTGCAACTTTCATGGTTGCTTTATTTTAAGAGAACTTAAGTATTAATTGCCACCAGGGGCTTTATACCTGCTGATCCACCAGAGCAATAGCCTGCCGTGTGCAACTTTCATGGTTGCTTTATTTTAAGAGAATTTAAGTATAAATTGCCACCAGGGGCTAATACCTGCTGATCCACCAGAGCAATAGCCTGCCGTGTGCAATTTCATGGTTGCTTTGTTTTAAGAGAATTTAAGTATTAATTGCCACCAGGGGCTTTATACCTGCTGATCCACCAGAGCAATAGCCTGCCGTGTGCAACTTTCGTGGTTGCTTTATTTTAAGAGAATTTAAGTATTAAGTGCCACCAGGGGCTTTATACCTGCTGATCCACCAGAGCAATAGCCTGCCGTGTGCAACTTTTATGGTTGCTTTATTATAAGAGATTTTAAGTATTAATTGCCACCAGGGGCCGTTATACCTGCAGATCCACCAGAGCGAAAGCCTGCAGTTTTTGCAAACCCGAGGTTTGCGTTTCTAGCCATAAGATTTCTTTGAACTAATCCATTTGTCCACAGGAATTGAAACTAGAGACGAACTCGGAATCCTACTCGGAGTCCCGCAGAAAACGACAGTAGAAGCCCAGGAGGAAACCAGCGAATTTCATCCACGCCGCAGGTGGTCTTAACGATTGGATAGCAATACATACTATAGAATATAACCATGTGTGAAATGAACTAAATTTGAAACCCATTATATACTTTTAATAATAAGGATTGTGTTAAATAAAATTATTTGTGAATTTGACAAAAGGAATCTTAATCAAAGTTTAGTGTTTTTCTTTGAGAACGGACCCGGGCAATCCGGCGAGTAAAACCCCGGCTGGAAAACAAAAAGCACCCATCACAATTTGGCGCCCGAGCAGGGACTTTCAAAAGATTCAACTACAATCCTACCGCAAACCCCGTTCCGGAGTCTTCCAATAGGCACATTTCACCGCCGTTACCAGAACCACCCGTCAAGCCCTAGAAGAAGATTCATCATCCGACCGGCATCCGACCGCAAAACCATTCCGGGATCTTCATAGGCACATTTCACTGCCGTTACCAGAACTACCCGTCAAGCCCTAGAAGAAGATTCATCATCCGACCGCCGACTGACCAAAGAAACTTTTGAAAGCCACCACCGACCGTCCACCGTGTACCAATCGCAAAATGAGCGATTCCGAAGAAACGCCCGTTTACGACATAAACCCATATAAAAACCTGGGGTTCATAAATTTCTTAAGGAAACCTGACCTTATCGAGGTGTTAAAGACTCGAGGATTAGAAACCGAGGGAAGGGTTGTAGAGCTCCGTCAACGCCTGAGCCAACACCTTAAAGAGCTTCGTGCACACAAGTCAACGCAGAATTTGTGCGAGGAGTTAGAGAGCATCGTCGAGGAAAGGAACAACGACGACAACGATAGTGAACCTCCACTGCTCTCAGACAACTCGAAGTCACCCGTTATTACGACCGTAAACACTAAGCCAGAGACTTCAGTGAAGGGATTGAAATTCCCCTTATACGTACCGACCACCGCACCAGCCATCGATCACTCACTTCCGCCGGAGGGATCATTCCTTTTGCAAGTCCCAGAATGGCGAAATCCCGCTCAAACATTATCTGTGCCAAGACAACAAGCACCGAATACGGCCCCACAAAATAGTCATTTCGTCCCCAGACCGTCACATCTGTTCCATACGCAAGGTCCGAGGGAGGATCCCGCGTTGCCAGAGGCACAGTATCAATCGCCCCATTTTAATTGGCTTACGCTATGTCCCGAAGCCGAAACGATGAACACAGTAAGGAAATGGGGGCTGCGTTTCGACTCCACGGGCAATCCTCTGGAGTTTATGGAACGACTGGAAGAACTGACAAGTTGCTACCGGATACAAGCCGACGAGATGCTTAGAACACTCCCGGAAATCCTAAGAGGCACAGCTTTGGAATGGTATAGGATCAATCGAGAAAATTGGCACACGTGGAGTTTGTTTCGCAAGGCGTTTTTAAAACGTTTTCTACCAGCCCGTTATGTCCATAAGCTCAAAGACGAGATAATGCGAAGAAAGCAAGGACCCAAGGAAAAGGCTAAAGATTTCATCCAGTCCTTACAATACCTCATCCGCCAACATCCCAAGATGTCGGTAGTAGAAAGCGTAGATAGAATCTACGATAGTTTGCGACCCGTCTATCGGTTGTATATACGACGAAGAGATTTCCAGACATTGGAGGAGCTTATGGAACAAGCGGAAGAACTGGAATACGTCCAAAATGAAGACAGTCATAGTCGCCAGCCTATCACACGTTCCTCACCCGTACCGCCTAGGTTTAACCAAACACCGAGATTTACGCCTGTCCATCACCTGCCCACCCAGGCTTTCACGATTACCGCCGCACCCAGCCAGTACAACCGAATCACCCACTGCTGGAATTGTAAGCAGTGTGGCCATAACAGAGCGAACTGCCGTCACCCTTTTCGCATGTTTTGCTCTTACTGCGGAGAGGACGGGCGACTAACTAAGGACTGCTTTTGTCACCCGAATTGGGCAACTTTACTCCGTGACCAGATCAAAGACCAGATTAGCCAAGCCCATACAGTTTTAACCAGAGAAAGTGCAGTGCCTAAGCCATCGCTCTCCAATGAGCGAATTGCTGAAGCAGTTAAGAAAGAAGAAGAAAACAGTAAAGAACCTCAGAGTATAATAGATCCCAGCGAAATTGACGTACAAGATCCGGACCAAAAGCTACTACAGCAGGTGAATACCGCGGCCCGCGACGACCCTCGCTATTTCGTCTCTGTTACGATATGTGGTCGAGACTTCCAAGCCCTGCTCGACACCGGAGCTACGAAATCGTTTATCAATTTTGAATGTCGTCAGCTGCTGAGGAGATGTAAGGTGCCGGTGCGTTATCAAAGACACGCCATATATCTAGCTAATGGCACCCCCGTAATAAGCCGTGAGCACTTCACAGCCAGCATGTTTTTCGGAGACCAGGGCATACAAGGGGAATTGACGTACCTAAGGCATTTATCCGAGGAGGTAGTCATCGGTTTGGATATCCTAGTAAGTGCAGGGTTCTCTATGACGCTGTTTGGTAAGGAACTTCCGAAGGGGAGTTGCAGCCAACCTAAAAGGGGTGACCAGCTCTACAGAATAGGGGGTGACCTACGCAAAGAACGACAACCAGAACGGCTGCGTAGATCGTTGGAAGAAGAACTACCGAAAACCGAAAATTCACCTAACACTACGAATGCAGGAGTTCACCAAATCCGTTTGAAGCATGACCTGCCGTTCAAACAAAGGTTCTGGCAGATACCGCTAGATCCCGCTTCCCGACCTGCAATAGCGTTTACGGTACCAGGACATGGCCTATACCAGTATTATGCAAAAAAAAAAAAAAAAAAAAATACCGTGGCTTTTTTTTAGACGAGAAAGTTCTCGTCTCCGACGAAGGAGGGGAATGTAACGAGGCGTTACAAATCTTTCTTTTTTTATATACGCTGTATAAACATAACACATAAGGTATGTTTATTATCTGAAACAACAACAACATGGTTCTGTTCCCAAGACAAACAGCATCACAAGCTAAGCAATAGCTTAGTCACATGACATAGGCAATGGGCATGCCAATGCCAAAGAAAAGCAACAACATCAACAGCATAGTAAAGGGGGCGATCATCATGAGCGTGAGTAAATTTGCCACCAACGTTTATAACTCACATGATGTTTCTGTCGCCAAACGCAATAAGAAGGCCAGGAAAAGACACCGAAATGCATGGAGAAATTCATCATATATTTAGAATTTATTTCTTATTTAAGGTTTCGCCGCTTTGACTTCCCCCCACCAGTGGTCAGGGGTCTTAGTGGATTTTAAGGTTATTATATTATTATTATTAAGTATTAATTGCCACCAGGGGCTTTATACCTGCTGATCCACCAGAGCAATAGCCTGCCGTGTGCAACTTTCATGGTTGCTTTATTTTAAGAGAACTTAAGTATTAATTGCCACCAGGGGCTTTATACCTGCTGATCCACCAGAGCAATAGCCTGCCGTGTGCAACTTTCATGGTTGCTTTATTTTAAGAGAATTTAAGTATAAATTGCCACCAGGGGCTAATACCTGCTGATCCACCAGAGCAATAGCCTGCCGTGTGCAACTTCATGGTTGCTTTATTTTAAGAGAATTTAAGTATTAATTGCCACCAGGGGCTTTATACCTGCTGATCCACCAGAGCAATAGCCTGCCGTGTGCAACTTTCGTGGTTGCTTTATTTTAAGAGAATTTAAGTATTAATTGCCACCAGGGGCTTTATACCTGCTGATCCACCAGAGCAATAGCCTGCCGTGTGCAACTTTTATGGTTGCTTTATTATAAGAGATTTTAAGTATTAATTGCCACCAGGGGCCGTTATACCTGCAGATCCACCAGAGCGAAAGCCTGCAGTTTTTGCAAACCCGAGGTTTGCGTTTCTAGCCATAAGATTTCTTTGAACTAATCCATTTGTCCACAGGAATTGAAACTAGAGACGAACTCGGAATCCTACTCGGAGTCCCGCAGAAAACGACAGTAGAAGCCCAGGAGGAAACCAGCGAATTTCATCCACGCCGCAGGTGGTCTTAACGATTGGATAGCAATACATACTATAGAATATAACCATGTGTGAAATGAACTAAATTTGAAACCCATTATATACTTTTAATAATAAGGATTGTGTTAAATAAAATTATTTGTGAATTTTACAAAAGGAATCTTAATCAAAGTTTAGTGTTTTTCTTTGAGAACGGACCCGGACAATCCGGCGAGTAAAACCCCGTCTGGAAAACAAAAAGCACCCATCACAGTAGGCGTATTTCTGAGCAACTCATTCGATTTCGTTTGCTCAGAATATAAATCACTTGAACTCACCTGGTTTTGTAAGTAATCCTTCTGGTTTGTTAGATGGATGGAAGAATAATGAAATGCAAGTGCAATTTCTTATTATTCTTCCATCAGAAAAAAAGTAAAATGATGGCAGCGGCAAAAACAAAAGAAAACTTTCTATAATGTTCTGGAGCAGATTTGTTCTTGCTCCAACGATGGTCTTCTTCAAAATGGCGGTTTCTTTTTGTCTGGCTTCTTGGATAGTGTTTCCACTTTCCATTCGGCCAACGCCCTGTTTTCCAGTAAGAATTCTTATGTTCCACTTTGTAATTTTGTGAGCCTATGACGTCAATGTCGGTAAGTAGTTGCAGGTTTTTATAGTCTGTTTACACTTTTCTTCTGCAGACTGTTAAACGGCGAAGACAACCAACTAATCGCTGTCAGGCAGAATGATCCATTTGATTTGGATGATGATGAACAAAATTTCCGTCCTCCCGACCGAGAAGAAGTTCGGATAGCAATATCTAAACTAAAGTCCAACAAGGCTACTGGAGCTGATGGCCTTACGGCTGAACTCTTCAAAGCAGCGGGAGATGACTTGGTGAGGAGCATACACCAACTCATCTGTACAATCTGGTTGGATGAAAGTATGCCTGACAAATGGAACCTCAGCATTGTGTGCCCTATCCACAAGAAAGGAGATACTCTAAGCTGCGCCAACTACAGAGGTATAAGTCTCCTAAATGTCGCCTATAAAATCTTGTCGGCCATTCTGTGTGAACGTCTGAACCCTTTCGCACGTGAACTGATTGGCCCCTATCAGTGTGGTTTCAGACCCGGTAAGTCAACCGTCGACCAAATTTTCACACTTCGGCAAATTTTGAAAAAGACCCAAGAATTCCAGATCGATACTCACCACCTCTTTATCAATTTTAAAGTTGCCTATGACAGCGTAAACAGGAACGAGCTATACAGAGCCATGTCGCTTCTTGGCATCCCTGCCAAACTCGTTCGATTGTGCAGGATGACTATGAAGAACTCTCGCTGCTCCGTGAAGGTTGGTAAGAATACCACCGACTCATTTAATGTCGAGAAAGGGTGACGCGCTGTCATGTAACCTCTTCAACATCATTCTTGAGGCAATCGTACGCAACTCGCATGTCAACACCAGCGGTACGATTTTTTTTAAACCCATTCAATTACTTGGCTATGCTGATGATATTGACATTATTGGAAGAACGAAGCGCGCTGTCAGTGGAGCATTCGCAAGTATTGAAGTGGAAGCGGCTCGAATGGGTCTGGCTGTAAATGAAAATAAAACAAAGTATATGCTGTCCTCGGGTGAAGTAGATCATCACCGTAGGCTCGAACAAAACGTCACAATGGACAGATATAACTTTGAGGTTGTCAAGGACTTTGTCTATTTGGGTTCCACCATAACCTCTCAGAACAACATCAGTGAAGAGATCAGTCGAAGAATCACTCTTGCCAATCGCTGTTTCTTCGGGCTAAGAAGGCATCTTAGTAGTAAAGCCCTCTCTCAAAGGACCAAGGAGACACTATACAAGACCCTTATCATCCCAGTCCTGCTGTATGGGGCAGAAGCGTGGACACTGACACAATCGGATGAATACAGGCTGGGGTGCTTTGAGAGAAAGATTCTTCGGGTGATATTCGGGTCTGTATGTATCAATGGAGTATGGAGGAGAAGATTCAATGACGAACTGTACGGACTACAGCGACATTGACTTGGTTAAGAAGCTGAAAATTCAGCGGCTTAGATGGCTGGATCATGTGGAGCGTATGGACGAAAACGCTCCTGCCCGACGAGTCTTCAATTCCAACCCGTAGGGCCGACGCAGTTCTGGAAGACCCCATCTAAGGTGGCGCGATCAAGTGGTAAACGACCTCAACCAACTTGGTGTGCGCAACTGGAGGCCACTGGCTAGGGACCGGCCTAGCTGGCGAGGATTGTTGGTTGAGGCCGTGGTCCACAATGGACTGTCTGCGCCACCTTAAGTAAGTAAGTTACACTTTTCTGGTTTTAGTTATCCTGCGTTTCAAGTATATGGTAAGTATGACAGAATACATAGTTATGCATAATATTTTCGCTCCTGAGCATGCTCATATGTCGGAAAGTAACAGTCGGTAGGATCAGGTTGGAATACAAGCGATTTAGTGAACAATCCACGGATAAGAATGGATGAGTTTATTCTGACGTGAAGTCGAATGACTTGACGTTTCTGTCAGTGAAACTGTCATCACCACAATGTTATAGATATTCTCATCCTGAAAGTTGTCCTTACCTTGCATACGTGATTTGAAAAACCAAAACCATTGTCGAAAATATCTCTGTCACCCAAAGTGTGTTCGTACTTGTCAACTTATAGAGACAAATTAACTTTCTCTACTGTCAAGTGACTATTGCAACGAAACGAGACTTAGGCAAATATTTCTGCTGGACAGCAGGGAACGAGAAAAGGAAATAATCCTGTGTCACCGATGACGTCAGTAGTGATCATTTTGTTGTTCACACTCATTACAAATGTCATCTGTCAGTACAAATTTTCTTGAATGGCTTCGGGATTACTATTAGAGTGACTGTCAGATAGATTGCTTACGCCTGGTGAAGGAAATTGCATTTGATAACGTCAGCTGGATGGTGAGAGTAAACCCATAATCCCGCTAAAAATGAATTTCACAGTCGGACATTCATTTGCCAGGCAGAAACTCTTCTCGTCTGCGCGCCTCGGATGGTGTAAACAACATTCTGCAGATTGCCGTGTAAACCACACCTGGTGTAGTTCTGCATGTAGGCCAAGCAAAATATCGATAGCGACAACTCTCAGTCGCCTATCGCTCAAAAATTACACTTCCATGGGAATGGCGAACTGCGCATGACTTGGAAATTCTCTTTTGAAAATGGAGGCCAAGTGACTTCCAAGAGAAGTGGAATGTGTTCGTCGGGGTGGATTCTAGCTGTGGATTCATATTTAATGGCGGACCATAATTTCGTGCGTTCAGCACCATGAGAGTCGACAATCGGTTTCCCCGATAGATGGCACCAGTTGCGCACATAAAGTGTAGTTGGAGGGCAAGTAGGTTTTCCCTACGAAGCCATTGGAGGGCAAGAAAGTTTTCCCTACATCGTCGTGTTGTGTTCGGCGGAGATGATCAATTGATGAATCTGAATCCGTCGTGGTTGTTGTCGTCGTCGATGTACGTTGAATCCAAGCTTTGTTCACGTTGAAAAATCTCGGTGGAAAGGAATCAGTCGAAGAAATAAGCAGGTGCTTTGAAGACGATTCAGCTTTACTTAAACACGAACTTGCTTATTGCTTAGGACAAATGCAAGATAGGAACATCCCCAAAAGCAATTCTTACTAATGTCCTAAAAGATATCAAACAAGAACCCATGGTTCGCCACTAAGCAGGTGCGTTTAGACTCACAAAAAAAATAATAAATTTACTGAATTTTCCAAATTACAGCTGAGGCTCTTGGGGCAATTGGTGTTCCTGAAGTCATACCGTTTCTTGAAGAATACAAAAGTGAATCATGCATAGCGGGTTCAGAAACCTGTAAAATTGCACTAGATCGTGTAAATTGGCTAACGAATGGAAACACAGTAGACGACAACAATCCTTATCATTCTGTGGATCCTTCACCTAATTAAACTTCTTATAAATTATATGGTCTAATATTTGCAAGCGCTGCATGTGCTGCAAATATTAGAAGCTGATGTCTTGGAATATCTCATTACTCTCAAGAGATTTTCTAACTAACCGCCTGAGCAGAATGGTGTAGCTACAGCAGTTGTACGTTTGTACGTAGCACTTACAATTTCAAGTTGCAGCTGCAGCGCAGAAAGAAGCTGAAATATAAGTCAAAAACAACAACAAACGAAATGGCAGACACGATTTTTTTTCAGTTCAGTACCACATTTGTGTATGCTACTTAGTGCAAAATATTGCTACGTGCTACTACTGCACCATTATGCTCAGGCAATAATGCATTCAGTGTGAGCTTACACATACAAGTAAGCCCGCCACCAGGTTTGTTTGTAAGTTACTGGTTGGGCACAATGGTGTAGCTGCAGTAATAGAACGTATCAATGTCAAAGTTAAATGTACGTAAATCGCATTGCACGGCTACAATGTGCAGTAGCAGCTGCAGCATAGAGAGTAGCTGAAGTACAAGTCTTCACGAACAACAAACCAAAATGGCAGACAAAATTTTTGTTTGAGTTTAGTGCTACACATTGTACTCGTGTATGCTGCTTGGTGCGCTACTTTTTTTGACATTAACATTGACATTGCTACGTGCTTATGTTGCAGCTACACTATTGTGCGCAGCCAGTTAATCATTCATATTTTTGTTTACCTAGAGTCCGTTGTTAGGTTTATATCATAAATGTTCAGTAGTTTCAAAAACAATTATTGAATTCTCCTGTTAATATAATTGTGAACACAAACTAAATATGTACCTTAAAACAAAAAAAATTGTATCTTCGAAGTGTTGTCTCGACTTTATAATTCGAGTTCCCTCCCTCCCGGCCACACGATTCGGCAAATTTTATAATGTGCCCTATCATGGTAACCGATCGGAGAAAAATTGTCTCTAATTCGGACGAAATGTACGAATTTTGTATCATGGTACCTCTCCGATTGATAAATCGGACACACATCCGAAAAATAATAAAGCATGCGTTGAAAATGTCAAAATGACAGTGACGCACAGCGAATTCATGCGATGCATGGCCTTTTTATATTTGAATTTCTCTCGATTGTCTCCGGCAGCAAATTACTTGCGGACTTTTGTCGGATGGTAATAAAAAAATACAAACTATTTAATTTCGTGTGTACCTATTTGTTTTTTTTTATTCTTCTTCCTTTTTTTGAGGCTTTCTGCTTGTGTTATGTATTTCATCCCCTAAAAATACAGCTGCGCTGTGCAGTTTTATTCGACTGCAAAGGAGGTTCATACTTTATTTTTTTGTTTTCCTCATGACATGGTATGCGCGTCGGTACGCATTTGTATTTCTCTTCCAATCCGGTTACCATGAACACAATAAATGCTCCGATCGGAACATTTCCCCGGTCGGAGGATTCTCCGATTGGTTACCATGATAGGGCCCAATGAAAGTTGTCGAAAACGTTGCGACAAAACGTAACGCAAGCGATAATAAAACGTTCCAGACGCCTAGGACTTTTTGACGAAGAGGTTTTAGAATCACTGATGTAGCTTGCCGCATAGTATTCGCTTAAAACGTTTCGTTTACGAAACGATTCAACGTAGTGAAAGCGGTAGGCGGAGCTAAAAAATAAATTAAAACGCAGCCATTTTGTTTTATTTTTTATTTTATTTTAACACAAATCACAAAAAATACAAAACACTAAGGGCCTTAGTTGGTATCATCATCTAGAAATAAACAAAAATAATTTAATATAAATATTATAAGTAATGAGATTATTGGAAAGAACTATGAAATACTTACTTACAATTGGTTTGCGTTTTTTTCTGCAATACTGGAAGAGCAACATCCTGCCTCTTTGAATGACTGATGACGACTGACCTGACCATGAAAAAAACTTCTTCGAAGAACATCAAACTTTAATTCATCTCGTAGCGTGCGGTGACATCTAGTGTGAGATACTTTAAGCAAGTTACATTGCGTACAAAAGTACTTTTTCATCCCGTAAATTGTACGCCTTAGGCGGATTACGTCTTTGTGCCGGAAGGATGTTTTTCTTCCAGTATTGTAGAAAAAAAACGCAAACCAATTTATTGTAAGTAAGTATTTCATTGTTCTTTCCAATAATCTCATTATAATACTTATATTAAACTATTTTTGTATATTTCTAGATGATGATACCAACTAAGACCCTTAGAAGGATGTATAATATTAAAATAATAATGTTTTGTGTTATTTGCGATTTGTGTTCCAAGAAAATAAAAAGTAAAACAAAATGGCTGCGTTTTTATTTATTTCTTAAGGCCATATCACACTGACAGTGATTTCACTGACCACTGGCAGGCAGTGACGTCACGAAAACTGACGTGATTTTTACGCCAGTGAAGAAATTGCTCGTCAGTGGTCAGTTGAGAAAAAAAGGTTATCACACCTACTGGCAGGCCTGTGCCAGTGTGTCCCAAAACTCACTGACACCTCATGCTAGTCAGTGATATTTTCTCCGAGTCAGTCAGTGAACTGACGCCTGCAAAACTGACTATCACACTACACTGACACATTCTTCACTGGCACACGACACTGGCATGTGGCGTCAGTGAAATTTACTCGAAATCGGGTCAGTGAGCAGTTTTGCTATCACACTGACTGACTACCGACAGCCAGTGGCTGTCAGTTCCTTGTTTTTTTTTTTTTTTTTTATTTGTTTCAAGTGGAAAACTCTAGCTGCTGGTTTTTGGTTTGTTTGCTTACACAAAATTATTTAGAAAAAAATAATGTCAGAAAAAGAATTTTTGGAAATATAGTTGAAGTTTCCACGATGGCTTATTTGGCAGTGTGTGTGGTGGACAGCCTCAGCGATGATGATGAGGACAAGAGAACTTGTCGACGGCGCAGTGTTGAGGCGTAGAGAGAAGGAAGGGTTTCGCTGCGACTGCTATTCCAAATAGCTCAACCAACTATTTTGGTTATTATTCCAGAAGTCCTTGACGATATTTACAAGGTTCTTGTGGGTTGTTTTTTTAAGGTTATTTATAGCAGAGCGAAATAAAAGACGCGTGTCTGTTTAACTAGAGTTAAGATAGAAGTGGTTTATTATTCATACAGAAGCGTAAGATACAAAAATAGGTGTGTTCATACTAAAGATAATTTGCTTGGTTATATAACACATAGGGTGTCTCTAACACTCCTCCTTAAACTGAAAATTGTTATTGAATACCCACGTCGTTTCGGAACTTTTCAAGCTTCGTTCTATCCAGAGGTTTTGCGAGTGCATCTGCTATTTGTTGGTTCGTGCTGGCATAGCTTACTTTGATTTCACCTTCGTTTAGGGTGTATTGTATAAATGAATGGCGGATGACTATGTGTTTCGTTTTCGGATGAAATCCACTGCTGAATGCAATCGCAATAGCGCTTTGGTTGTCGCAGTTGATTACCAAAGGTTCACTGGTTTCACAAAGTTGAGATCTTATTCCATTCCACCATAGTGTGTAGGGATGACTTGCTCGTCCGTACTCACTAATCGAGTACGCCAGTGGTGCCACCTAATCAAGCAAACTTCTTTAGTTACTCACCTTATGCTGAACGCACTATTTACCACTCACTCGAAAGAAAAGAAGAATCCACCACGGAAACCCCATTTCAGTCCATTACTTAGCGACGGTATCATCCGCGTAGTGTACACGTGACGTCACGATTCGGAATGTCACTAAGCCAATTTGGAGGTAAACACCAAATTAAATTTGTTCTGATGTGACATAAGCTCAACCTGAAGCATGAACTGTCATATCACCACCAGGTAAACGTCCTAGTGTTGTGTTTCACGCCTCCTAATACTGCTAGGAAATACTTACCTGATATACTTACGTCACCACATCTGTCAAAATCTTTTTAACATTCTCACTACCGTTGTCAACCAAAAATAGTCCAGCGAGTTTCTAATATCGGAAAATAGTTACAATGCGACACATTGTACTACGCAGTATAACACTTATTCAATGCAACCAAAGCCTCAAATAAAGTATTTCCATTCATATTTTGGCATAATAATATATTTGTCAGGAAGTAAAGAGTCTGTGCCAACAAGACTGTTACGATGAGCGCTGCTCATCAGCATTTATTTTACTACGCCACGACATGATACTGCGAAAAAAAACAGTAAAATCCGCGCGTATTTTTATTTTTGTACGAAAGATAAGAATACCAAAGAGGAAATAGTCTGTGTATCAGACTTCATTTTGAAAAGTGTACTCAGACAAGAAACATTACTTCTGGTCAGAACAGCAGCATTACGTCTCCATTTTTTTTTTGGAATTAATTTTTTTTTACCTAGTGATTGAGATTTTCTCTGCAATCACCTAGGCATCGAGGGAATATTAACATTATCAGAAGTCTGAAACAACATTATAGGTAAGAACATCATTTTGTAGTGATCCTTTGGGATTAATTCGAAAGAATTTGTCCAAAGTTTGATAGAGATGGGCGACGCCATCAATTTTGTATAGGCAAGTTTTAGAATTTTCTTTTTCCTTTCGAATAGGAATAGCTGAGCACATCAGAGGGAATTGAAGTGGACGTATCCAATCAATCCAAGTCAGACGAGGATGCCTCACCTTCTTGTTCTTCGCTTACCTTTCTGGATGCCCAGAATATAGGGTAGTGGCTGGCACGAGGCCGTGAAATTTTCCTTTTTTTTTTTAATGCCATCCTACGTATAGGATTGATGGCATTACAGCGCACATACACAGGAAAATATGTATGTCACAAATAAATCGATATAGCAGCATATCGCACACTTTTTTTTATTCTCCGGAGCTGCGTATTCCTCTGGTCGCTCATTCTACAAATTTCGGAGCACACACGTGCCCACCATAAAGAGGAGAAAGTTCCTCTTTCCTGCATCTTTTGACGCCACTCAAGCAAACGTCCAGCGTTGATCCGCTCGTCGGCTCGCCGACGTTTGCACACACTTTTTATTCCTTATTGTCTCTTCGCATGGGATTTGAGACAGAACGCTTCCTTCGTGACGCCACATGCTAGTGACGTCATAGCACATATTTGCACATCGGTCACGAGGTATCGAAGCGCCACGTTTCTTCATACTATTGGTTAATATCCAGGACCACTCTTCAACACACCCCATCGGGTAGGAAGGAATTTACTGCGTCATATCAGTTCCTGCAACTTTAATTAATTCAGTTCCTGCAACTTTAATATCACCAGTCCCTGCAACTTTAACACTCTTCAAGATTATTCATCAGATCCAGATATTATTTTATGTGATGTATTATTATACCAAGTTTATCTTTCTGGAATACCAGGTAATGAGATTATTACTTAGTAGTTTTTTTGTTTGTTATTTGTGATACGCCAAGGACGTAATACATATGTCCTCACATAACCCACAGGCGGGCTCGATAATTGCCTTGAATCATATATGTACTAGTCTAGCTTACATTACGTACGATCACTGACGGTGGTGTACATGCTTAGCTAGCATTCTTCAAAGAAGATACCAGCACGTAGTGGCGGGACCTAACGCCTCCCCCACCCACTCAGCGTAGTGATTATACTTTTTTTTGAGAATACGTCATAATAATATACAAAGATCAGTGTTTGAGCTAAATTATATATAGCATCTGAGTATTGTGAAATTTCTTACATCCTACCTAGTTACTTCTCGCGTTGCGATTCTAAAATTCTTTCGCGTATTGTCATTTTGTTTTGTCCGGTAACGAATCCAGTATCTCTCGTCGGAATAAAAATCAGTTTTCAAATAAAACCTAGCTACTGTTAAAGCTGTGTTTCGAAACCCGTGTTACAGTTTCTTGGGAAACGATTCATTCAGACGCGTATGGCGCAGGTGAAGGTTTCATCATACTTTGAAACAACCTTTTTCCGGTTAGATAACGTTTATGCTTAACTATTTTGGAGCGAGGATACGCAGTTCAATGAATACTGTCATTTGTACACTTGTTTTTTTTTATTTTTCGCGTTACACTTTTTTTTCTTTTCCACTTTTGTCTGCACGACAACACCGTTTCGCGTCGGTAGCGACCGTGTTTTGACAGCGTTTTGACGCTATGTCCTTACTTATCATCGCACTTTGCTTTTAGATAATTATTCTAATCGATCGTACCAAATATCCTTTATGTCGTGTAATCGTGTTTAAATTTAACGTACTATTATTGCGGTACACAAGCATTTTACTATCCTAAAGATACGATATCTTAAAATTTCAAGGCTCAGTTCAAAACCAACTCGAAGTTTGAAACAGTTGAGTTCAGATTAATAACAACATTCCAAGTGTAATCATATACAAGAAGTAAAATTAATCTATTCCACTATAGTTTATTATCCACCTTAATCACTTACTTTTCAGCTAGTTACCGGAGTGCACTTCAGCAACAGCAGATTTCTGTTAACATCAATTATAAACTACCCCATTGGTAGTCAATATCTTTAATATATTTGCATGTTTTTATTGTATTTTGGAATACATTCATATTACCTTTTTGATATATTGATATAAACAACATTTGAAATCGATTACTGGTTGGAATACAAACGGTATTCTTTCAAGTATGGTACCTTTTTTTGAGGGGTTTGTAAATCTGTGTTGCTTACTTTCTAGTACCACGCTTTTGATTTTCAACATCGACAAATTTGCCTTGCTAATAGTTAGAAAGATTTTGTATTTCGTTTTATCGGTTTTTATTAGACCGAGTTGAAGTATCTTTCTTGATAAATAGGATAAATATCTCGTGTTAAAAACTTATTTTTTGTTTCGTGTTCGTGAATTTGATTTGACTTTTCTCCCTTTCAATTCTCTCGATATTTTCGAGCGGTGAGAAATTAACGCCGCGGTTAGTTTATATTTATACAAGAGTTCATAACTATCTTTCACTTTGAATTCCTTTTAACGCAAATAGATAGAGCCGCGTATAAATTAGCGTTTCATAGATGCAACGTAGCATCCCAATATATAGGAAGTAAATTACTTTCGTACTTACTTTGCTTCTTAATATTAACTTCCTTTACATTATAAGCAATACATAAGACAATAATAAAAATAAAAAGATATAGTTACCCTGCCATACTGTAGAACAGTTTAAGTATAGATAAGTATATAGAATATACAACGAAATTTTATATTATCCTACGGGATACCAAATTTTATAGTTTTAAACACTTTTTACCTTGGATAAAAATAAAAAAAAAAAAAAATATTATTACAAGTTCTGATTTAATCTTTTTGATATCTTTGATTTTGAATTTTTCTTAAAGTTATATTCAGACTATTCTTATTGATTACCTGTTAGATTTAAGTTTAATATTAATAAACAAGCCTTTTATAACGTTTACAGAAAACTTTCAGTATTTTGATTTCGATCTTTTTGGAACTTTTATTTAGGTCTTGAGTTATTTTCAGTATGTTTGAGTAAGTTTGCCTAGGGAGGGTGGTAACCCTCACACTCTTTTCTTAGAGGACATGGCGAAGTACATATTATGACACTCGTAAGGAGTATCATTACTGCAACGATAGAGTAGTGAGTTTTTGTTGTGTTATGGTTTAGATAGAGTTAGATATAGTAGTTGAGCAAGCTTTTTAGCTTGCTTATTGAATCTGGGGCTGGCCATCAACATAGTTGAGTCGTAGGGACTCACCGGTGCACGGTCAGCCATGGCTGTAATCGAGAGAGATGATTTTCGATTATAGAATGGGTGGGTTGAGATACCTTGGGGGATTAATCAACACCTGTGATCCTCCCTCCCTACAACGTTAGCCACCTCTTCCTCATTCTGCGATTCATCGTGGCGGCAGAATGTTGGAAAGGTGACAAGATAGCCACGCAGCCACGTCCTATTTAAACGTGATTCTTTACTTTTGATCTATGATCATTCATTTTAAGAGGTGCGATTACGAATCGTTCTCTCTCTACAGTTAATTCTTCTCAGTCTTGTCAACGTCAGTTATGAGGGCCCTTAAGCTTTTTAAAATTACTTATTCAAACTCGCACATCATGAGTTCACCGGTCGGCAGTGAAAAATAGTTGTAACACCGGTCAAGTAGATGCCGGAGCAAGTGCCCACGGCCTGGCTGAGCTGGTCATGGCTATGGTACTGCCGGCCACCGCGACGGTCGATCTCGGCCACGGTTCTACGTTGTCGCATGCCGTTCGCATCGATTGTCCTTCGCGGATAATTGGTGAGAAAGGGGGCGTTGCCGGCATAGGATCGCTTCCGTCCCTTTAATACAGAGTTTAGGTAGCCATAGCTAGTATAACAGATGCGATCTGGAGCAAAACCTTCGGAATTGTAATTGTCAATCATATCTACAGCATTCTAATACTGGTTATGAGTGAGGGATTTGAGTAGAATCCATGGTTTCGGGTGTAAACTACATTGAAATACAGCTGCAAGCAGAACACCTAGCACTTGTAGCGGATAGGCGTGGACATGCTGGTAGGTACCCTCTAGGCTGTTCCGCGGTGTTTTGTGGTCAGCACCTATGGTACGCTACTAGATGGTCCATGCTTCTGTGATGGGGATGGAGATGGGAGTTTAGAAGAAGGGAAGAGGGAGCAGAGAGGGCAAGATACCATGTTAGCGACGTGTAAGTATTCTTGTTTAGTGATGCTAGGTACACCGATACGTGGGAAGCCGGGGTTGGAGATGCTGTTCCTTGGTATAGGAGTCAAGGATGCTCGGATGGATCTTGTCTTTCCTGGTCTCTTCTTCGGGTTGGGTCGTCGATGAGTGTTCGCTCGGAGCTTAAGGATCCATAGGGTGTTTAGGCGAAGGGGTCAGCGCGTATTGGCAATTCAATCAGGGAGGCAATTCTCATTATCAACGTTATAGATGGCGCTCAATGTGGGGCAAAAGTTTGCGTGTCCTACATGGCCCGTTTGTGCGTTGAGCCGTGGGTAGAACCATCTCTTTCTTTTAAACTCATACATCATCGAATTTAATTTCATTCGATTTTAAATTAATCGTAACGTTACAGATGGCGCCCAACGTGGAGCCCGAATTAATTGATGAAGACAAGATTAGAATTGATTTAAGCTAGGTCGATTCTGAATGATATAGTTCGAAGTTTAGAATTTTTGAGTTTTTAGAAATTTTTCAGTTTTTGAGTTAAGATTTTTTGTTTTCGTACAGGTTTCTTAGATGGAGGAACAACATCGAGTCTAGTGGAGTAGATACTATTTTGTCCAGTGGTTTAGTGAATTCTTTCCTGAATCAGTCTGTTGCATTAGGTCTACCTACTTTTCTCTACCTCTTGTCACCTAGGTTTGTCTTCGATCTCTGTCCGGATTGAGCTGTTATTTGCTCGATTGTCAGTTGCTGAGGTGTTGACGCATCCATTAAGTGAAGTCTAAGATTCCGGCCGTAGGAGAGTAGATTGAGCAGGTCTTCTGACCGGTGGTTAGTGCTTTTTGCCTGACGCACGTCAGCTGCAGAAGCTGGTCATTCGCTCGAATACGACCCAATTTGTTCAATTACAAATCAACTTATTCTTTGAATTATTTTACTACCCTGAATACTTTAGAAATTATTAGTCGTTTGATGATGTTATGAAGTGATGGTACGTGAAGAGACATGAAGCGTTAACCGGTAGTTGGTGTTTAATACCCGATGTACGTCTGTAGTAACGTAATGTTGTCTTCGCATACCAGACCAACCTTTCGTTAAAGAGCAACTTTTTCTTTTTCTTTATTAGGTACAGAACGCTGCGATGTACGAAGTTTTCACACACTAACGTTTTTAATTTGATTTTTTTGATCGGTTAAGTTGCAGAACCGATATATGTACGCCTTGTTCCTAAGAATGGAGGGTTACCACCTCCTGAACCTTTTTATGAAATACAACCTTATATAGATTAGATAACTTAGATTTTTTTTTTTGATATACAGTTCAGTATAGTACAGTTTTTTTTTGAGTTCCGTCAATTGAGTTGAGACGTAAACTTCTCAATTGATGTGTAAGTTTTGAGTATCGAGTTTTTTTTGAGCTTCCGTCAATCAAGTTGGGACGTAACTTCTTGATTGGACGTGTAGTTTTGGGATAGTGCCCGCAATTTAGAGTTTACAGTTTCTTATAGTTTTGAGAATTTTTGGGATAGAGCCCGCACATAGTTTATAGTATATAGCCCTATATTATAGAGTTAGTTTTTGAGTACAATATAAGTATTGATTCCCGAAATCAATTTATTTTCTTTATATAAAATTACCTATATTATATTATCTTTTAAGATTATACTTAAGTATCCAGTCGAATTTAGGATTTCTAAAAACATTTTTGAATTATTGTTTTTGATAGACAATTAAACTAGGTATATTTACCTACCTTTTAGCATTAAGCACTTTTAGATTAACAAAGTTTCTTTAAAACCTTTTTTTTTTGAATTTTCTCTGCTTGGTTTCATCAAACCAAATTACTTACCATAAGTAGTATCCGTCCGAGGATATCTCACGGACTACTTAACTTTTTATCCACTGGATTTTCATTTTTCACTGATTTACAATAGCCGAATACTCGTTCGAGGAATTACTCACGAGACTTTCGCCATTTATAATACCCAGACTTATCCTTTCTTTTATATTAGTCCATAGTAGAAACCGTTCGAGGAATTTCTCACGGTCTACAAACCTTTTTGTCCGATTTATACATTTGTATACCTTCTTTCTCTATTGTCCATTTACCTTTAAGGCTTAATGACAGGCCGAAGCCGTAGGAGAGCTATAAAAAGCACTTACCAGACTAAATACAAAGATTACGAGGTCATGGCTTCTACAGCTCCGAAACCCAAACCAGTTCGTACCCAAGACGACGTTGAAGAGAACATCTCCGAGGATGAGGTCAGCCAAGCTGGAAGTTTACCTGGGGATGATGTTGGTAATAGGAGTGTAGAGGTAGACGAGGAAGAAGTGAGGAGAGCCGAAGAGCAATTACGTAAGGATGCTGCTGACCACTCAGCGTATATACAGAGAGTTGTTTCCGCTACCATTGACCTACACAGAGTCGATGACAGGAAGTTCATGGCGGAAGCATTGGAGAAAAGTCACATGCGCTTACTTGAGCAAGTAACCCAGCTACTTCAGAAACGAACTGTAAAGGCAACCCAATCTGCCGCTCCTTCTAAACCCCTCGCTCCTCCTAAGACAACCGTACCTCCTAAATCAGTTGATCCTATTGGCGTCACGTCAACACAAAGGGCTACGCGGCAAGTCAAGCTAGACAATATAGACACTCCACGTGTCACCAATACTTATATACCTAACGGTCCGTCCACTACCAATTATGTCCAGTCCGAGCAGAGGCCTATCGATAATATCGATATAGTAGATCGCTACACGCCACACTACGAACACGCTAGAGTGCCACCTCTGTCTGAGGTCAATCCAGCACAAATGCCTCTAGGCTCCAACTTAGATGAGTTCATGGAGCGGATAAACGCTTTCAACTTCGACGACGAGTCTTCTGTTTCGCCTCCCAGACCACCACCCTCGAATGCCACTTCTTCGAACCGTGTTCACCCTTTTCACAAGTGGGGACTAAAATTCGACGGGAAGAACATGGCTGTGGATGATTTTTTGTTTCGTCTGGGGTGCATACGTAGCAGTTATGGTGTATCGTGGTATGAGATTACAGCCAATTTTTATCACTTTGTATCTGGTTCAGCGGAATCATGGTACTAGGTATACCTGAAAGGCAACAAGAACACCACATGGGACGAGATGAAGACTGCTTTGGTAGAACAGTACCGCAGTCTAGAAAGCGATACCGAACTCTTCAGAAAACTGTCCGAACGAAAGATGATGAATGGCGAGTCATTCAACGACTTTTTCGACGCCATACAACATCTGAATTCCAGGATGCGAGTTCCTAGACCTGAGAAGGAACTCGTGGAAATTATTAAAACTAATGTCCGTAGGCGTATGGGTGAACTACTCATTACCTACAGTCCGTCCAGTTTAAGGCAACTGGCCTACTATTGTCGAGCCATAGAGAAGGCTCAATCTCAATACGAGAACGTCCGTCCGAATTTCGTGCCAAGTGCACAACGTCCACCTGCAAGGCGTTATGTGAACGAAATCGCAGAAGAACCTTGCCAGGATTTAGTCGTAGCGTTGTCTAGTAGCAACATTGAAGCGATCCAGAGGGATCGTAAGCCACAGAAGTGTTGGAATTGCCAAGTTATCGGTCACAACTTTCGTGATTGCGCAAAGCCAATCGATAAAATCTTCTGCTTCCGTTGTGGCCTTCCAAACGAATATAGTCCGTCCTGTCCAAAATGCTTAGCGGGAAACGAGAGGAGGAACAACCCAATAACCGGGGGGGCTCGCTCCGATTAGATATACCCGGAACTCAAGTGTCCAAGCCGACAGAACCGCTTGAGCTTCCCAAAATTACGATTCTAAAACCAGTCAAGAATAATAATGAATTACCAGATAGTATTAACGATGATTGTAGAACAATCCCTAGTTTAAAAGAAACTAAAACCAGTATTGAATTGAATATTAATGATAAATTATCAGAACCTTTATACCGTAAACCATTTCATGAACGATTACGCAATAACATTGAAGTACGTAAGCGAATTGTTACTTACCCAGAATTATCCAGACGGATACAACGGTTAAGGCAGCGCTTCCATCGGAAGCGGACTACTTACCGTAACATAGCTTCGGCAACCATAGGCCGAGAATCGAATGACCCACGTCCCTATGTGACGGTTTGTCTGTTCGATGACAATTTCCTAGGTCTACTTGATTCAGGGGCGAGCATTAGTTGTCTAGGCACCGACATACTCCCCTATTTGAAGAGCAAAAATGTTACGGTAAGGAAGGTAGAGACTACCGTGTCCACGGCCGATGAACACAAGCAATCCATAGTAGGAGTGATCACTACGGCGATCCAATACAAGGGAGTAACAAAAGATATCGATCTTTATATTGTGCCATCCTTAAGCCAACGTCTATATTTAGGCGTTGACTTCTGGCGAAAATTCCAGATCGCACCTCATGTAATTGCGGGTCTTTCAGGAATGACGACCGGTGGGCCAGATGAGAGACCCACCAACCAGATAAAGTTGAATAATGAAGAGTCTAAACGACTAGAAGCTGTTGTTTGTAGATTTCCTTCTTTCGCAGTCCATGGACTCGGGAAGACAAATCTAGTGCAGCATTATATAGACACGGGTGATGCCGTACCAATAAAGCAAAGGTACTATCCCGTTTCTCCGGCGATACAAACTCTTATGTACGCGGAATTGGACCGCATGCTTTCGTTGGAAGTCATCGAGGAAAGTTTCAGCGCATGGAGTTCTCCAGTGGTGCTTGTTCGCAAGCCTGGCAAGAACCGATTGTGTCTGGACTTTCGGAAGGTGAACTCCGTGACTAAGAAAGATGCTCGTCCAATTGCGCATATAGAGGGGCTGCTGGCACGTCTGACAGAGACGCGCTATATTTCTAGCGTGGATCTGAAGGATGCGTTTTGGCAGATACCGCTGGAGCAAGGTTCGAGTGAAAAGACTGCTTTTACGATACCTGGCCGACCACTGTACCAATTTAAGGTCATGCCCTTCGGTCTATGCAATGCGGCACAAAGTCTGAGCTACCTAATGAGTCGCGTAAACCCATCGGGATTACGAGATCAAGTATTCGTTTACTTGGACGATCTATTGGTTGTGTCGAAGGATTTCGACGAACACATACAGACTCTGGAGATAGTCGGAAAGTGTTTGACTGATGCAGGTCTGACGATTAACGTCGAGAAGTCGAAGTTTTGTTTTGATGAGCTTCACTATCTCGGTTATAAGGTCGGTCAGGGTTGTTTGAAAGCTGATCCGGATAAGATATCCGCGATCACTAGCTTTCCGTTGCCAACCACTACCCGCCAAGTTCGCCGATTCCTCGGTATGGCAGGTTGGTATAGACGGTTTGTGAAGGATTTCAGCACCCTAGCCGCACCCTTGACCGAGACACTGAAAAAGGGAAAAGCCTTCAAGCTCGGTCCAGAAGCTATTGAAGCTTTCCTGCAAATCAAACAAGCCTTGACTTCAGCACCTGTGTTAGTCAATCCAGACTTCTCCAAAGAATTCATTATTCTCTGCGACGCATTCGCGACTGGCATCGGATGTGTACTCTGTCAGCGGGACGAATCCGGAGCGGAGCAGCCTATATACTACTTCTCCCGGAAACTGAATGCTGCACAGAGAAACTATTCGGTGACTGAACGCGAGTGCTTAGCAGCTTTTGAGGGTATCCAGAAGTTCAGATCTTACGTTGAGGGATACCATTTTCGTGTTATTACCGACCACTGCAGCCTGAAATGGCTGATGACTATGAAAGACCCAACTGGAAGATTAGCGAGGTGGAGTATGCGACTACAAGGCTTCGATTTTGTGGTGGAGCATAGAAAGCCAACATTGAATGTCGTGCCAGACGCTCTATCCAGAGCTTATGAAGACGATGAGTTGACAGTGTCAGCTTTGCTTTCATGTCTACCACAGATCGGAACCTCGGATGTACTCCACATCGATCTTGAGGATCCGTCCTTTAAGTCTGTAAGTTATCTCGATATCATCAGTCATATCAGGAAGGAACAAGAAAGGTTACCTGACCTCAAAGTGTCGGAAGGGTATATATACAAACGCACAAAACATGCGATTGGTAATCCCTTGGCCGACGATCTAACTTGGAAGTTGTGGGTTCCATCAGAGATGACGGAATCTCTGATCTCATTGGCTCACAATCCGCCGCGCGCTTCGCATGGTGGGGTGGTAAAGACAATTTATAGGTTACGAGACAGATTCTACTGGCCAGGTATGTTCACTCAAGTCAAACGATTTGTGGACCGGTGTGAAGCATGCAAGACCAGTAAAGCAGCCAACATGACTTTAAGGGCTGAGATGGGAAACAGTTTCGAGGTGGATAGGCCGTTCCAACATTTATATGTTGACTTTCTCGGGCCGTACCCAAGGTCAAGATCCGGAAATGTTTACATCGTTATTGTATTAGACCAGTTAACTAAATTCGTTTTCATCAAACCACTACGCAAGGCAACAGCCGCGAGCGTGGTCAAGTTCCTGAAAGATGACGTTTTCTTGATATACGGAGTACCAGAGAGTATACTCTCTGACAATGGTACACAATTCATTGGGAAGGAGTTTCAGAAACTCATTGAAGTTTTTGGGGTCAAGCATTACCGAACGGCAGTGTATGCTCCCCAGTCAAATGCTAGTGAACGTGTCAACCGTTCGATATTAGCGGCCATACGGTCGTACGTCAATCCACGACAAACGGATTGGGATGCCCATCTGTCTTCGATCAGTAGTGCTCTGCGTACGGCGGTACATTCGACTCTTTCGATGTCCCCATACGAAGCCTTATTCGGGCAACGCATGATAGAACATGGGGCAGACTATCGTTTGCTGAGAGAGTTGGGTGGACTGAACTGTTCGGAGATAGATTGGCTTCCCAAGGTGGCCAAGATGAATATCATTTATACTTACTTGAAAGAAGCTTTGATAAAAACTCATGAGTCGTATGAAAAAACTTACAACCTACGGAGTAGGAATGTGACATTTAAAGTAGGTGATGAGATCTACAAAAGAAATCATGTGTTAAGTGACGCAACCAAACACCTAAGCGCTAAACTATGTCCTAAATTCATTAAAGTTCGTGTGAGCCAAGTGATTGGCAATAACTTGTACGAAGTGGAAGACAGGCGAGGACACAGGTCGACTTGTCACACTAAAGACCTAAAGAGATAATTCTTTAGAACCATCTGACCTACCACTTATATCCCGGATTTTCATTTAAAACACCCTGATTTACCCTTGACTTTCATCTGATGAAATATTAAATAGATTTGCAACCGAATTGGTTGAGTATACCGAAGTATACGCAGAGAGCAGATTCCACATAGAGGAACATATTTTTTTTTTGCCCGGCTCTCAGCTGTGCATGAGACTCTTGGTTTAATTTCTTATCCTACCTCTTTTTCTTTTTTTTTGATATATTTCAGATAACCAATTGAGTATTCCAATGACATCAAAGTTACACATCGTGTAAAATTTTTTTTTGTCTTCGACCGACTAGACGGTAAAGAGTCGCAGAGTCTTTACGACTCGACGAGTGAAGAGATCATGGGTGCAGAAACACATTTACGAGAAGTTCTCCTTTTCTTGATAATTAGACCAAGTGGACTCGGTCTAAATATCAAGTTTTGTAGGGATGACTTGCTCGTCCGTACTCACTAATCGAGTACGCCAGTGGTGCCACCTACTCGAGCAAACTTCTTTAGTTACTCACCTTATGCTGAACGCACTACTCACCACTCACTCGAAAGAAAAGAAGAATCCACCACGGAAACCCAATTTCAGTCCATTACTTAGCGACGGTATCATCCGCGTAGTGTACACGTGACGTCACGATTCGGAATGTCACTAGGCCAATTTGGAGGTAAACACCAAATTAAATTTGTTCTGATGTGACATAAGCTCAACCTGAAGCATGAACTGTCATATCACCACCAGGTAAACGTCCTAGTGTCGTGTTTGACGCCTCCTAATACTGCTAGGAAATACTTACCTGATATACTTACGTCACCACATCTGTCAAAATCTTTTTAACATTCTCACTACCGTTGTCAACCAAAAATAGTCCAGCGAGTTTCTGATATCGGAAAATAGTTACAATGCGACACATTGTACTACGCAGTATAACACTTATTCAATGCAACCAAAGCCTCAAATAAAGTATTTCCATTCATGTTTTGGCATAATAATATATTTGTCAGGAAGTAAAGAGTCTGTAACAACAAGACTGTTACGATGAGCGCTGCTCATCAGCATTTATTTTACTACGCCACCTGACGGGCCAAAGGAAAACGACATGATACTGCGAAAAAGAGCAGTAAAATCCGCGTGTATTTTTATTTTTGTACGAAAGATAAGAATACCAAAGAGGAAATAGTCTGTGTATCAGACTTCATTTTGAAAAGTGTACTCAGACAAGAAACATTACTTCTGGTCAGAACAGCAGCATTACGTCTCCATTTTTTTTGGAATTAATTTTTTTTTACCTAGTGATTGAGATTTTCTCTGCAATCACCTAGGCATCGAGGGAATATTAACATTATCAGAAGTCTGAAACAACATTATAGGTAAGAACATCATTTTGTAGTGATCCTTTGGGATTAATTCGAAAGAATTTGTCCAAAGTTTGATAGAGATGGGCGACGCCATCAATTTTGTATAGGCAAGTTTTAGAATTTTCTTTTTCCTTTCGAATAGGAATAGCTGAGCACATCAGAGGGAATTGAAGTGGACGTATCCAATCAATCCAAGTCAGACGAGGATGCCTCACCTTCTTGTTCTTCGCTTACCTTTCTGGATGCCCAGAATATAGGGTAGTGGCTGGCACGAGGCCGTGAAATTTTCTTTTTTTTCTTTTTTTTTAATGCCATCCTACGTATAGGATTGATGGCATTACAGCGCACATACACAGGAAAATATGTATGTCACAAATAAATCGATATAGCAGCATATCGCACACTTTTTTTTATTCTCCGGAGCTGCGTATTCCTCTGGTCGCTCATTCTACAAATTTCGGAGCATACCATAAAGAGGAGAAAGTTCCTCTTTCCTGCATCTTTTGACGCCACTCAAGCAAACGTCCAGCATTGATCCGCTCGTCGGCTCGCCGACGTTTGCACACACTTTTTATTCCTTATTGTCTCTTCGCATGGGATTTGAGACAGAACGCTTCCTTCTTGACGCCACATGCTAGTGACGTCATAGCACATATTTGCACATCGGTCACGAGGTATCGAAGCGCCACGTTTCTTCATACTATTGGTTAATATTCAGGACCACTCTTCAACACACCCCCATCGGGTAGGAAGGAATTTACTGCGTCATATCAGTTCCTTCAACTTTAATTAATTCAGTTCCTGCAACTTTAATATCACCAGTCCCTGCAACTTTAACACTCTTCAAGATTATTCATCAGATCCAGATATTATTTTATGTGATGTATTATTATACCAAGTTTATCTTTCTGGAATACCAGGTAATGAGATTATTACTTAGTAGTTTTTTTTGTTTGTTATTTGTGATACGCCAAGGACGTAATACATATGTCCTCACATAACCCACAGGCGGGTTCGATAATTGCCTTGAATCATATATGTACTAGTCTAGCTTACATTACGTACGATCACGGACGGTGGTGTACATGCTTAGCTAGCATTCTTCAAAGAAGATACCAGCACGTAGTGGCGGGACCTAACGCCTCCCCCACCCACTCAGCGTAGTGATTATACTTTTTTTTGAGAATACGTCATAATAATATAAAAAGTGTTGTTTCGTTGGTACGAATTTGAACTTATATAAATCTTAAATTTACCTTAGTCTAAACCCTAAAACTAAAGCACTTTACTTTTCTATTTCCCTCAGGTACCGTACTACTGAATTACAAGCGCTCGCCAGATGTTATTGACGAAGGCCTGGCCAACCCACCCAAGTATCTGAAAGATACTTCCGAACGTTACTTCCATGGCCGATGCTCGGAAGTAACCCCTAAAATGACCAACCAGTCGCTGACTGTTTGTTACGTAAAGTTAGTACGTCAAGTCATACTACCGGAAGTCTCATCAGGACGGCCTTGTCCGCCTCCACACACCCTTAGCTGAAAAAAAAATTAGCAATTCATAATCCCGAATTTCATACTACTTTATAAATTTTTATTTTATGAATTTTCATAATAAAAAATTGAGCTCTCCTGCTCTTAAATAAACTATTTAACTAAAAAAATTGTAAATTCAAAATTCTTAAAACTAATAAAAAAAAATTTAATAAAAAAAATTAACCTAGATACCTAGTTGGAAAAGATGACTCAGGAATATTTGTCACTGAATTTAACAATTGTTTAAAAAGGACCTTTTTTCGGTCTTAATATTAAGGACTTACAGTTTTTTTGTTTGGTCCCTCGATGTCCTGCCGGCAGCACGTCGAAGAACTGGAGCAACTTGGGCTTTGTTAAATTTCAAAAGATGATTATTAAAGACAGCAACCACAATAAGAAAAAATCACCTTTCCAAACTAATTACAAAAAAAAAACTAGATTAAACCAAAAAAATACGGAGAACTGAATTCTTTACAAAAACAAAAAGGAAAAAGAATTGTGAAAACTAGAGAATTCTTTCAAAGATAATGTCTTTTATCGCACTTTTCTTTTCCGCTCAGCGAAACTTCCTTTTTGCACCGATCTACTCTTATTGAGATTTAAGTCCTCTTGTGACTTATCATTTATGTACACACGAGTATATAAAGTCAAAATCCAGAGCACTTTTAGATCCTTGTGCTGACAAAGACTATGCTTTTGTTTAGTTACAAAAGTACGCTTTCTCACAACAAAAAAAGTTTTTCACTGATGTTAAGACAAAAAAAAATAGCAGAGGCTCAGGCCCGCTGATGCCGCTCCAGACAGTTCCAGAAAGAAGAACCCGAACCTCTGCACTATCAATAATTTGGTAAGTAGATCTCCGCAGTTTCCTTTTACTTTTCTTTAAGGATTCGCGGTTCGCTTCCTTGAAACCTTACTTTCCAAATTCTCACTTGATCCTTTGAATTCCACTTGAATGGATTATTAAAAGAAAATATTTCCGATTTCCACTCGAACAAAATTATCAAAACTCTGTAAGTATATTTGAATTTTGAATTCAAAAGCGCAATGGCCGTTTATGTTTTACTTTAAACTCCGAATTAAACTTAGCTATGACCATGAAATCTCGCAAAGGTCAACCCCAGTCTTCACTTATATGTATGTAAATAGTTACCTCTACATCTGAGTGAGATAACTATTTCAATCCATATCTAAAAAAAATAATAGGTCGCATCTCCTATCATTATCATTAAATTGCATTTACCCCTGGCCTATATTCTTAAAATTTAACTTATATACCTACATATTGCACTGATAATGATGTTTTCCATCATACCTTAACTAAACATAAACTTAATACATATTACAAACAAAACTACCTAATTTCCTCACATTTAAAAAGTCTACACAAAAAAAATTTAATTTCTTTTAACTTCACCACATCTGGCAACGCTACATCTCATTTATATTTGACTTTTCAAACTGAGCGAAATTTCTTTGGTTTACCTGACCCCCTTTCCTTCAGGTGCGAGGAAGATAGGTAACCACTTTCGCCTGCGCAAATAAAAGAGTAAACATCAAACGTAATAAACAAGACAAATAATAAGTGTCAAAACCAAACATAAACAAGCCGGAATTCCAACAAAACATAGAAGGTGCGTATTAATTATTTAAATGTATTAATTTTAAATGTTTAGATTTCAAATATTGTTATTCAAATTTGTTCTATAATGTATCGAGAACATTTAGGAATAACAATCTTTGAAATTGCAAATGTTTTCAATGTGCATGTTGGTTCTGAAAAGTTTCTTGTGTTGTCACCAGTGTTGCCGGAGAGAATTTTTTTAAAGTAGTAAATCAACCAAAAAATAGTAGTATTTCAAAAGAAATAGTAGTACCGACCTTTTAAAGCCTTGCAAATTAATGAGCATCAAATTTGTTATCTAAATATTTTATTTTAAAAGGTTTTTTTTACAAAATAAAGAAACCAACATGTAAATATGAATTGCTTAAAAAAAATTAACAACTGGCTTGCACGAACTTTCTCTTATGTGTGACATTGCGGGTCTTGGGGCTTGAGATTTTGGAAAAAAGTTAGCAGAGAAAAAAAATTATATGTAGGTGTCTACTTTTATTATTAAAACGTTTTTTTTTTTTTTTTTTTTTTTTTTTTTTTTTAATGAAGTAAGTCATCTGATTTAATTTCGATACTGTTATGAATTTTTTGGAAAAAAATTTCAAAATCGTTCGACCAGTTTTTTCAAAAAACTATTTTTTTTAAAAACTTTTCAAAAACGTAATTCAATTTTTTTTCAGTATGCCAATTTCCAGCAATTTGTAGTCAGGAAAATAAAAGTAAAAAAAATTACATACAGTTTTTGAAAAAACCTAAATTTTTTTAAAAACTCAAAAAACTTTTATTGAAAAATCTAAAAATTATTTTTGATTCGTTTATAAGAAGGCTTCCGCATTTAAAATTACATCGAAATCCGTCAAGTGATTTACAAGAAAATCTGATTTGAAAAAACCGGTCCTATATGGGAGGTACCTACCGTTTTAAGAATTTTCCTGGAAAATGTATTCCAACCAAAACAAAGAGTTTACAGAAAAATCATCATTCAGAGAGTTTTATCAAAATCGTTAAACCCATTTTTGAGAAAAATGCGATATGTAATACCGTTAGTTTAAGAGCTAGAATGCTTATTTCAAATATTACTCTATAAGGCGTAGTCATAATTTTGTGTACCAAGTTTGAAGCAAATGGGTAAAGCCGTTTATGCTGTAGGTGCCGTTAAACCCAGCAAAGCAGACAGAAAGAACTGTCGGACTCACTTCTCGGACTTCTCTATCGTAATGTCATGTTTGATTGTTAGATTTTTTTTCACGAATCAACAGCTTGCCTTACCCATAATCAAAAGTAAAAATAACACTTTTAACTTTTCAAAATAGCTACTCAAAAAAACAATAATATGATCATGTAGCAGAGCAGGATAAACAAAATTAAAAAAGAGGGAAATCCTCTTCTTTTTCATGACAAGAATATGTAAAATACAAATGCTGTCTAATAGCATAAAATTTGAAGTGGAAACAGTTTTTTTAAGGGTGACATTATAGTTTGCTGCTTAAGTTATATTTTGTTTTCTCTTTTCAAAATAGTAGTACGGATGCGAAAGGAGGAGTACGGGAGTACGGTGGTCTCGAAAGGAGAATAATCCTCCGATAGTAGTACTTTCGGCAACACTGGTTGTCACATTGAATTTTTCAGAACACGACAATCAGAATATTGGTAGGTATTTCTGTATTATGTACCTATTTAATTTTGAAAGACCAATTTTACTAATTTTGTTTTCTTTCAGATGTTATGTAGGTATATGGGGCCAACAGGAAGGAGCAAAAAAAAGGAGAATAAACAAAAAAAAAACCAACAAAAAAACGAAAAGGATCCAACCTAGGATTTATTATTTTTTTTTTCACCGCCGCAGCAAGCGGCAAGCAGACGGCGTTTCCGTCAAGTGGTAGTGGATGGTATAAACATATAATATATTATACAATCACTTGGATTGTGTGGCTACCAGGTCATGGAGATTGACCAGCCTTTTGGATTTGACCAGGTAAGCTAATTCTGGAAATTCTCGCGTAACAGGCTCGCTGGAAGTGATGGAGTGGTCGTGACGTCACTTACGGCGTAAAAAAAAGTAGAAAATTTCCAAGCATTAGCTTTGTTTGTTATTTTAGTTAGAATCTAAGGTCTTTGGTACGTGTGGCTGAGCCCACTACCTGAGATTTGTTTGCCTCATGCTCTATTCTTATATTGCACAGAGTTTTCTTACATGAAGAAACTTTGTCATTCTTATTACAACTTTTCGGACATGAATGTGAGGAAAGTAGAAGTAGCTAGCACATCTTAACTAACACAAAAATACCTAAAAAAAATAGATAACCAAAATTTAACACATAACATAAAATGAATAAATAAACTATACTTAACTAAGTTAAAGGTATCACAGATAAAGGAAAATAAATATGCTATGCTTAATCTAAGTTAAAATATCACAGATATATAGAAACGTAAATAAATAAACTATTCTTAAACTAAAGATAAATATCACAGATAAAAGAATATCAATAAATAAACTATGCTTAAACTAAATCAGGTACTTTTGACTCATCAAAAATATCACAGATTAAGATAAATAAATATACAATATGCTTAAACTAAAGGTAAAAATATCACAGATAAATAAATGTAAATAGATAAACTAAACTTAAACTAAAGATAAAAATATCACAGGTAAAAATAAGATAAATTAATAATTAAAATAAACAAACTGTGACTACAAATAATACTTAGTATACACTATACTATACTAACATTTAATACACTAACCTAATATCACAGTTTGTCAAAAGCAACATCATCTGAGTGCGTCACATTTCAACACAAAAATTAGACATGTAGGTCTTTTGCGTGAAAGGTTCCTACTTTTTCACCATTGAGGTTACCACGTAGAGGGAATTCCCAACCGGTTTTAAAATGATTGATTTAAGGAACTTTTTCCCTAGTTTTGCGTTATAGTTTTCCGCTTTGCTACTTTGTTTAAAGTTTCTGCGGAAAACTACCTGTCCAGTTTTATATTGCACATCCCTACTTCTGGTATTATATACCTTTTTACTTTTTTCATGTGCAATTTTTAAGTTTTCGAATATTTTTGCTCGAATGAGCTCTAAACGATCTTCTTTGTTAAGAATTTCGATTCTTGAATCTTTGACTAGATTTAACTTTCTCAAGAGATCGTACGTCTTTGCGTGTTGGATCATGGGAGTTCCAAAGACAGCGTAAAAAGGCTCAACACTTATTGCATCGTGCACAACACTTCGCAATGAAAATGCAACATTGCTTACGTGTTGATCCCAGTGTTTTTGATCACTACCAAGGTAGGATCGAATTTTCGATAGAACTGATTGGTTTACTCTCTCGGAAGCGTTTGCTTGCGGTGAATAAAAAGCAGTGCGAACATGGTTAACACCATATCGCTTCAAGAAACTAGTAAACAATTCTGACACAAATTGTTTACCATTGTCAGAGTGTACATACTCTGGTACACCAAAAACATGAAACACATTTTCTTCGAGGAATTTCACTACCTCAGATGACGTTGCTTTTCGTATTGCTTTCAAAAATACATATTTACTAAAATGGTCTAATACTATAAAGATATGTGTATTGCCCTGTTTTGTTCTTGGTTACGGTCCAAGGAAATCAATATATAGGCGTTGGAATGGTCGTTCAGTAATTGTCTGTTGTCCCATCGGCGGCCGAGTCGTTATGTTGACAGACTTACTTGTTTTGCATGTGTCACACGATCGTACCCACTTCTGAACATCGGTGGCCATCCCCGGCCAAAAATATTTTTGCCGTAATTTTGACAGGGTTTTCGATATACCACCATGTCCTGACGAAGGTGAATCGTGTGCTGCTATCAACAGCCCTTCACACAACTCTTTAGGAACCCATAGCTTCCATGCTCGGTCGTCTTGTATTGCGTCGCCTGTTCGTATGTCTGTTCGTTTATAAACAAATCCGTCTGATATGCAAATATCAGGAAGTCTGTCTTGGTCACGTTCAATTATTTTCTTTAGCTCAACATATTCCTCAGAAGAGAAATATGGTGAGTTAAAGTCAACTTCTGGTGTTAAATCTTCGGTCGTGATCTCTTCCATATGTATTCTTGAGAGAGTATCAGGGACTACATTTTGGACACCCTTTCTATGCTCGATCACGAAGTCAAAACCTTGGAGCTTAAAACTCCAACGGGCTAAACGTCCTCCAAGGTCTTTTTGCTACATAAGCCACTTTAGACTTGCGTGATCGGTAATGATAGTAAAGGGTAAACCCTCCACATAAGCCCTGAACTTCTTTACCGATAAAACGGCTGCATAGCACTCAAGTTCAGTCACTGTGTAATTCCGCTGAGCGGAATTCAGCTTCTGAGACATGAATGCTATGGGTCGTTCATTTTTCTCTTCGTCCATCTGAAAGATCACACTCCCTACACCTGAAGTTGAAGCGTCACATTGTATATAGAAATGTTTAGAAAAGTCGGGATTTGTCAGTATGGGAGCTGTAACTAAACTCTTTTTGAGTAGTTGAAATGCAGTCAGTGCTTCGTCAGTCATTTCAAAAGTCTGTCCTTTCTTCAAGCAATCGGTCATAGGGGCGGCAATAGTGGCATAGTTTGGCATAAATCGCCTATACCACCCCGTCATGCCAAGGAACCTTCGGAGTTGTTTCGGTGTCTTGGGCACTGGAAACTCTTCGACCGCCGACACTTTGTCCTTGTCAGTCCGTATGCAGCCGTCTCCAACAACGTAGCCTAAATACTTGATTTCCTTGAAACAAAATTTACTTTTTTCGACGTTTATCGTCAAGCCAGCTTGACGCAAGCATACGGCGACCTCCTCCAGTACTTGAATATGCGTTTGGAAGTCTGGAGAACAAATCAAAAGGTCATCGAGATAGACAAAGACATTCTGCCGAAGACGACCAGGAATGACTTTGTCCATAAGCTTAGACATTCTCTGGGCAGCGTAACATAACCCAAATGGCATAACCGTGAATTGATATAACGGTCGACCAGGGACTGTAAAAGCTGTCTTCTCTCTTGATTTCTCCTCCAGAGGGATCTGCCAAAACGCATCCTTCAAGTCGATACTGGAGATAAATTTAGTATCCTGAAGTCGGCTTATTATCCCCTCAATATGAGGAAGAGGATAAGCAAACTTCTTCGTCCTAGCATTAACCTTCCGTGAATCTAGGCACAGTCTGCTTTTGCCACCTTTTCTCACTAAAATTACTGGAGAACTCCAAGCACTGTTACTCTCCTCTATTACACCCAGCGCCAACATTCTGTCGAGTTCTTCGTACAAGAGCTTCTGCACGACTGGCGAAACTGGGTAGTGCCTTTGCTTAATGGGAATTTGTTCGTCATCCACTTCAATTATATGCTCTTCTAGGCTTGTCTTACCCAGCCCAAGTGCAGCAAAGGAGGGAAACAGTAACTTGATTCTCTCCAGCTGTTGTGCTTCCGCTAGAGAAAGGTCGCGAAAAGCAGGCTGTTCTTTCGATGACGGAGGTACGGCAATCTCGCTGACGATATTGGGAGCTATTTTAAACCTGCTCCAAAAATCTACACCCAGATATAGAGGTTGTTGAAGACTAGGGACAACGAAAATTTCTAATTCATGGGATTTGCCACCCCGAAATCGTCAGAATTGAAGATTCAATCTGATTCTTTCTTCGTCTGAATATTGCACTTTTTTCCCTTAGCCTTGATATTTTCAAATAACTCCTACTCTTTATTCTTACAGAAGCAAGTTCCTCACCAAAAATCCTTCTACGAGCTTTATCGTATTCTACCATTCTTTGATGTAGACTTTTTACTGGCGGTTTGTTTAGATTATTGTAAGTATTTATTTCTGTATCAGTCTTCTGCTCTCTAACTAAAATTCTTACTCCTTTAGGTTCGGATCCTGGTTTTGTCTCCGATCCTCCGGGACAGACTTCGTTGCCGGCGGTTGCCTCCCGGATGCACTGCCGACCTTCAAGTTTTCCTGACAGGCCGCACACCGGAAGGAGATGTTGCCCTGTCCACAACAAAAACATGTCAACGTATGAAACGTTGAAGGGCAAACACCTGGACCTTGACGAGTCCCTCCCGAAAGATCTGTCCTCTTTCCCTGGTCAGTGTAAGTTTTTGTGTTATGTGTGTCATAAGTCCTTCTTTCTAGTCTATTTTGTCTTATTGCATCTATCCCTAAATCAACCTCAAACTCACTATCAAAACTATTTCTATTATGAGATATCCCCTCACTATTTAGCTCCACCTCATGAACAAACCTTTTCATTTTTAAATCTCTTCCGGCTAAATGTTCCTCTGCTCTCCTGCATTGCTCTCTAAGATCTCTAATATTTTCGATTGAGCAGCCGAAAATCAAAGTTGCAACCCTATCTTTAATGTTTGCCCTTACCATTGACACTAAGTCAATTTCGTTTGGCCTTGATTGCATCTGCAGAGTTAAACCCCTGATATCTGCATAAAACTCATCGAATGTCTCATGGGGCAACTGTTTCCGATCCATTATGGACCGCAGGATTTCATGGTCACGCTTGCCATTTTTAAATTGACGGATGAGTTCTGTTTTCAAATCGAAATAATTTAGCATGTAATCGCCCTGGTTCTCCTCCAAAAACTGCCAAAACCACAATTCGGCGGAACCTGATACAAGATGATGAAATTCTGCGAACAGCTGCTCATCACTCAGTCCGCTCTTCTTTTGTAATGTTTCCACTCGAAAGAGAAAACTCTCAACCGACAAACCCTTCGACGATCCATCGAATTTGATCCCCCATTTATGAACATCAACCCTACGATTGATGTTCACAAAAGAGGACTGATTCGACGGATGTGGCAAAGGCTGAGTTTGCTGAACCACCTCCGAGTGGAAAGCTCGTCTGGTCGGTTTGTTGTTGTTTATGTCGTGTATCTGATTTTGTCCGTAAGTTTGTTCGTACATAGTGTCTTGTCTGTATGTAGTGTTAAAGTTTTGTTAGTATGAACCGACCGTAGTGTTTTGTGTAAAAGTTGTATTTTGTCTAGGTGGTTGAGGTTTGAAGGTAGTGTTTCGTTTAAATGTTGAGTCTTGTCGTGGGTCGTGTTTGACTTTAATGTTTTGTCTTGTTGTATTGTTAATGTCTTGTTGAGAGTGTGGGTTGTAAAAGTTGTCTTGTTGAAAAGTTGAGTCTTGTCCGATGTCTCGTTTAAATGTATTGTCCCCGTGACTTGCCATAGAGAGTTCCAAAGTATTTAGCTTGGAATGTACTGCTTGCATATTCTTGTCGACAAGCTTCATGACGTCGGTTAAACCCTCTGCCAGAATTCCAAGCGTCTTGGTTTGACTCTCTCTGACAGTCACAGAGGCAATTTGTTGCATCCTGTCGTAAAAATCTTCTGTAGCTAGAGAGAAGGAAGTGGAAGGTCCTTGAGACATTCCACCTCTATCCTCTCCAGCTACAGAATGATGCATGTCTCTGTCTTGTTGTTGTCTTAGTAGTCTGTCTCGTTCTCGTAGAAGTTCTTGTGTTTCTTGTAGTAATTTGTCGTGTTCGTTGGTAAACGTTTGTGTAGGGTATGTTCTGTTTTCGTTGGTATAGTTTTGTAGGTGTGATTCATCAAATGACTCCGTACTTGTCGCGTTAGTTTCTGTATAAGTTTGTTGTAGTATGTTGGGGTTAGTGTTGTTCGTTACGCTCATGTTTCGTATTATGTTTGTAATGTCTTCGTAAGTCTTGTCCATGTCGTTCGTTTGAGCGTTTTGTGTTGAGCAGAGGCCCGCAGATTTCGGAATCGTGCCGGTATTTTTCCCACCCTCTGCCATTTCTTTTTCAAAAAAAATTAAACAAAACTAACTAACGAAAATTAAAAAAAATCGATTAAAAAAATAAAAAAAAACTTCGCTAAAGCAACAAAAAAAAAATCCACCACACAAAAGTGAAGAAAAGAAAAATGGAACTAAAAAAGAACGGTTTAAAACTAAAAAAGAATATGTTAAAAAAAACTGAATTTCAAAATAATTAAAAATTCAATCAAAAGATATATATATATAAAAATTGAAAAAATATGTAAAAAGATTATTTGAAAAAGATATAAAAAAAATTATTTTCCAAAGAAAAGATACAAAAAAAAATAAGAAAATTAAAAAAAAAACGTTTTAAAAGCTGTAAAAAAAATGTATGTTTGAATACGCTAAGGTGTGTGAAGTCGGCAAAGTTTTCCACTCCCTAGCAACTCCGGTAGTTGTCCTAGTTCATTGTTTGTTTTGTCTGTCTATACTGCGACTGGTGCGCCTGAAATTCAGTGTGTGCTTTGGTTTATCCCTCTCACAACCACATCTTACTACCTAGCGTATAGCCTGATAGAAGGATGGCTATGAGATCAGAAAAAACCTCCACACGAACAAAGTTTTCAGATCCAGAACTTTTACCTCACAAAGAGTTTGGTTAAACCTGACTCTATGGGCAGCAAAAGCCTGAAATCCTACGACTTTGTTCCACTTCTGGCGTTATCACAAACCTTGGACTACCTCACAAGATCTCCTGGCTAAGGCCTGAAGATTGGACAGCCGTTCAAGATCTGTGACACTACCAAAAGTGCGTCCTTGATTTGTAAAAAAAAATAAGGTGCACGACTGGGTCGTACGAACTTGCTCTAATGTGTTAAAATGGTCTTGGGTGCTTGAGATTTTGGGAAAAAAGCGTTGAAAAAATCATATGAAATTTAATAAATCACTTGAAAATCCATACCTAAACCGTTTTTTGGAAAAAATGAAGTAAGCCATCAGGTTTCTTTTACTTTGTTGAATTTTTACGAAAAAAATTTTCAAAATCGTTGGACCAATATTTTCAAAAAACAGTTTTTTTTGAAAAACTTTTCGAAAATATAATCCAAATTTTTTTTGAGTATGCCAACTTCTAGCACTTTCTAGTTTTTATAAGAAAAATTAAATTAAAAAATTATAGATTAAACCGTTTTTGGAAAAAACTAAAAGTAAAAAAAAATTTTGAAACTTTTTTAAAAAGCTCAAAAAAACTTTTTTTGAAAATTTTTCGAAATTATATTATTTCTTTTATAATAGGGCTTCTACGTTAAAAGTTTCATCGAAATCCGTCAAGTGGCTTACGAGAAAATCGAATTTCAAAAAACCGGTCATATGGGAGGTACCGTTATAAGACTTTTCCCGAAAAATCTATTCCAACCAAAACATAAAGTTTGAACAGAAAACACAATTCAGAAAGTTTTATCAAAATCGTAGGAGCCGTTTTTGAGAAAAATTAATTTTTCACAAAAAATCGTATGGCAGGTACCGTTAGTTTTGGAGCTAGAATGCTAATTCCAAAAACCCCTCTGTAGGACGTCATAATAATACTATGTACCAAGTTTGAAGCAAATCGGTCCAGCCGTTTAGGCTGTAGGTAACTATACAGACAGACAGACACACGGACAGACAGACAGACAGACAGACAGACAGACAGACAGACAGAATTGTCGGACCCACTTTTTTCGACTTCTCTATCATCGTAATGTCATGTTTGATTGTTAGAATTTTTTTTTTTTTTTTACGAATGCATAACTTGCCTTATAGTACCTATAATCGCAAGTAAAAATAGGAAAGTAAAAAAAATAAAAATAAAAAAAATAAAAAACGCGGGAGGCCAAAACAAGTCCAAGGCGACGACCTTCAAAAAGAAAATCGTCTCCTTGAAGTTATTTTGGGCCTCGAATCCGTAAGGTCTCGTTGGGCGCCATTGTTGCGAGTCAGGGTTTCACGGAGGACTTACTTTGGGAAAGTAAAAGGGCGGCGGCACGCTTGTCGTTGCACGGCTATGCTCGACGGAAATGGGGGTGGTTCTTTGCCACTTCCACTTATCCCTCCTGCTCGACAATCAAAATTATCGTGCCAGAAAAAGAAGAAAGTTACAGGAAAGGAAGAGGAGTTTGGAAAAGGAATGACTCTACTCTAAAAGGTTTGAAAAGTTAACACAAATCGAAGGACTTTGACGCTACCTGAAGGAACATGTAAGTATAGTGCTTTTGAAAATAAACTAACCTAACTAAACCTACCTAAAATTCAAAATAATAAAACAAAATAAAATTCCGCCACCAAAAATAATAATAATATGAAACCTATCACCAAAGATAATACAAAAAAATGAAATAAAATCACCTCCACCAAAGTCAAATTCGTTGGTACGAATTTGAACTTATATAAATCTTAAATTTACCTTAGTCTAAACCCTAAAACTAAAGCACTTTACTTTTCTATTTCCCTCAGGTACCGTACTACTGAATTACAAGCGCTCGCCAGATGTTATTGACGAAGGCCTGGCCAACCCACCCAAGTATCTGAAAGATACTTCCGAACGTTACTTCCATGGCCGATGCTCGGAAGTAACCCCTAAAATGACCAACCAGTCGCTGACTGTTTGTTACGTAAAGTTAGTACGTCAAGTCATACTACCGGAAGTCTCATCAGGACGGCCTTGTCCGCCTCCACACACCCTTAGCTGAAAAAAAAATTAGCAATTCATAATCCCGAATTTCATACTACTTTATAAATTTTTATTTTATGAATTTTCATAATAAAAAATTGAGCTCTCCTGCTCTTAAATAAACTATTTAACTAAAAAAATTGTAAATTCAAAATTCTTAAAACTAATAAAAAAAAATTTAATAAAAAAAATTAACCTAGATACCTAGTTGGAAAAGATGACTCAGGAATATTTGTCACTGAATTTAACAATTGTTTAAAAAGGACCTTTTTCGGTCTTAATATTAAGGACTTACAGTTTTTTTGTTTGGTCCCTCGATGTCCTGCCGGCAGCACGTCGAAGAACTGGAGCAACTTGGGCTTTGTTAAATTTCAAAAGATGATTATTAAAGACAGCAACCACAATAAAAAAAAATCACCTTTCCAAACTAATTACAAAAAAAAACTAGATTAAACCAAAAAAATACGGAGAACTGAATTCTTTACAAAAACAAAAAGGAAAAAGAATTGTGAAATTAAACTAGAGAATTCTTTCAAAGATAATGTCTTTTATCGCACTTTTCTTTTCCGCTCAGCGAAACTTCCTTTTTGCACCGATCTACACTTATTGAGATTTAAGTCCTCTTGTGACTTATCATTTATGTACACACGAGTATATAAAGTCAAAATCCAGAGCACTTTTGGATCCTTGTGCTGACAAAGACTATGCTTTTGTTTAGTTACAAAAGTACGTTTTCTCACAACAAAAAAAGTTTTTCACTGATGTTAAGACAAAAAAATAGCAGAGGCTCAGGCCCGCTGATGCCGCTCCAGACAGTTCCAGAAAGAAGAACCCGAACCTCTGCACTATCAATAATTTGGTAAGTAGATCTCTGCAGTTTCCTTTTACTTTTCTTTAAGGATTCGCGGTTCACTTCCTTGAAACCTTACTTTCCAAATTCTCACTTGATCCTTTGAATTCCACTTGAATGGATTATTAAAAGAAGATATTTCCGATTTCCACTCGAACAAAATTATCAAAACTCTGTAAGTATACTTGAATTTTGAATTCAAAAGCGCAATGGCCGTTTATGTTTTACTTTAAACTCCGAATTAAACTTAGCTATGACCATGAAATCTCGCAAAGGTCAACCCCAGTCTTCACTTATATGTATGTAAATAGTTACCTCTACATCTGAGTGAGATAACTATTTCAATCCATATCTAAAAAAAATAATAGGTCGCATCTCCTATCCTTATCATTAAATTGCATTTACCCCTGGCCTATATTCTTAAAATTTAACTTATATACCTACATATTGCACTGATAATGATGTTTTCCATCATACCTTAACTAAACATAAACTTAATACATATTACAAACAAAACTACCTAATTTCCTCACATTTAAAAAGTCTACACAAAAAAAATTTAATTTCTTTTAACTTCACCACATCTGGCAACGCTACATCTCATTTATATTTGACTTTTCAAACTGAGCGAAATTTCTTTGGTTTACCTGACCCCCTTTCCTTCAGGTGCGAGGAAGATAGGTAACCACTTTCGCCTGCGCAAATAAAAGAGTAAACATCAAACGTAATAATCAAGACAAATAATAAGTGTCAAAACCAAACATAAACAAGCCGGAATTCCAACAAAACATAGAAGGTGCGTATTAATTATTTAAATTTATTAATTTTAAATGTTTAGATTTCAAATATTGTTATTCAAATTTGTTCTATAATGTATCGAGAACATTTAGGAATAACAATCTTTGAAATTGCAAATGTTTTCAATGTGCATGTTGGTTCTGAAAAGTTTCTTGTGTTGTCACATTGAATTTTTCAGAACACGACAATCAGAATATTGGTAGGTATTTCTGTATTATGTACCTATTTAATTTTGAAAGACCAATTTTACTAATTTTGTTTTCTTTCAGATGTTATGTAGGTATATGGGGCCAACAGGAAGGAGCAAAAAAAAGGAGAATAAACAAAAAAAAAACCAACAAAAAAACGAAAAGGATCCAACCTAGGATTTATTATTTTTTTTTTCACCGCCGCAGCAAGCGGCAAGCAGACGGCGTTTCCGTCAAGTGGTAGTGGATGGTATAAACATATAATATATTATACAATCACTTGGATTGTGTGGCTACCAGGTCATGGAGATTGACCAGCCTTTTGGATTTGACCAGGTAAGCTAATTCTGGAAATTCTCGCGTAACAAAAGATCAGTGTTTGAGCTAAATTATATATAGCATCTGAGTATTGTGAAATTTCTTACATCCTACCTAGTTACTTCTCGCGTTGCGATTCTAAAATTCTTTCGCGTATTGTCATTTTGTTTTGTCCGGTAACGAATCCAGTATCTCTCGTCGGAATAAAAATCAGTTTTTAAATAAAACCTAGCTACTGTTAAAGCTGTATTTCGAAACCCGTGTTACAGTTTCTCGGGAAACGATTCATTCAGACGCGTATGGCGCAGGTGAAGGTTTCATCATAATTTGAAACAACCTTTTTCCGGTTAGATAACGTTTATGCTTAACTATTTTGGAAGCGAGGATACGCAGTTCAATGAATACTGTCATTTGTACACTTGTTTTTTTTTTTATTTTTCGCGTTACACTTTTTTTTCTTTTCCACTTTTGTCTGCACGACAACATCGTTTCGCGTCGGTAGCGACCGTGTTTTGACAGCGTTTTGACGCTATGTCCTTACTTATCATCGCACTTTGCTTTAGATAATTATTCTAATCGATCGTACCGAATATCCTTTATGTCGTGTAATCGTGTTTAAGTTTAACGTACTATTATTGCGGTACACAAGCATTTTACTATCCTAAAGATACGATATCTTAAAATTTCAAGGCTCAGTTCAAAACCAACTCGAAGTTTGAAACAGTTGAATTCAGATTAATAACAACATTCCAAGTGTAATCATATACAAGAAGTAAAATTAATCTATTCCACTATAGTTTATTATCCACCTTAATCACTTACTTTTCAGCTAGTTACCGGAGTGCACTTCAGCAACAGCAGATTTCTGTTAACATCAATTATAAACTACCCCATTGGTAGTCAATATCTTTAATATATTTGCATGTTTTTATTATATTTTGGAATACATTCATATTACCTTTTTGATATATTGATATAAACAACATTTGAAATCGATTACTGGTTGGAATACAAACGGTATTCTTTCAAGTATGGTACCTTTTTTTGAGGGGTTTGTAAATCTGTGTTGCTTACTTTCTAGTACCACGCTTTTGATTTTCAACATCGACAAATTTGCCTTGCTAATAGTTAGAAAGATTTTGTATTTCGTTTTATCGGTTTTTATTAGACCGACTTGAAGTATCTTTCTTGATAAATAGGATAAATATCTCGTGTTAAAAAATTATTTTTTGTTTCGTGTTCGTGAATTTGATTTGACTTTTCTCCCTTTCAATTCTCTCGATATTTTCGAGCGGTGAGAAATTAACGCCGCGGTTAGTTTATATTTATACAAGAGTTCATAACTATCTTTCACTTTGAATTCCTTTTAACGCAAATAGATAGAGCCGCGTATAAATTAGCGTTTCATAGATGCAACGTAGCATCCCAATATATAGGAAGTAAATAACTTTCGTACTTACTTTGCTTCTTAATATTAACTTCCTTTAGATTATAAGCAATACATAAGACAATAATAAAAATAAAAAGATATAGTTACCCTGCCATACTGTAGAACAGTTTAAGTATAGATAAGTATATAGAATATACAACGAAATTTTATATTATCCTACGGGATACCAAATTTTATAGTTTTAAACACTTTTTACCTTGGATAAAAATAAAAAAAAAAAAAAATATTATTACAAGTTCTGAACTAATCTTTTTGATATCTTTGATTTTGAATTTTTTTTAAAGTTATATTCAGACTATTCTTATTGATTACCTGTTAGATTTAAGTTTAATATTAATAAACAAGCCTTTTATAACGTTTACAGAAAACTTTCAGTATTTTGATTTCGATCTTTTTGGAATTTTTATTTAGGTCTTGAGTTATTTTCAGTATGTTTGAGTAAGTTTGCCTAGGGAGGGTGGTAACCCTCACACTCTTTTCTTAGAGGACATGGCGAAGTACATATTATGACACTCGTAAGGAGTATAATTACTGCAACGATAGAGTAGTGAGTTTTTGTTGTGTTATGGTTTAGATAGAGTTAGATATAGTAGTTGAGCAAGCTTTTTAGCCTGCTTATTGAATCTGGGGCTGCCCATCAACATAGTTGAGTCGTAGGGACTCACCGGTGCACGGTCAGCCATGGCTGTAATCGAGAGAGATGATTTTCGATTATAGAATGGGTGGGTTGAGATACCTTGGGGGATTAATCAACACCTGTGATCCTCCCTCCCTACAACGTTAGCCACCTCTTCCTCATTCTGCGATTCATCGTGGCGGCAGAATGTTGGAAAGGTGACAAGATAGCCACGCAGCCACGTCTATCTATGGTCTGCTGTCACACTTGTACTCATGAGTTGCGTTCAAGGGTCTAGCTGAGTAATTTAAACGTGATTCTTTACTTTTGATCTATGATCATTCATTTTAAGAGGTGCGATTACGAATCGTTCTCTCTCTACAGTTAATTCTTCTCAGTCTTGTCAACGTCAGTTATGAGGGCCCTTAAGCTTTTTAAAATTACTTATTCGAACTCGCACATCATGAGTTCACCGGTCGGCAGTGAAAAATAGTTGTAACACCGGTCAAGTAGATCCCGGAGCAAGTGCCCACGGCCTGGCTGAGCTGGTCATGGCTATGGTACTGCCGGCCACCGCGACGGTCGATCTCGGCCACGGTTCTACGTTGTCGCATGCCGTTCGCATCGATTGTCCTTCGCGGATAATTAGTGAGAAAGGGGGCGTTGCCGGCATAGGATCGCTTCCGTCCCTTTAATACAGAGTTTAGGTAGCCATAGCTAGTATAACAGATGCGATCTGGAGCAAAACCTTTGGAATTGTAATTGTCAATCATATCTACAGCATTCTAATACTGGTTATGAGTGAGGGATTGGAGTAGAATCCATGGTTTCAGGTGTAAACTAAATTGAAATACAGCTGCAAGCAGAACACCTAGCACTTGTAGCGGATAGGCGTGGACATGCTGGTAGGTACCCTCTAGGCTGTTCCGCGGTGTTTTGTGGTCAGCACCTATGGTACGCTACTAGATGGTCCATGCTTCTGTGATGGGGATGGAGATGGGAGTTTAGAAGAAGGGCAGAGGGAGCAGAGAGGGCAAGATACCATGTTAGCGACGTGTAAGTATTCTTGTTTAGTGATGCTAGGTACACCGATACGTGGGAAGCCGGGGTTGGAGATGCTGTTCCTTGGTATAGGAGTCAAGGATGCTCGGATGGATCTTGTCTTTCCTGGTCTCTTCTTCGGGTTGGGTCGTCGATGAGTGTTCGCTCGGAGCTTAAGGCCCGTTTGTGCATTGAGCCGTGGGTAGAACCATCTCTTTCTTTTAAACTCATACATCATCGAATTTAATTTCATTCGATTTTAAATTAATCGTAACGTTACAAGTGCTTCTTGTGCAGTAGCTGATAAAGCAATGTATTCGGCTTCGCAGGATGAGAGTGCAACTGTGTGTTGTCTTTTTGAGCACCATGAGATTGCTCCTCCTTGAGCTGTGAAGACATATCCAGTTGTCGATTTCCTGTCATCAGTGCTTGCTGCCCAATCTGCATCTGTATAACCAGTTATATTGCTGTTGTTTTCATCCTTCTTGAAGCATAGCTTAAGCTTCGAAGTTCCTCGCAAATATCGAAGGAGATGTTTGACAGCTGACCAGTGGCATAATCCGGGATTCGTATTGAAACGACTTAGTTTGTTTACGGCAAAGCATATATCCGGCCGTGTGCATTGTGATAGGTGCATCAGGCATCCTATTGCTTCCTGGTACGGGATATTTCGCATTTGTCGAACATCTTCATCGGTTGTTGCACAGTCGTCTTTGCTTAGTTTTTCACTTGCATTCATAGGAGTTTTGACTGCTTTCGCATCCTTCATACCAAACTTTTCGAGGATATTTTCAATATAAAACTCTTGATCGAGTGAAATTGTATCATTATTGCGAGTTATCCTCATTCCAAGTATTTGTTTTGCAGCATCAAGTTCCTTCATGTGGAACTGCCGACTTAAGTGACTTTTGATGTTAGCCAGATAATCATCATCATCACTGAACAGAAGTAGGTCATCGACATATAATGCAACGATCAGTATTTTTCCGTCTTGGAGTTTGTAATAGAGGCAGGAATCATATTTTGACTTACTTAGTCCAAATGCTTCAAGAGCTTTGTTCAGTTCCTGGTTCCAGAGTCTACTTGACTGCTTCAGTCCGTATAGTGCCTTATTAAGACGGCATGCCTTGGATGGATAATTCTGGTCAACGTACAACGGTGGTTGTTCCATGTATATTTCCTCATTTAGGCGACCTTGTAAGAATGCAGTTATAGCATCCATCTGCTCAACTTTAAGATTAAGCTGAGCGGCGATCGCAAAAAGGTATCTCAGGGAACTATGACGTACTACAGGCGAGTATGTCTCTTCATAATCTACCTCCTTTCGCTGAGAGTATCCTTTTATCACCAACCTTGCTTTGTAGCGATCTATACAGCCGGTTACGTTGCGTTTGGTCCGAAATATCCACTTGCATTTTATTGCCCTGCGATCCTTCGGCAATTCTGACAGTGACCAAGTTTCGTTAATTTTCAGCGACTGGTATTCCTCTTCCATGGCCAGTTTCCATTGATGCGCTGGACGGGACAATGCTTCTTCTGGTGTTACTGGATCATCCATGTTTGTCTGTAAGAATTGTGATGCAGTATTTTGTTGATTTTTATTTAACTTTAAATGATACTTGCCTTGAAATATGCGCCCTTCATTGCTGGGCTTGGACACTTGTTGACTTTTATTCAAAACAGGTCTATTGTGATGCAAAAGAGGCGCGACAAGTCCCGAGAATCCATAAAAATCGCTTTCTGCTTCCGACATCGAGTTTTCGTCTGCTTCATTTGTAGTTGGTTGTTCGTCTAATTCGTCAAGAGAAGAATTGTGGCTTTCAGTGTCAATGATAAAATCCTTAAATTTAACTGGTCTGCTACGAATTCTTTCACCGCGTCGTGATTTTTCCGGTTGATTTGCATTTGATTTGCTTGTCGCATCTGGGAGTTTTATTACATCAGGGTTCTTTGTTATATCAAAGTTGTTTGTCACGTTTGGTTCTGTTTCAGTGTTTTGAATATTGAGTTTATTTTCGTCTATGTTGACCTTGCTATGTTGTGTTAAAGTTTCTCTCACTGTTGGTTCCAGCTGGGACTGAGCAACACTTTTTTCTTCGTTTATGAATGACACATTTCGACTTTTAAAGGTACTGTTACATGAATAGTGTTTGTCTCAACTACAGTTTTATGAATGGTTTTTGTTTCTACTACAGAAATATTACTATATGGTTTTTGTCTATACTACAGTAAAATGCTGAATAATTCTGACGAATGATTCTGCTGAAATAACAATGGGGAATTTGAAAGCTCTGAAAGCTTTCAAAGCATCTTGACAATTCCGAATGGTTCGAGACTTAGACTGTTCGGGAAACTTTGATCCCAAGTATAAATAGGACATTTTATTCGGAAATGGACACAGTTTCATTTTAACCGTGGTAGCGAATAAATGGTGAATAATTAGTGGTGCTAAGATAAAGAAATAAATAAAGAGTTTGAACTTAGATAAAAGTGAGTTTCATTTATAGAGAAAGTAGTGGTAAATTAAAAGTAAAAGAAAATAAGTTTTATTTTCGAACCCAAGACTAAAAACATTACAGTGGTGTTAGAAGTGAAATAAAACCTAAGTGCATAATTCATTTGGACAAATAAAAGTGAAAAGTGATAAAGTGACTATGGGTAAACTTGTAAATGCCCTTAACTTGATTGAACTTAGAGCAGTGTTAAAGAATCGGGGTCTTCCTACTGCTGGAACCAAAAATGACCTCGTTATTAGACTGCAGGAAAATATGACTCAGCAAAATGAAAATCCAGAAACATTTCTTCTGGATGTTGAAATACAAGACGAACAAGAGCAAGTAAGTACAAGCTCCGACATGTCTAATATGATGGCTTTCCTTCTCGAACGTTTTCAAGAACAGAAGAATCTTCTAGAAGAGCAAAGAAACGAACAAAAGAATCTTTTAGAAGAGCAGAGAAGTGAACAAAAAGATGAACAAGCGAAACTTCTAGAACGCCTTAAAGACCAGAAAAATCTCTTCGAAGGCAAGTTTGCTGCATTTGAAAGCAAGTTTGGTGCTGCTGAAGAGCGTCTCGACAGTATCGAAAAACAAATTGCAACCGTAGACGAAAGATTCGAGAAAGTTGAAGAGAAATTCGCAAAGGAATTGGAAAAGGTTAGAAAAATTAAAGTTAGAGAAAGTTCTGGGGACTACATGCGAAGAATGGAAATGCATCCGCCAACCTTTGATGGACAAACTTCTTGGTCGATCTACAAGACACAATTCGAAGCAGCTTCGACAATAAATGGCTGGGACAACGAAGAAAAGTTTGTTGCACTGACACTTGCTCTCCGAGGCCCTGCTGCTGAACTTCTGCTAACAATACCAGCAGACTTACATGGCAACTTCAATGCTCTTGCTCAGGCCATTGAAAAACGTTTTGGAGATGGCCATTGGCAGGAAGTCTTTCGGGTCCAACTTAACACCAGGGTCCAGAAAAGAGGTGAAACTCTTCAACAACTTCAAGCAGACATCGAACGCCTGGCTCATCTAGCATATCCAACAGCGGGTGAGGAAATCATCAACGAATTAGCTGCTGAAGCATTTGTCCGTGGTTTAGCCGACATCAACCTCCAGAGAGCAGTACGAACAGCCGGAAAACGGACGCTTCCTGAAGCATTGGCGTTCGCCCTCACCACAGAAGCAGCAGAACAGGCTTCTCAAAGCATTCATCGGGTAAAAGAAGTAACTGTAGAGGAGTGCGCTTGCCAGAGAACGACATTCCAGAGCAACCACCGTGATGGACCTCTCCGATGCTGGAACTGTAACAGGACCGGACATCTCCAGCGCCAATGTCGTATGCCGTTAAGAAGAGGAGTTCGCCAACATTGTGGCAGCAGGAAAAACAGCCAAGAAAAAACTCACAAAACCCCTGCTGGAACCAGGCAACGAGTAAGAACCAACTCACAGAGAAAAGGAGAACTACGTTCCAACGCAGATGCATTATCCCGACGACCATGTAAATCGAACTGCAAGCATTGTTCACGTCAGGAAGAAAAGGAGTCCCTAGTCACTCAACGAGTGAGAGCGGAGCCCATTTCCGGCTGGAGTAACGAGGAAATTAGGAATGCTCAACAAGAAGATTCTGACATTGAACCCATCCTTGCATGGAAAGAGCACGAGGAGAAACCACAATGGGTTGACATTTCCGATAGAAGCCCGGTGCTAAAAGCCTACTGGGCTCAGTGGAACTCTCTCCATGTGCAAGAAGGTGTACTCAAACGGAAGTGGGAATCCGCAGATGGCAAGTCCTATCCCTGTGTGATGCAGGTAGTTGTGCCTCGGTCCAAAGTCAATGAAGTTCTCCGTGAGATGCATGATGGCACTTCTGGAGGCCATTTGGGAATAAACAAAACGCTGGACAAGATTCGAGATCGTTTCTACTGGCTTCATGCAAAAAAAGACGTCGAAAGATGGTGCAGGAAATGTGACACTTGTGCTGGTACAAAAGGCCCAGGGAGAAAGATTCAAAGTGCGATGCAGCAGTACAACGTTGGAGCGCCCTTCGAAAGAATTGCAATGGATATTGCAGGTCCATTTCCTGAAACCAACGATGGAAACCGATATATTCTGGTGATAATGGATTACTTCAGCAAGTGGCCTGAAGCGTTTGCCATTCCAAACCAAGAAGCAAAAACGGTTGTGGATCAGATTGTGTTCAATTGGATAAGTAGATTGTGGGTACCTAAAGAACTCCATTCTGACCAAGGAAGGAACTTCGAGTCAAATATCTTCCAACAGGTTTGCTCGCTCCTTGGCATTCATAAAACAAGGACAACACCGCTGCACCCACAATCAGATGGAATGGTAGAACGATTTAACAGAACGCTCAAGGAACACCTTTCCAAAGTAGTGGAAGACTGTCAACGAGACTGGGACCGATGCATTCCACTGTTCTTGATGAGCTATCGGAGCGCAGTTCATAGCACTACAGGACATACTTCTTGGGAAATCTTGTTTGGTTCAACAATGCGACTACCAAGTGAAGTGAAATTTGGATGCCCTCCAAATGAGCCACAAAGCCAAGAAGAATATGTGGACGATCTCAAAAAGAGACTCATGTACATTCATGAAAGGACCAGAACAAAGATAAAGGATGCCAGTGATCGCATGAAAACACGTTATGATGCACATGCAACGACGACAGGGTTTCAAGTGGAAGATCTTGTGTGGTTATACAACCCACATCGGAAAAAGGGACTGTCACCGAAGCTCCAGCAAAATTGGGAAGGCCCTTACCAAGTTGTCACCAGAATCAATGATGTTGTTTACCGCATTCAGAGAGGTGTTAGAGGCAAAATGAAAGTTGTTCACAGGGACCGACTATGCCGCTACAATGGCCAGGGAAGTGATAGACTTGTTCGGGACGAACAATCTTAAGAAGGGGGCAATGTTACATGAATAGTGTTTGTCTCAACTACAGTTTTATGAATGGTTTTTGTTTCTACTACAGAAATATTACTATATGGTTTTTGTCTATACTACAGTAAAATGCTGAATAATTCTTTTAACGTTATATTTAATTGTAGATGAAATTATAAAGAAAGAGACGAAGAACCCACGACTCCCTTAGAATTGCCGATAGACACTCGAATATATCCCGAGCACCCTATGGATACCCAAGACTTAACCCCAGCGCCCATCAACATCACAAGCCAGAGAGGAAGCAGGAAGAAACAAGCACCCCGAACATCCTTGAACCCCATGCCAAGGAACAGCAACTCCATCGACCTTCGCCCGTGTATCGGTGTATCTAGCACTCCTATAAAAGACATACTTACACTTCGCTAATACGGCTACTTGATCTCCCTACTCCTCTCCCCATTCTTCCAATTTCATCTCCATCCCCATCACAGAAGCGAGAACCGTCTACCAGCATACCTCCAGGTTCTGACTACAAAGTCCCGCAGAACAGCCTGGAGCGCATCTGACAGCATGTCCATGCCTATCCGCTGCAAGACCTAGATGTTCACCCTGCAGCCCCTATATACTATAGTACACACCTAAAAACCAAGGGCCCTACTTAAATCCCCACGTACGTAGCTAGACCTATGATGCTTTTGCAGAACGAAGAATTTCAATCAAATACCAGAGGTCTTACTCCAGTTAGCAAATGAGCATCTAGCCATCGTACTTGTTTCTGTGCTTATGGGATGGAAGCAACTCTATGCCGGCAACGCCCCCTTTCTCGCCAGTTACTCGAAGTGAGTGACCATTAAGAACGGCATGCGACAACGTAGAGTCGAGGTTGAGATCGACCGTCGCGGTGGCCGGCAGCACCCATGCCACAGTTAGCTCAGCCAGGCCGTGGGCACTTGCTCCGGGATCTACACAACCGGTGTTACCTCTTATTATCCTGCCGACCGTTGAACTCTGATGGATGAGTTCGAATAAATAATGTTAAATCGCTTATTGGCCCTCATGGTCTTCCAAGTCAAGACCTACCGGAATTGAAGTTAGATAAGAATCGATTTTAGATAGCACCTCTTTTTTCTTTTCTCTATTGAGTGAAAACGTAGTTAGAGAAGAAGATTCCTGATTGGTTTATAAAAATCGCCCTACTGAACGCTGCACGTAAGTATCTAAACTATCAGCTAACCTTAGGTATTCGAGGTTGCTGTGGCAGGTTATAATTGTCATCTAATCCTACAGCTACCACGATGATATGCTATAAGACGATGAGGAGGTGTCTAACTCAGAGGGGAGGGAGGATCTAGGATGACGTACGATCCCCCTGGTCTCTCAACCCACCCAATCTGCTTCAGAAAATCATCTCTCTCTGAAACAGCCTTGGCTGTCCTACGGACCTACGAGTCCCCACAACTCGGTTATATTTTAATGGGCAGCCCCTTGACATAATAAGCAATCCATAAGATTGCTTGCCTACTTTAACCTACTGAACCTAACATAGTATCCTCATCAGATACTACAACTTGTCTTTCAAGCAATGTACCTAAAAGAAGAATAAGAACGAGAAACCAAAATCAAATCCTAACCTCTATAACACCATGTTCCATTCCGAAAAAGGTCGAGGGTCACCACCCTCCCTGTGATCAACTTACTCCATCATGATTGTAATCTATGAAGCTTCCTAAAATTATTTTAACTCCAAAAGAAATGCAAAATGAAGAAAAATCGTAAAAACTCTTTTTTTTTTTTAAACGTTATAATATGTCCGTATCTATTTATTGAAATAAAAAAAAAGGATCTTAAAACTAACATGGGGTATTATTATTATCTTATCATCTATTCAGAACTATATTAAAAAAATAGTATACATTAACTACATTCATCGCTTTATTTTAGCGATAGATAATTCAATTAATTCACAAACAAAGGAAATAATTACTTCCTAATGAAGGTCTCATTGAAAGGAAAGGAATACTTATCATACCTTAAAGATACTTAACTGACTCCAACAACTAGTATTTTATTTTCATGGACGATACCTCTGAATGAGGATGAATGTAAGTATTGAAACGTGAAATTCAACAAGTAGCTTATCTTATATGCGCTATGCTCCGTCCATATTAAACAGGTTAAGAGCAATACCTAAACGCTAACTGAATTTGGTAACTGTAACGAAGTAAAAAGTTAAAATTCAAAATTTAACGCGGCGTTGAAGTCTTGACAACTATGGTCACATAATTCTAGTTATCGATTCCAAAGGATAATAAAATCTTTGACCTAATAAAGGTGTTATTAATTAAATTGAAACAAACGAAAATGTTACAAGACACGAAGACTATTAACGACAAAAAAAATGCACCGATTAAAGCTTACGAGTACTTCGATAAAATCGTAGATATGGTAGTAATATGTTCGAGGCAAAGCAGTATTAAAACATTTAACCAAAATAATATCAAAATGTAAGTAAGTATATAGTAAATACCCCACACATCAAATACAGTTCGCATCTGATAATGTGTTCGATAGTCAATGCAATATAGTAAATGTAATCAAAATATAAAATTTTATCAAAGGGATTTTAAAAGATATAATCTGTTTTCTACCAATAGGATAGAGAGAGAAACGCTGGTCCGGAAGTGCACTCCTGGTCGCTGTGAAAAATTAGTTAAAATATATTTGATACAAATACAAGTTATTCTTTGACCTGCATGGCTGTGTGACTCTCTATATATCTTGATACCATGTCAAAGAAAGCTTTGGTTTAAAAACTTGTAGCAAACAATTGTTGCTTTCGCATTGTATTCCCTTATAACGAGATTAGGTAAATAGCGTATGTCGCGGACACGACAGACACAGCTAAAGTAAGTCGCTGTTAACGCGGTATTAATATCCGTAACTACAAAAAGAAGATACGTTTGTACGAAATGAAATGGCGAGTGAAATGGGTCGCTACCGACGCCGAGAAGAGTATATGGGGCCTATAAGACCAAGTGAGTAAATAAAATAAAAAAAAATCTAGGAATCAAAAAGATATCCCGAGTGAAAACTAAAAAAAATTAATGTAATTTTATTAGAGGATAATGACGCGAGGAATCTAATTACCAATCGCACTTCACTTTAATTTTCGAGTAATATAAATTTCAAAACTCGTGGAACGAGAGTTGACGATACGTTTATACCGGAAAAAGATTACAACACGATTACATTCAAAAAAAATTTCCAAAGATCGAAAAAAAAAGTTGGATTTTATGTTCGGTAAGTTATTGGAGGTTTCACCATAATATTAGGAGTATACATCAAAAACACTGAGTGATAATATAATAATTATATATATATATATCCATAAATAGATCTTGGAGGAACTAAAACGGTTATGTATTAATAATGAAACTTTATATTTATTGGCATGGCACACAGCCACTGTATTGTTGGCTGTTAAACAAAACAAGTTTCACCGTCCGTGATAGCTATCTCATATGCCGTCGTCGTACGCAAAGCGTGCGGCATCAAAATAATTCCCGATTGTCCACGATTGTGGAAGGTGAGCAATATGGCTCTTATATGCTAATGCTTCTTAACATCAATTAAAATTCAAAGGATTACCTGGATATTCGAGTATATATACTGGAACCCCTCATTACATTATAAGTTTATTAAAAATAACTTCAACGTTGTTGTCTGATGAGGATGTAGTGCTTAAAGCTGCTCCCTCGGTGTTTCAACATCATAAATGACATATGAATAAAGATTAAAGGTGCTCCCACGAAGTAAATAATCCACTAGGATGTACATATGATGCGTTTAAAGTTGCCCCCACGTTGCTCCGCTGATGCTCTGTACGGAGTGATGAATTTTATGGACCGGCATCGGTGCGCTATCACCCGCCAGACGTCCAGTTGAAATCCAGAAATCCTCTGTACGGATCCTCAGCCTGTCGTGACTGGGTGGTTTTGTGTGTAAGAGGGCCTTAAACGGTGCGCCTCTTGGTAGGCGATACTGCTATGATTGGAGGTGTGGTTGTCGACGAGCCGACTAGCGGATCAACGCCGACATTTATCCACCCTTCTTCTCCACAGCACAACAAAAAAAAACCTTGCGGTGGCTTCGCCGAAGCAAATGTATGGCTTGGCGGACGATTTGGAACGGCCAAGAAAGAAGGCACAAATGTCCAGAAATAAAAAACAAATACGTGTGTTTACGGAGGTATCATACGCTCCTATAATTATTGGCTCCTAAGAGTATGTACAGGCACAAATAAAATGAATTTGTGTACCCGCGTGTTCATGCACATGGTCAGGATTAATCAACAATCCGCCGTAATCGGGTGGCATTAATGATAAAATTCTTCCAACAATCTGCAGCGCGGCCAGCGCCTGTCGAGTAGTATGGTTCACAGTGCTGGTCCGGTGTGCTAGAGTTCCTGATAATATTCAGAAAAAACTTTTGCATTGCGCTGTCCATGTGGCGTACCAAAAAAAAAAATGTGATTTCTTGGAGATGATGGCGTATGACATCGTCCCAAGAATCAACCGAAATTTATTATTCTTACCTGATAATTATTGTCGTAGAATATTATGAGGTGATTTCCTCCTTAATTTCCAATATAATTGTAATCCTCCTTGATAATATTACAAGGAGAATACAAATGGTGGACACGGTTTAGTTTTTCTTTTTTTTCTTATGAGTCTTGTTGCTGTGGTGTTCTTCGTATAATGTCTCGCTTCAAAATGAAGTTCGTCCAGACATACAACTACTGCCACATTTGAGCAAGTAGCTGCAGCAGAGCATGGAAGCTCACTTCCTATTTGCTTCTCATTATAGTAGATTGGTATAATCTACCTTACCGACGTATGGAAATTCCATGTCGTTTCAGCTGCACATTGTAGCTGCGTATTTGTGTGTCAACAACTAATGAAACTCAGAATGTTGACTATTTAAAATACTTCGGACAGAGGAATTATGTTAAAGAAACATATTCGAAAGGACCAAAAGGATTGATTTGAGTGCCGTGGAGGCATATTTTATAAACTTTATCATAATAATAGCTCTTCGCGACAAAATCTCACTTCGGACTTGGCGTTGCTACACCATAACGTAAGTTGTCACAAAAGTGTACTCTACGGAAGATCGGTATATTTATGTATCTGACACTTACGTCAAGAGACAAAGGCACATTTCAATGTAGGAATGTCTGTGTATCAAGTGTTATAACGCGACTGTATATGATATCAATGACAAACCTCAAAGTTGGAAGAGACACTACCTGCAGTTTCCTTGTAGTGCAGATGTAACATCATGACGCATGTTGTTACGCTGCGCGCAAGACTTCGTGCAGTGTCGCATCAGTCTTTGTATACTATGGTCTAGATTGACAGACGTCGCGTCGTGTGACTTATGAGGTATTGACTTTATTAAAGATTCTTTCAAGTCTTGGTTATTCTTTACCTATGCGAATCACATTTTCTAATCTTCATAATCTACTGTAGTACCACAAACCCACTGAAGCAGACTTTCATCTGGCAAGGCTGTACTTCACACTCAGCCACATATAGATTACAAATGATGATTGCGTTGAGCAGATGGTCGTAGCCTTTCAAACGTACATTTTGGCTCCTCAAAGTTTTTGCTATTAAATTAAATTTAACTTGATATTTTGTAAAATCAGTTTCTAATAAATATTTGATTAAATTAAAGCTATGTTAAAATTAAATGATTTCGTTCTCATTTGTTTAACTTATATTCTCGCTTCCACAAAGTGGTGACCCCGTTTATTTTTTACACGCGAGCAGAAGCGGTAAATACGTACGTCATTATTGAGCTATCTATAGGTGTTTAAAGTGTAGCAACTGGGTTCAAAAGAATCGTCCATCATCGAACTATGACGACAACAACAGCAGAGGTTACAACTGTACAAAATGAACCAATTAATACCTCAGCACCTGCATCCACATATACCACATGGTCAGGAGGCATTGGTATTCCAAGAACAACTGAAATTCACAAAGTTTCTGTAAAGGTTCCGCCTTTTTGGCGCACACGACCTGAGTTGTGGTTTTCCCAAATTGAATCCCAATTTTACACATCAGGTATTACAGCTGACACCACAAAGTATCACACGGTAGTAGCTGCTATAGAAAGTAGTGTACTTGCTGAAGTTAGTGATATCATTTTGCAACCACCAGCTGAACAATTGTATGTCACCCTAAAAAACAGGCTCATCGAAAGATTCGCGGATTCAGAGGAAAAAAGAATAAAAAAACTCCTCCAAGAGATTGATTTAGGTGATAAGAGGCCATCACAGCTTTTGCATGAAATGCGAGATTTGGCTGGCAGCAAGATAAATGATGACCTTCTTAAAGCGTTATGGATGCAGCATTTACCATCTGCGACGAGAGGTATATTAACCGTTAGCAGCGATAAGCTTTGCCAATTAGCTGTTCTTGCCGACAAAGTAGTGGAAGCAAGTCAAGGCAATACCGTTTCTGCAATCACCTCACATTCAACATGCTCGTCATCGTCAAATTCTTACAATACCTCTTCACCAAATCTTCTCGAAAAAATAGACGCTCTCGTAAATGAAATAGCAGAAATTAAAGCAAATATGAGAGGAAGAGACAGTAACAGAAGACAACAACATCGATCTCGCTCACGTCATAATACACCTGCACGAGGCGGTTTCTGTTGGTATCACAGGAGGTATGGTAAAAAAGCAAGAAATTGCACACAGCCATGTAATTATACCAGCACAAATTTGTCGGAAAACTAATGAGTCCATCTATACAAGCACAGGCGACAACAGATGGACAAAATATTCTTACCTGTCGCCTATTTCTCTTCGATCCCCACACCAAACTCAACTTCTTAATTGATACGGGAGCTGACATCTCTGTCGTTCCCCCGTTACACAAAGAAAAGCGAACCCGGTGCAGTTTCAACCTGTTTGCAGCAAACGGTACAAAAATTGTAACATATGGTACAAAAAATCTGACAGTGACACTTGGACTTCGGCGCAGTTTTCAGTGGAAATTTATTATAGCTGAGGTTTCCAAACCAATTATTGGAGCAGATTTTTTGCAGCAACACGGACTTTTGGTGGATCTCAAGAGACAAAAATTGATAGACAAAACAACGTGCCTGGAAATAAGTGCAAGTATCACAAGTTTTTGTTCTACACAAGTGTCATTCATAGAAAATTCTTCACCTTTTAGTGCGCTTATTAAAGAATATTCAGATGTTTTTTCACCTTCTGTCATCAAACCTCCCGTCAATTCCAGTGTTACTCATCATATCACCACTAAAGGCCCGCCTGTTCACTCACGTCCTCGTCGTCTACCACCGGATAAGCTGGCTGCAGCTAAGAAAGAGTTCAAATATATGATGGAGCAAGGAATGTGTCGTCCTTCCAAAAGTCCCTGGTCTAGTCCCCTGCAAATGGTGAAGAAAGCTGACGGATCATGGCGTGTCTGTGGGGATTATCGCGCCCTCAATGCATCAACAGAGTGCGATAGGTATCCTTTACGAATTTCGCAGGACTGCACACATTTTATGGAAGGGAAACAAATATTTTCGGTCATCGATTTATTCCGGGCTTACAACCAAATCCCTATTGAAGAGTCAGACATACCTAAGACAGCCATATCTACGCCATTTGGGCTTTTTGAATGTCTTGTTATGTTTGGAGGTTTAAAGAATGCCGCGCAGACATTTCAGCGGATAATTGATGAAGCGCTTAGAGATCTCGATTTCACTTTTCCTTACATTGACGATATTTGTATAGCTTCAGATAATATGCAACAGCACACCGAACATCTGCGTCAAGTGTTTCAACAGCTTAGGAAGTTCCATTTCGTTGTAAATATTTCAAAGTGTCAATTCGGTAAGCAAGAAGTGAAGTTCTTAGGCCACCGCATCAACTCAAATGGAATCAAGCCACTTACTGAAAAAGTTCAAACAATTTTGGACTACAAATTGCCCACTCAGGTAAATGGTTTAAGAAGATTCATTGCTACAATAAATTTTTATAGGAGATTTCTACCTCACGCCGCTGAAAAGCAATTAAGACTTCAAGCACTTATTAAGGGTAATAAGCGCAATGACAAGTCAATTATTCAGTGGACTGAAGAAGGAAAAGCGGCATTTGAAGATTGCAAAACAAATCTAGCTGAGGCAACATTGTTAGCTCATCCTTCGGTTAGCTCAGATTTTTCGTTGTACGTGGACGCATCCGACTTTGCAATTGGTGCAGTTTTGCAACAATCAAAAAGTGGCATCACACAACCTTTAAGTTTTTTCTCCAGAAAGCTTACCAAGTCGCAAATGAAGTATTCTGCCTATGACAGGGAGCTTCTTGCAGCACATTCGGCTGTTAAATACTTTAGGTATATGCTTGAAGGGCGAACTTTTGTGATATTTACGGACCACAAGCCTCTGACCTTAATGTTTCGTCAGAAACCGGACAAAGCTTCCCCGCGTCAAGAGCGATACATTGATTTTATAGGTCAGTTTACTACAGATATTCGTCATATCAGTGGAAAGGACAATATAGTAGCTGATACTCTATCTCGAATTGAGACGGTGGAAAAAGGACTAAGCTATGAAAACCTCGCAGCAGCACAACAATATGACCAAGAACTGCAAGAATACGTCAACAATCCATCATCATCACTAAGGTTACAAAGATTTCCAGTTTCACCAACGTCTTCTCAAAATTAGCTATGCGATACATCAACTGGACGAGTGCGACCATACATAACCAAAGATTTGCGAAGAACAACATTCAACAGTATACACAATCTTTGTCACCCTGGAGTAAAGGCAACAACTAAAATGTTAGCAGAACGTTATATATGGCCTAATCTTAGAAAAGACTGCCGTAAGTGGGTACAAGAATGTTTACCTTGTCAACGAGCTAAGACACAACGCCATAACAGATCTGTGCTTAGCTCATTCAAACTCCCAGATGGAAGATTTTCGCACATCAACATCGATATTGTTGGTCCTCTTCCGACATCACAAAATCAAAGGTACTGCTTACTTCACACTCAGCCACATATAGATTACAAATGATGATTGCGTTGAGCAGATGGTCGTAGCCTTTCAAACGTAGTGGTATACTTCTTACATTTTGGCTCCTCAAAGTTTTTGCTATTAAATTAAATTTAACTTGATATTTTGCAAAATCAGTTTCTAATAAATATTTGATTAAATTAAAGCTAAGTAAAAATTAAATGATTTCGTTCTCATTTGTTTAACTTATATTCTCGCTTCCACACCACTATAGACTTGACTGACCTTAACGCTTAAGGTAAATTTAAATAAAAGTCCGGACGGATGAATATCTTATATTCGACAGACAACGGACTGTATTCAGATGTCATGTTTTCTGACAGTACTAATATGTATAATAGTTTCGTTGTTCGGACGGACAGTGAACTTGGTTGTTCTGTAGGATGTACTGTGGCGACATCTGGAACACGGACAAATAAAAATAAAAGATAGGTGCGTGTAGCACAACTACTCTTGTTACTAGGTGGGTGTCTGTGACGTCATGTCACGAATGATAATAATGTCAGAATATTAACAAGCTTTCTCCTTGATTACCAGTGACGTCACGGGTAACCACAGAGAATGACGATCGGAGACATTTCGCGAATCGCCATGTCTCATAACTTTATGCATCAAAACAAAGAGTCTCATGCACAGCTGAGAGCCGGGCATAAGTAAATAAAATACAAAAAAACAAGGTTAATTGCAGAAAATGCAGTACTGTGACGTACTGTATGTCGCGTCTGGTAAAATTATTTACGTTCTCAAAAGAGGGTATATGTTGCGTGAAAGTCTGGTATATGGTTGCCATTCGAGTGTCCTACCTTTTCAAATCTTTAGTATGGCAGGTCGATTTATGACCTCGCCTATCTTGGACTTCGTATAAATTATTTCCGATTACTCGAATGACTCGAACCCTTACAAATTTCGGACACAACTTCGCACTTAAATGTTTGGTTGCGTCGCTCAAAACATGATTTCTGGCATAAATTTCATCATCTACTTTGAACATTATAGGTCTGTTTGTTTACCTCCGAAAACAGCCAATTTCTGCCAATTTCTGCCGAATCCTGTTCGATAACTCACAAATTCGGTAGTTTTAGGCAGAAGAGAGCGCTCACGAGAGAGAAAAACATTTACCCTTCCTGCCGATTTTAGCCCAAGAAATTTCTTCGGGTAGAAATGTGAGTTCTGTCAAAACTAGAATTTGACAATTAAAAAAAAAAAAAAATTTATCATTTGCGGTTTTCCGTTTCATCACGTGGATTTTGCGTCCTGTGTGTATTTAATTGAAATTTATATTGTTTTATTCATTTTTCAAATTTTAAATTCGGAAAATCACGACAAAAAACCAAGTTAAATATTTATTTTTTCTTGACGTTTTAATTTTTTGACGTTGAACACAATTTTTGTGTTCAACCCGTTCGTTTACTTTTTCACAAATTTTCTCTCATTGAGAGAATTTGAGAGAATTTCATCCCCACTCTTCAATATTTGACAGACTTCCCATTTTAGCCCACAACAGTAAACAAACGAACCTTATGTTTCTACTTCGAAGATTGTAATGCTTCTCATATGCTTCATGTGTTTTTACTAGTGCTTGTTTCAAGTAAGAATGAACGATGTTCATTTTAGCGACATTGGGGAGCCAATCTATCTCCGAACAGTTCAGTCCACCCAACTCTCTTAAAAGACGATAATCTGCCCCATGTTCTATCATACGTTGTCCGAATAGGGCTTCGTATGGGGACATCGAAAGAGTTGAATGCACCGTCGTGCGTAAAGCACTACTGATCGAAGACAGATGGGCATCCCAATCCGTCTGTCGAGGGTTGACATATGACCGGATGGCCGCAAGAATTGAACGGTTGACGCGTTCACTTGCATTTGACTGAGGAGCATACACTGCCGTGCGGTAGTGTTTGACCCCAAAAACATCTAAGAACTTCTGAAACTCTTTACCAACAAATTGCGTGCCATTATCAGAGAGGATACTCTCTGGCACTCCGTAAATCAAGAATATTTCGTCTCTCAGGAATTTGACCACGCTCGCGGCTGTAGCTTTGCGCAGTGGTTTGATGAAGACGAATTTCGTTAATTGGTCTAACGCGATGACTATATAAACATTGCCAGATCTCGATCTGGGGTAAGGCCCTAAAAAGTCAACATACAAATGCTGAAATGGTCTATCAACTTCAAAGCTATTTCCCATTTCCGCACGCAATGTCATATTCGCTGCTTTACTGGTCTTACACGTTTCACACCGGTCTACGTATAGTTTGACCTGTGTGTACATACCTGGCCAGTAAAATCTGTCTTTCAACCGGTAAACTGTCTTCACCACACCACCATGCGAAGCACGCGGCGGATTGTGAGCCAATGAGATTAGAGATTCTGTCATCTCTGATGGGACCCACAACTTCCAAGTTAGATCGTCTGCCAAGGGATTACCAACCGCATGTTTTGTGCGTTTATAAATATGACCTTCAGACACTTTTAGGTCAGGTAATCGTTCCTGCTCCTTCCTGATATGACTGACGATATCCAGATAACCTTCAGTCTTAAAGGACGGATCCTCAAGATCGATGTGGAGTACCTCTGAGGCATCGATCTGTGGTAGACATGAAAGAAAAGCTGACACTGTCAACTCATCGTCTTCATATGCTCTAGATAGAGCGTTTGGCACGACATTTCAAAGTACCTTTCCTATGCTCCACCACAAAATCGAAACCTTGGAGTCGCATACTCCACCTCGCTTATCTTCCAGTTGGATCTTTCATTGTCATCAGCCATTTCAGGCTGGAATGATCCGTAATCACACGAAAATGGTATCCCTCAACATATGATCTGAACTTTTGGATACCTTCAAAAGCTGCTAAGCACTCGCGCTCTGTCACCGAATAGTTTCTCTGTGCAGCATTCAGTTTCCGAGAGAAGTAGTATATAGGCTGCTCCGCCCCGGATTCGTCTCGCTGACAAAGTACACATCCGATGCCAGTCGCGGATGCGTCGCAGAGAATGATGAATTCCTTGGAGAAATCTGGATTGACTAACACCGGCGCTGAAGTCAAAGCTTGCTTGATTTGCAGAAAAGCTTCAATAGCTTCTGGGCTCATCTTAAAGACTTTTCCCTTTTTCAATGTCTCGGTCAAGGGTGCGGCTAGGGTGCTGAAATCCTTAACAAAACGCCGATACCAACCTGCCATACTGAGAAATCAGCGAACTTGGCGAGCTGTGGCTGGTAAAGGGAAGTTAGTGATTGCTCTGATCTTGTCTGGATCAGCTTTCAAGCAACCCTGACCGACCTTATAACCGAGATAATGAAGCTCATCAAAACAAAACTTCGACTTCTCGACGTTAATCGTCAGTCCTGCATCAGTCAAGCACTTTCCGACTATCTCCAGAGTCTCCAGGTGTTCGTCGAAATCCTTCGATACGACCAACAGATCGTCCAAGTATACGAATACTTGATCTCGTAATCCTGATGGGATCACGCGACTCATCAGGTAGCTCAAACTTTGTGCCGCATTACATAGACCGAAGGGCATGACCTTAAATTGGTACAATGGTCGGCCAGGTACCGTAAAAGCAGTCTTTTCAATCGAACTTTGCTCCAGCGGTATCTGCCAAAACGCATCCTTCAGATCCACGCTAGAAATATAACGTGTCTCTGTCAGACGCGCTAGCAGCCCCTCAATATGCGCAATCGGACGAGCATCTTTCTTTGTTACGGAGTTCACCTTCCGAAAGTCCAAGTACAATCGGTTCTTACCAGGTTTGCGTACAAGCACTACTGGGGAACTCCATGCGCTGGAACTTTCCTCGATGACTCCTAACGAAAGCATGCGGTCCAACTCCGTATACATAAGGGTTTGTATCGCTGGAGATACGGGATAGTACCTCTGCTTTATAGGTACGGCATCGCCCGTATCTATGTAATGTTGCACTAGATTCGTCTTCCCGAGTCCATGGACTGCAAAAGAAGGAAATCCACGAACAACTGCTTCTAGTCGCTTAGACTCTTCGACATTCAACTTAATCTGGTTGGTGGGTCTCTCATCTGGCCCACCGGTCGTCATTCCTGAAAGACCCGCAATTACATTCGGTGCGATCTGGAACCTCTGCCAAAAGTCAACGCCTAAATATAGACGTTGGCTCAAAGACAGCACGATATACAATTCTATATCTTTAGTCACTCCTTTATACTGGATTGGGGTAGTAATTACTCCCACAATGGATTGCTTTTGTCCATCGGCCGTGGACACGGTAGTCTCTACCTTCCTTACCGTAACATTTTTGTCCTTCAGATATGGCAGAATATTGGTGCCTAAGCAACTTATGCTGGCCCCAGAGTCGAGAAGACCTAGAACGCTGTCACCAAATAGCCCGACCGTCACATAAGGACGTGGGTCATTTGATTCTCGACCTATAGTAGCTGACGCAATGTTACGGTAAGTAGTCCGCTTCCGATGGAAGCGCTCCCTTACTCGTCGTATCCGCTTGGACAAATCAGGAAAGGTGACTACTCTCCTTCGCACTTCATTGTAATTACGTAATCTTTCATGGAAAGGCTTACGGTATAATGGTTCTGGTAATTCATTTTTAAAATTCAAATTTGTTTTAGGTTTGGCTTCTGTATTCAACTTAGGGATTGTTGTACAATCATTTGTAATAACATTCGATAATTCATTCTCTTTCTTAATCGGTTTTAAAATCTTAATTTGTGGAAGTTCAAGAGGCTTTGTCGGTTTAGACACTTGAACTCCGGGTACGTCTAATCGGAGCGAACCCCCCCGGATGTTGGGTTGTTTCTCCTCTCGTTTCCCGCTAAACACTATATTCATCTGCTAAACCGCAACGGAAGCAAAATACTTTGTCTATTGGTTTAGCACAGTCACGGAAATTGTGACCTATGACTTGGCAGTTCCAGCATTTCTGTGGCTTTCGGTCTCTCTGGATAGCTTCAACGCTTGTACAGGGTATTGCCACAGTTAATTCCTGACAAGGTTCGTCAATGATTTCGTTGACAAATCTTCTCGCAGGTGGACGTTGTGCGCTCGGCACGAAATTCGGACGGTTATTCTCGTATTGAGATTGACCTTTTTCGATAGCTCGACAGTAATAAGCTAGCTGTCTTAAGCTAGACGGACTGTAGGTGATGAGGAGTTTACCCATGCGCCTACGGACATTCGTTTTAATAATTTCTACGAGTTCCTTCTCAGGTCTAGGATACAATTTAAATACTGAATGGCGTCGAAGAACTCATTGAATGACTCTCCATTCATCATCTTGCGATCGGACAATTTGCGGAATAACTCGGTATCGCTTTCCAAACTGCGGTACTGTTCTACCAAAGCAGTCTTCAATTCCTCCAACGTTGTGTGCTTGTTGCTTTTTAAATATACCCAGTACCAGGATTCCACTGAACCTGATACAAAATGGTAAAAGCTTGCGGTAATTTCATACCACGGCACATTATAGCTATTGCGTATGCACCCCAGGCGGAACAAGAAATCGTCAACAGACATGTTTTTCCCGTCGAATTTCAAACCCCATTTATGGAATGGATGAACACGGTTCGAAGAAGAGGCATTCGAGGGTGGTGGCCTGGGTGGCGAAAGAGGTGACTCGTCGTCAAAATTGAAAGCGTTTACACGAGACATGAACTCGTCTAAGTTGGAGCCTAGAGGCATTTGGGCCGGATTGACATCCGACAAAGGTTGGCTCGTAATGAGGTGTAATTCTATCTGCCTCATCCTCGTTGAAAGGTCTATATACGGACTGGACATTTTTGGACATGGCTGGACCAGAAAGGACATCATGGTTAACGACACGTGTAGTGTCTGGGTTGGCTAAGTTAACTTGCCGTGCGACTTGCTGGGTTGAAGTAGCGTTAGGTGGGACAAGTGGCCTTGTAGGGGGAGCAACGGACTTAGGAGGGACGACAGGTTGCGTGGCTTTGACCGTTCGTTTTTTAGTAGCTAGGCTACTTGGTCAAGCAAACGTGCGTGGCTTTTCTCCAGCGCTTCCGTCATAAATTTCCTATCGTTGGCCCTGTGTAATTCGATGGTCTCGGAGACTACTTGATGAATATAAGCTGAATGTTCAGCAGCATCCTTGCGCAATCGCTCTTCAGCTCTTGCCACTTCATCGTCGTCTACCACAATACTTCTATTGACTGTATTGTCTCCTGCTTGATTCTCGACTATGCTGTCTTCGTCCTCAGAGTGATCCTCCACGACGTCGTTTTGACCGTGACCGGGCTTCGGTTTCGATCCCCCAGGAGCCATTATGTCGAAATCTTTGTCATTTTAATTTATTTCATTTCGTTAAATATGTAACGTAAAAATTTATAATAATATTATATATTATTATTTGAGAAGGCTTAAATAAATTATATACAAATATATATCGGAAAACAGCTGGAATTCGAATCGCCAACTACCACCTGATCTTTTCACCTAAACACCCTGTGGATATCTAAGATCTAAACCAGATGCTCATCAACAACCCGAACCCAAGAGGAAGCAGAAAGAGATAGGCCCCTAATTTACCTTGGCTCTTATACCAAAGACCAGCAACCTTTCCATCTATCGCCTGAGTACTGATGTATCCAATGCCCATATACTTCAGACATACTTACATCTCAAGGTGGTAGCCTCCTGCTCTCTCTACTCCTCTCCCATTTCCCAAAGCCTTCATCCATCCCCATCACAGAAGCGTGAACCATCCACCAGCATACCTCCTGGTTCTGACTACAAAGTCCCGCAGAACAGCCTGGAGCGTATCTGATAACATGTCCACGCCTATCCGCTGCGAGTACTAGGTGTTCCGCTCGCAGCTAATTCACTCGGTAGCCTACACCTGTAAACCATAACCTTACTCATACCCCACTGATGAATCTAAACTTGGAAGACTATCTTTATTATCACGGCATCAATTTCCCAGAGTTTATGCTCCAGTTAGCCTCTAAGTGTTTAAATATTACCAGCTCGTTTTGACGTGAATTGGGATGGAAGCAACCTTATGTCGGCAACGCCCCCTTCCTCACCGGCTACTCGATAAAAGTAAACGGTAAGGACGGCATGCGACAACGTAAGGCTGTGGCCGAGATCGACCGTCGCGTTGGCCGGCAGCACCCATGCCACAACTAGCTCAGTCAGGCCATGGGCACTTGCTCCGGGATCTACCTGACCGGTGTTACCTCTTATTATCCTGCCGACCGTTGAACTCTGGTGGTTGAGTTCGAATATGTATGTTAATATGCTTGTTGGCCCTCATAACTTTCAAAAACTCGATTATAGTGAACTGACCATGAAGAAGATCGAACCAACACTGCACCTCTCTACGCATTGTGAATAACCCTTATCTGTAAGAAAGAAACCCTGTCTACTCTTTTACCCTAGCACATACGAACCCTACACGTAAGTATCCTGTCTCGTGCATACCATAGATAGTCGTGGCAGCTACGGCATAGTGTTATCATCAACGTGTCCAGCTGCCGCGGTGATATGCTGGTCACGGATGTCGAGGTGTCTAACCTGGTAGGGAAGGAGGATCGAAGCTGTAAAATGACCCTCCTGGCCTCTCAACCCACCCAATTCGATATTGAAAATCAGCTCTTTCGCCATCGACCGTGGTTGTCCGTGGACCAATGAGTCCCTACGACTCATAAAGATGAATGGGCAACCCCTAAACTGAAAAAGCAAGCAGCAAAAAAAAGCTTGCTTACTCTACAGACTCAACAATAACATAGTATCTAATAGAGACACTATTCACTGAACTCTAATCCGCAAAAAAAAAAGGAGGAAAGGATCACACACACCGGAACACTTCATGTTCTACCAAGGAAATGAGAGGGGTACCACCCTCCCACAGGATAACTTACATCATGTTCAAAAACATGCCTGCTTTTCTCAAGAAAAATCTACAAAAGTTCCTCAAAACAAATAAGAAGGCTGGATATTTTGTAAACGTTATAAACTAAATGGTTCTTTTATTAAATTTTTAAGTTCTCAATAATTACTTAAGAATACCTTAACGGGTGTAAAAAGATTAACTTATGCCTAATAAATCTTACGATTATAAATTTTATTAATGTCTCTTAATTAATAATGAAATCTGTTGATATCTCGGATATCAAATAAAAACGAAACAAAATTTGATCTCGAATTAAGCTATCATTGACGCTCTTTAAAAATCAATTTTCAAATTTTAAAAATTCTTGTTTAATGTCTTATACATTGGGTTCTTTTTGACCCTATTCAAAATCTCTATAACTTTAACTTTAAGTTTTATTTGAAGCTAGAGCTTTAGTTACTTCTTAATACAAATTATTCGAATTAAATTTTCATATAACATAGATATAAACAATTGCGAAAACAAGGAAAGTGAGGAGAAATGGTATGTCTGGGCAAGACCAACGTTATGAAAGAAGTTGGTTTCGAAGTCGTACGCGACGGTAAAAAAAAAAAAACTTGAATTGAGTGGCGTCAGATCGTCTCACTCTGAGGTACCTATCTATAATTTAACTAGAAAACGATACCGATAATCTTTACGATGAGTAAGTATTTATCTCTACCGCGAAGGACTTTCAAATTTGCGACCAAACCGTGGTTGAGCGTAATGTTTAATCTCTCACGACATAAAAAGGATGGACAACACAATCAAGGTATCAATAAAAGAAGATATACCATATATACAAGACAACTGTTTGTTATCTCATATATACTCGATCAAGATCAATGTAATAAAAGCAATATAGTGATCAAGTGTAAGTAAAATTGTCAAAAATATATATATGCAATACAACCCTGCCAATCGGGCAGTGAGGATTTTTATAAATTCAATAAGCGAAGCTACGTAAGTGCACTCCAGTGGTCATGCTGAAAAAGAATGATTATTTATAACTCAACTACCCTTTGATCAACTGTATTCTTTTATAAAATGTCTCTATGCACCTATCCTATGGTGTATGGATAGTACACAGTTCAATGACTACGAAGTACCTTGTTACACGAACGTTACAATTATAAAAAAAATATTTTTTTTTTTTTTCAAAAATTATTTTGGGTTCTGAAGAAGAATAAGTGAAGAACGCGGAAAAAGACAAAAAAAAAAGAACTATCAAAATTATATCCCGGTATTGATAGCTTATCACCGGATGGAACGAATGGTATTAACCGAATAGTAATATTCCGAAAACATAAACGCGAGTGTATATCAAGTGCGACTGTGTAAAGCTTCGCTGCTTGAATGACGAAGAAATCAGAATAAAAAAACTTTTCAACGCGGCGGTCAACGCGGGCGTTGATGGTCGCTACACGATACGGGAAAATAATGGTCTTATTGACCGAAGAATAGGTCTCTTACGGACCGAGGACTATATACGTCTTTAGCAATGGCTAGATAAAAGCAACACAATTTAAAGGATGGCTTATGAAAGTCGCTCGTTAACTGAGAACGTAATTAATTGCCTTTCTGGCACGAAAGCAAGGTAACCGTGAAGGTATAAAAAGAATACTGAAGAACACGGGCTCGGTTGATAATGAAACTGAATTCGTCCTTAGTAAACCGGAGTGTAACGCGGATTCAGATTATAAAAAAAAGGAAAGTCAAAAAGATACCACATCCGTTTCTCACCACTTATTATAACACTTTTTTAAAACAAGATAATTATAATAGAAGAATTATTGCATGCAAGGTTGAACTCATATGCTTCCAAAATATATAAAATTTTGTATGACTGCCACCGTCCGTGGACATTATTTTGAAATAGCTTGCCAAATATGTGGCCAAGTACTTGAACTTCACGTTCTTAAAGATTCACACTTTATATATAATAAAGAAAAGAATGTTACCTGGACACGTAATTTTAATTTTCATTCAAAACAAATATATATGTTCCAGAACAATTGAGTGGTGTTTCCGTTGACACGTATGTCCTGTGTTGTAAGATATGTTGTTGCTGCTAATCTGCTACTCTGCTGCTGGTGAGGGACCGGCATCGGTGCTGCAGCACTCGCCAGACGTCCTGATGGTAGAATCCCGCGATGGGTAAAAGTAATTTGGGATTAAATCCCTCGACGTAAAGTCTTGAGGCTCCAGCTTCTGTCAATGATGCGTTATCATTTATGGTTCAGGAAAGAAGGTGCACCAATAGTGCACCACAAAAGGTGTGTAGGCGTTTTAAACGTGACGCCTCGTGGCGTGCCTGATATAGTGGCACATGTAGAGTAGACGACGGATTCCTTATCTGCGACGACGGTATTTGCAGCAAAAGCAACTGCCTTCGTCTCGCTAGTATTGAGTTATAGGTGAAGTAATGTGAAGGAGAATATGAATCGATCCCTTCACGAATAGAAATGGATCCCGAAGAAAAGGAAAAAAAACGTGGTGCGGCTAGTGAAAATCGCTGGGTCACGTCGGTAGGCGAGCCGACTAGTGGATCAACGCCTAGGTAAGCCATATATATATGCCAGCCGACACAATGTATAAGAAAGGCGCGTCTCCTTGCCGCCCCGAGGGGTGTGCACATGGACACCCTCTTCTGGATCTGCTCTCTAAGATTCGAGAGACCAGTTCCAAGAACAAAGATAAAATACACTGGTAATCCTTTCACGCAGTTCACTATATTTATTGCCTAAACGGCATAGAAGCGGTGTACAAGAAGCGTGTGTGGATTATAGAGTCCAAAGGATGATTTACTCCATAAATCCATTTATCGGAGCTCCCGGAAAAAGAAATATCCTTTAGATGTATTTGATGCTTTTCAGGATCCGAAACGATGCTCCCTTGTAGTTTAAAAAATGTGAAGGAGATTGTACCACGCCCAATGGTGCTAGTGGCGTTCCGTGGACCGTGGACGGCCACATGGCTCAGCAATCTATTTTTTTTCCTAATTATGGGTGAAAGAAATTGTATTTCTTTCACTGAAAACTAACTTGGTTTATAAATCACTTACCTGATATAATATTTAATCAAGGTGGTGGTAAAAATGGGGAGAAATAATATTTTGCATGTGCAAAAAATATTACTTCTCCTTGATGGAGCCTAATATGGCTGCCGCTTCAATAAAAAAACTAATTATGGCACAAGTTCTGCCGCAGACTTGTTTCCTCAGTGGTGGTTCTCTTCAAAATGAAGTCTGTGTCTGGCTTTCTGGATAATACTTCCAATTTTCCAACCAGCCAACGCCCTGACTTCCAACACGATTTCTATCATCAAAAATAAACTGTGTGTTGGTGACGTCAAAGGTGTTTTGTGGTTGTGGGTTTATATGGTCGGTTCACACCATTGAATTATTACAAATAGAAGCGGCAGCGACGATTGCTCGAACGCCATGGTGGTGTTGCGACAAAAAAGTGTATGATTTTTTTTTCTAAAGATTATAAAGGTTTGTGCCTAAGTTTATTATTTTCTGCAACCTCTCAGCCAAAAGGGGCAATTTATTTTGAAAGGCATACATAATTATCCTTTTTTGGATTTTTTTGTTGTATGTTTCAAGTTTCAACAGCACCACAAATTATGCCGTTAGAACAGGTTTTTCGTCCGACGAGATAATAAAAACAAAACGAGAATTGTGTGTAGATGAGTAGGTATGGGATACTGGGTACCTATCATTGAATAATTAATTAATTAAAATTGGAATTATTCAATTCTGGGTAAATGACACAAAATATTTCTTTGTGCGAATCAGTGCATTGATTACGGTCAACACTTCTCACTTTTTATTAACGATCGCAGGGTATGCATTTTGTTTTGGACAATCAAATATAACATTACGCTGGGTCTCCACTAGAAATAAATAATTGCAAGAAATGTGCCATGTAGTCAATATTTCTGGTGGAGTCCCCTTATGTCTGGATTTTTGATGTTTTTAGACATAGATTTCTGTATTTATTTCTTGTCTTCGAAGAAGAAATAAATTCGGAAATAAATCTGACATTTCATGATATTCTAAGTTCATTGAACATACATACATATCAAACAAAACGTGTAATCTTGTTACATATTTTGACATTTTAATGATTTGCTCTTGCATTAATTTTGTTTGTTTGTTGATTATTTGATGTTTTTTAATTGTTTGCATTTTATTGACATTCTACAAAAAAAAATTAGTCTCTTTCATCCTAATGAAGGATGTCCTGTAGGAAATGAGAATGGATTCACCCAAAAATTGTATTTTTGTTTCTTTTTTTTCGTATTCAGCTTCTTCTTATTTTCCTAGAGCCTGAAGCGCAAACATTACCTAAACGACGAAAACCAGTCAGCGAGATCATGACAAAGAATGAAATTTCATGACATAATTTTCCCACATAGTACAGAAATATAAATTTCAGAAATAATGTCTGACACAATGTCCGAAATAAATATTGCTCGTGGAGGCGCGGCCTTACGATCATAGAGAAGTCCGACAATTCTGTCTATCCATCTGTCTGTATCGGCACCTACAGCCTAAACGACTTCAAGCTTGGTACATAGTATTATTATGATGTCCTACAGAGGTGTTTTTGGAATTAGCATACTAGCTAAAAAACTAAAGGTAGGTATACCTGCCTGCCATAAGATTTTTTATGAAAAAATTCATTTTTCTCAAAAACGGCTTGTACGATTTTGATAAAACTTTTTGAATGGTGTTTTTTGAGTAAACTTTATGTTTTGGTTAGAATTAAATTTTCAGGAAAAGTCTTGAAACGATACCTCCCATAGGACTAGAGTTTTCATAACAGATTTCCTCGTAAACCACTCAACGGATTTCGATGAAAATTTTAATGTGAGAGCTTCTTTATAAACAAAATAATATAAATTCTTTAATTTTTCAAAAAAAAAAAAAAAAAATTTGAGTTTAAAAACAAAAATTTTTTTTTAATTTTTGGTTTTTTCAAAATCGGTTTGTTTAAAATTTTTAAAATTTTTGTTTTCTGATAAGAACTTCAAAGCGCTATATGTTCAGATATTCAAAAAAAACTTATAATATGTTTTCGAAAAGTTTTTTTTTGAAAAAAACTGGTCGAACGATTTTGAAAAAAAAATTCCTTAACATTCAAAAAAGCAAAAGAAATCTGATGGCTTGCTTCATTTTCTCATTAAAACGATTTAACTTTTAATTTTTTAATCATTAACAAAACTTCTTTTTCAATGCTTTTTCCGAAAATCTCAAGCCCCAAGACCATTTTAACACATTATACCAAGTTTGTACGACCCAGTCGTGATCTTTATTCTTATCGTGTAATTTTTTGTGAATTTTCTCCCACATTGGCATGTGTTAGTGATTGTTGTTGTAAATTACCTACTTCATTGCAAAACTCGGCATTTACATCGATGCGTTATATTGTTTTCGGTATAATATTTAATGTCTGCAAGTTTTGGCATTTTAAAAATTAAATAAAGTTAGGTTAGGTTAGGTTAAAGTGGCTGTTGGCTGAAAAGACCAACACACTTAGTCCATAAGAGGACCGTTGTGATACCACAAGTATGGGGTGTTTCCCCCTAGTAACTCAGAACCAGTTTGTGCTTCTAATGAATTTTAGAAGAGAGTTAGTGTCCACGTTAGACAGATCACTACTATCGTTGAAGAAGTATTCTCCCAGATGGAGCTTCCTTTTGTGAGCTAGTGCAGGGCATGTACAAAGAAGATGGGCAATTGTCTCTTCCTCCTCTTCGTCCATACAACTTCTGCAAAAGTCGTTTGCGAACACGCTAAGTCTTATGGCGTGTCTACCTATGAGGCAGTGTCCTGTAATGACACCTATAATGGAGCTAATGTGCCGTCTGCTCAGAGAGATCAAAGTCTTAGAGCGATTCGAATCCAGCTTTGGCCAAATCCGTTTTGTCGCTAGCTTCTTGCCTTAGCAAAAGTTTACATGTAGCGATGGGAATACCCAGGTAACTGTGTTCAGTTAATATAGGTAGTGTTGTTCCTTTCCTGGCAAGTTCGTCGGCTTTACAGTTCCCTGGAATATCTCTGTGCCCCGGCACCCAGCAGAGGTGAATGTTAAACTGTTCCGTCATCTCTCTAAGAGATGATCGACAGTCGAGAGCTGTTTTAGAGTTATAGGAGATGGAATCCAGGGACCTCAGCGCGGCTTGGCTATCAGAGAAAATGATGATATCCTTAGAAGATACCACGTTTTCTTTAAGCCAAGATAAAACCTCTTTAATTGCCATTAGTTCCGCCTGGAACACGCTACAATGGTTTGGTAGACGGAAGGAGAGACTAAGATTTAGTCTATTAGAGTATACACCTCCCCCCACCCCACCATTTGTTTTCGACCCATCGGTAAAAAACTGAATTTGATCGTCGTCCTGGAAGGCATTTTCCTCCAAGAGTGATCTAGAGGGTATGCTTACCTGGAAGTTTTTATCAAAATGAAGTTGGGATGTGGAGTAGTCTATGTTACTTTGGGGAATACTGAAGGTGTTCAGTATGTTAGCATGGCCATAATTATTATTTTTCCATATAGAGATCGCCTTCAGGCGAATTGCTGAGCAAGCAGCGATTTGCTTGCTGAAAATATCTAGGGGTAGCAGGTTGAATAGTATTTCTAGCGCTGCAGAGGGAGTAGTGCGCAGCGCACCACCTATACACAGGCAGGCGGTACGTTGAACTTTACTGAGCTTAGCACTATTCGACGCTGTGTCTAGGGCAGGCCACCAGACGACCACCCCGTAAGTGAGAATCGGTCTTATCACCGATGTGTACAGCCAATGCATAACATGGGGCTCTAAACCCCATTTATTGCCGATGGCTTTTTTGCAAGAGAAAAGGGCTACTGTGGCTTTCCTTACTCTTTCTTGTATATTGGGTTTCCAGCTTAATTTCTTGTCCAAAATAAGACCCAAGTATTTTGCTTCGTCAGAGAATATAAGACTTATACCATTAATAGATGGAGGGTCGACGTGTGGAATTTTATATTTCCTTGAAAAGAGGACAAGTTCAGTTTTGTGGGGGTTAACACCTAGTCCACAACGACTTGCCCAATTTGTGAGCTTATTGAGTGCAGATTGAAGAAGTTCACATAAGGTGCTGAGATGCTTTCCTGAAATGGCTATAGCAATGTCATCCGCATAGGCAATCACATTGAATCCCCCCTCTTCCAGTATTATTAACAGTTCATTTACCACTAAATTCCAAAGGAGTGGAGATAGGACACCACCTTGTGGCGTACCTCTACTAACAGATCGTCTTGCGGATGTTACACCCAGTTTTGAGTTGATCACCCTACTTATCAGTATTTGGTCGATCAGTTTACCAAGTGAGCCATCTACCTTCAGACCTGAGAGTGCATTAGCGATTGCAGATGTGTCGACGTTGTTAAAAGCGCCTTCTATATCGAGGAAAGTCACCATTGTATATTCCTTGTGATGGAGGGAGTATTCGATAGTGCGGACAAGTGAATGTAGCGCAGTTTCTACCGATTTCCCTTTGCAGTAAGCATGTTGAGACATCGACAAAAGTTTAGTATCAATGTTATTGCGTAAATATATATCAATCAGACGTTCTAAGGTTTTCAGAAGGAATGATGATAGGCTTATGGGTCTTAGATCTTTAGGGTTGGTTTGGGAGCTTTTTCCCGCTTTTGGTATGAACACTACTTTAACTTCTCTCCATGACCGGGGAATGTGAACCAGTTCCAAACAGCTTCTCATAATATTTTCCAACCCAGGCAGAATAATATCTGAAGACTTCTGTAGTTCAGCGGGTATTATGCCATCTGGCCCAGCAGACTTGTAAGGCTCGAAGCTGTTCAGTGACCAAAGCAGTTTGTCCCTGTTGATCAGACCTTCAGGGATATTTTGAATATTTGACCTATTATAGTGAATATTACTGATATCAGAGGAACTACCAGGAAAGTGGGTATCTAGTAGTAAATTGAGCGATTCTTCGCTTGATGTCGTCCAGGAGCCATCAGGTTTTTTCATAAGACTTGGTACTACTGGGTTTGTTGAGAGAACTTTCCTAAGCCTTGATGCTTCAGAGACATTTTCGATTTTACCACAAAAATTTCTCCAAGACATTCTTTTAGATTTCCTAAGTTCTTTTTTGTATTTTTGAAGGGACTTCTTGTATGATTCCCAGTCCGATTCGTTTCTTGAGCTTTTGGCTTTGTTAAACAGCTTACGACTGTTTCTCCTAAGCGGTTCTAGTTCTGTATTCCACCAGAAAGGCTTCTTCTTGCCTCTTGGTGTTATGAGAGGACAAGAGGTTGCCAGAGCATTGTTGAGGGCCAATGTAAGATCATCAACCTTCTTGTCAAGCTCCTGGGTATTACATGGGGGTATTGAGAGATTACAATCTATCAGGTTTTTGAGTGTATCTCTGTACTTTAGCCAGTTAGTTTTCCTGTGATTTCTGAAAGCTACCTGGCAAGGGGGATCATCTTCTAATTTGAATTGGATATAACGGTGATCAGAGAACGAATGGTCTGGTGACACCCTCCAATCCTTGATACTTGAATAGATGAAATCGGAGACAAGAGTAATATCAAGTACCTCTCGTCTGGTTTTAGTAACAAACGTAGGTTCGTTGCCTATGTTGCTTACAATAAGGTTAGTGCTTAAGATGAAATCAAAAAGTAACTCACCTCTACTGTTTATATCGGAACTGCCCCACACTTATGATGGGCGTTGACATCACTACCGATGATGAGAGCAGTGTTTGTTGCTTCAGCTTCCTTGACCAGCCTATCTAGGTTATCACCCGGTATAGGTAGGTCGTGGGCAAGATATGCCGATGCCAGCCAGTAATGGTCTTTAGCCGTCTCTAGCCTTACGACAGTCATATCTTGGTTGCTGAAATTAGGGAGTAAAAATACTTTAATGCTACTTTTCACCGTAATGCATGACCTCAAGTTACCTATGTCTGATGCATACAGTGTGTATCCCGGAGTCCTGAGTCCACGGACCTGGTTGTTGTATATCCATGGTTCCTGGATCAGGACTATGTCCTCCCCAGTGTAAGTCAGCCGAAGGAGGAGTGAGGCCGAAGCCTTTTTGGAGTGCTGGAGGTTAATCTGAACTAACTGCAGCATTGTTGCTACAATCAGGCAGAGAAGCCTCCACCACTGTGTCGTTCAGGTCCTCGTCTGAAGATAAACCGAGAAGTTCAGCCTCATTCAGAGAGCCTTTTAGGGAGTCGTACGTCTCTACTATCAACTGTTCGTCAAAGGTAAGAGAAGACAACGTTTTACCAGTAGAGGATGATGAGTCAGAGACATCCGCCTCCTCACCCATGGAAGGAAAGGTGATCCTCACATTATCGGGTGGAGAAGCCGATGCCTCCAACATAGGCTCCTCGTTGTCAGAGAGCGAAGGATGAGGAGGAATAATACCTGCCTCTAACTCATCTTTTTTATAAACCCTTAGGGTTATAGATTCAAACCCATACCTAATCACACCTTGGGTCTTTGCCAAATGGGCAAGAGACTCTTTATTGATCACAATTAGCGCACATCTATAAAGACCCTTCTGCTCATCCAGCTTGGCGACCTTCCAGTTGTGAGTAGGTATTTGCGGGTTGCTTATCTTGATTATCTGGATGATCTCATCCCACGCGGAGGGTTCAGCTGGGATCCAGGTGCGAGTCCTGGGTCTGCTCGGGATATCCTCCTTTGCTACGACTTCAAGATTCGCTCCTGGCCATACTTCCCCAAGACCACCGATGGCGAGCCTATACAGATCACACGATCTCTGGTCCTCGCAGACAACTAGTTTGACATGCCCCTGGTACCAGCCTCCATCACTAGTGATAGGTGGTGCACCAGGGTTTGCAAGCATCAAACTTAAGAAGCTAGCCGAGAGCTTCATCTTTACTAGCTGCCATCTATCGGACGAGATCGTGCCATCTGGATCGCTCCTGTCAATAACGGCGATGACAATCTTCCCCTTCAAGGCGTCGCTAAAAGATTTTTGCTTAATGAGCCCAGAAGGATAGGGAGGGTTGCTTTTGTTCCCCTTTGGTCTTTTGGGAACTGGTGCAGCCTCCTCCATTGACCTCTGCCTTTTGGACGTACAGTCCACAGGCTTTATGTCCTCGGTCAATACCTTCAAGGCCCAGCTTAATTTTTCTTTCTGCTGGGCGGTTCTATCACTCTCTGGAATTGCTTCTAAGAGTTGTCGAGACCGCTCAGCATTGCGACGGTTTTTGTAGAGGACTTTCGAGGGAGCTATGCTCCGCTGTCCTTTCCTAACAGGAGGATTACCCCCCGGGGTGCTGGAAGCAGAAGGCCCACCAGGTTTGACCTTAGTAGTCCTTTTGCTCTGCAAATCTACGCCCTTTAGAAGAGGTTTAACCCCTGTGGCTTTAGGAGTGGAAATGAGACCAGGTGTGTCCTTAGTCCCATTCCCATGCCTAGAGAGATGTTTGCCTACTCTCACCTCACTGTGAACACCGCTTGTAGAGGGGCCATGAGTAGCCACAACCCCTCCACTGCACAATGTCGCAGGATAACTAACGCCAGACAGCTTTGGCGCCGTACTGTCGCCCGGTTTAAAAGGAGAACCGGTCTCATCTGTTTTTGTTTTTATGTTGTTTTGTTTTTTATTATTATTGTTTTCATTCATTTTTGGTCCCACGAGTTATGGGGGAAATGAGGTCCGTCTGCAACACCCCCTGTAGCAGATAAGGCACTTACTCTTCGATTTTGCCTGTTTCAAAGAGGTTCCGTTAGAATACAGCCGGTATACCCCCTGGCTGCAAACCATCCAATGGGCACGGGTCACATGACACCCTGGATTAGGGGGGGGGGGGGGGGGGGAGAGAGAGGGAGTGAATGAGGAGGGATTTATGGATGTTGGCTAGGAGGGGAGGGAAGGAATGGGTGAGGATGAGGTGAGAACACCCTTTGGTTTTCGGGACTCTTCTAGTGACACAGAGCCCCAAGAATCTTTGACCCTACTTAAGCCTCTACAACTCGACAAGTTCGGTGTTCGGGTAGAGGATTAAATAAAGTTAAATTGATTTAAAAGTTTTTTTTTTTTTTTTTTTTTTTTTTTTTTTAATATTTGCAACCCTTAAAATCACAATAAACCATTTTTGATATAAAAATTAACAATGAATCAAATTCACAACACGAAATCTGCGTATCGCAAGAATATTAACAAAAAAAGGAGTTATTGCAAGACGGCTGGAACAAGGAACTTTTAAATCAATTAAATAAAGTTAAATTGATTTAAAAGTTCCTTGTTCCAGCCGTCTTGCAATAACTCCTTTTTTTGTTAATATTCTTGCGATACGCAGATTTCGTGTTGTGAATTTGATTCATTGTTAATTTTTATATCAAAAATGGTTTATTGTGATTTTAAGGGTTGCAATAATAAAAAAAAGCTTTGGTGTTCCTCGATTCGGGTTTCCTAAAAATGAACAATTCCGTCAAATTTGGATTTATAATTCCGGTAATGCTTATTCGGAAAAACTAATTGATAATCAGCCAATATTTTTGTGTGCCGATCATTTCGAAAAAAAATATTTGAACTTGGGTGTAGTACCGAGATTGTCATTTGGAGCAGTACCTTATTTGTGCCAACAAAGTGTTTTTAATAAAAACAGTGAAAATTGTGCAAGCATCCCCAAATTTCATGAAAATACGAGCAACCAAAACCCAACTGTTTTGAAAGAAGTGTAAGTATATATATTTTGGTCAGTTTATATTTTTCTACATTATGTTATTTTTATATATAAATCGTCATAAAAATCAAATAAATGAAACAAGGTTTTTGATAAAAAAAGCGTATGCGAGGGAGCGGTGCCAAACCTGAGAATTTTGCGCCCTAGACAAATAATTGTTATTTTGCCGCCCCAAAAATATATTTAAAAAAAAACAACGAAAACAATAAAATTAACATAGAGCTTTATGGTGGATTTACATTATTCTGCGACATCTGCTTCTTCAAATTTCAAGAAAAGTAAAGCGGGGGAGATATACGTGATAATACACAAGAGTAAAAGAATACACATTATACGTACTCGTTTTTCCTTGCCATAATGTTTTATAGCTCTTTGACGGAAGTCAAAAAAATTTTGCTGTCAAAAAATATTTCAGATTTGTGAGGAACTATACCAAACAAAGTTTGTTTGAATTCGATACAACCGTTGACAACATGTGGCCATTTGAAAAAAAGACGTTAAGACCAGATCTCCGTTATTAGCTTTTTTTGCCAAAAACTAAAAACGCAGTTCTGTTAAGAACAGTAAAAGAATATATTACACTAAATTTAATCAAAATTGTTAGAGCCATTTTTGAGCAAATTAGAAAAAACCAAAAAAAGTTGGCTAAGACTGAACGTTGTATGGAAGCCACCGTTTATAAAGGCTACACTGAAAAATGTATAAAGTCATCCTATAGAACACTATAAAGAACGATAACAAACAAAGTTTGAGTCAATTCAATCAAGCCGTTGCGAACTTATGGCCATTTGAAAAAAGCCATTTAAATCTGATTTTCGTTACGACCATTTAAGCCAAAAACAAACAAAAAAACCAGTTTTGTTAGAATTGCTTAAAGTTATCTAAATTTTGAGTTCAATCTAAAATCGTTTGAGCCGTTTTCGAGAAAATTCAAAAAACCGTTACTTGAAAGATCTAAATCTAAATCGTTGGAGCCGTTTTCGAGAAAATTAAAGAAACCGTTTTTTGAAAGATACCAGTTAGAGCCGGGCTAAAACGAAACAATTTTTTTTTTATACGAATGCATAACTTGGCTTATAGTACCTATTATGGCAAGTAAAAAGCTCAGCAACCGTTTTTCTTCAAACTACTATATACCAAGTTTGAAGAAAATCCGTCAAGCCGTTTAGGCTGTGGCTGGACGTGAAAAAAGCGCACAGACGCACATCCGCACACCCGCAAAGACAGACCGACGTACGGTATGGCGAAAACCACTTTTTTAGGCTTTTTTTCAGCGTAATGTCATGTTTGATTAAAACCTCGATTCTTTTTTTCTGCACGATAACAATACTTGCCCTAAAAAAAGACAATACACTATTATTAAAGATAGTTTCTTACTGTATGTATGTATGTATGTATGTACGTTATGTTCAAATCGATCTGCAAGCTTAAAGTTGAATGTCACTGAGCTCATAGTAATTGCCCTGGCAGTAAAAAGTCTCAAATTTAGGCGTGGCACACGCCTTTTTTATTACGCCAGCAGTTATTGAACATGGGCCACACAAAATTAATGTTATTGAATTTTTTCCTGTCTGCTAAAGAAGAATTGTTTCTGAAACTGGAACAGCGGCTGGCAGCGGGAGGCACACACATACACATACAAAAATATAGGGTATCCAACAGTTCGTTGAAAACGTACTCTAGCTCTGCCTTATGTTTTATTTTTTTTTTTATTTTTAAATATTAAAAATCAAATAAATTTTATTGAAATAAATTCCAATAAATACTACGAATAAATATTCATTTACAGTGGAACAAATCTTATAAATGGGCTACAAAAAAATCAGCTTGACGGTTTTAACATTTTTTTTCTTCTAAACCATCTACATTATGGTCCCTTTCATTTAAAAGAATATATATATAAAAATCCACCCATCCTAACTCTAGAAATAAGGTCACACACAAAAATTAAATTGATTTTTATATATACAGGGTGATTCACCAGCGTTGTGCCAAAAAGCTAGAGCGTGTAGGTTAAGTTGAGACATGAAAAAAATCGTATGGGAGGGGGGGTCTATTCCCCTCCGTTTAGCCGGGAGGGGCAATTTTCTGAAAAATTGACTTATTTTGTAAAAAAAAATATTTAAAATCAACGGGTTCGTTTACAACACCGTGTTATACCTTTTTGAAAAGCCAAAAACTTCTCCTTTTATTTTGTTTTTAAATTAAATTGTTTTAACAAATAGTTTAAAAAATATAAATTTTCAAACTCAAAATTTTGAAAAAAAAATTTGAAAAAATAATTTTAAAACTAATTTTTTTCAAAATTTTACGTAATTAAGTATAATTTTTGTTCTCAGAATTCAACGCTTCCATTAATCTTTAATCCAACACTGAAAACCGTATGGCCCTACGACTTTTTGTTGCCAAGGTATTCAAAAATAACCGAACCTACTTCTTCACAAAAACAAGAAAACCTAGCCTTACGGGATGGCACAAGTGACCATTTAGCCAATTTTTTCGTGTTTTTGTGAAGAAGTAGGTTCGGTTATTTTTGAATACCTTGGCAACAAAAAGTCGTAGAGCCATACGGTTTTCAGTGTTGGATTAAAGATTAATGGAAGCGTTGAATTCTGAGAACAAAAATTATACTTAATTACGTAAAATTTTGAAAAAAATTAGTTTTAAAATTATTTTTTCAAATTTTTTTTCAAAATTTTGAGTTTGAAACTTTATATTTTTTAAACTATTCGTTAAAACAATTTAATTTAAAAACAAAATAAAAGGAAAAGTTTTTGGCTTTTCAAAAAGGTATAACACGGTGTTGTAAACGAACCCTTTGATTTTAAATATTTTTTTTTACAAAATAAGTCAATTTTTCAGAAAATTGCCCCTCCCGGCTAAACGGAGGGGAATAGACCCCCCTCCCATACGATTTTTTTCTTGTCTCAACTTAACCTACACGCTCTAGCTTTTTGGCACAACGCTGGTGAATCACCCTGTATAGATGATATGTACAGATGAAATTCAAATTCCATGTTCTTCAGTTGAACATGAGAAAAATTTGATTTATCATACCATCAGGGTGTTAATACGGGCAAAAGTTAAAATGATAAATGCAAGGGCTAAATGTCCAAAAAAAAAACTTAAAAAACTAGATATATTAAGACATATATAACGGAAAAACTAATTATTTTGAAGTTTTGTTCCTTTTTATTGTACCTATTATTATTGTATTTATTGTATATACCTACCTATGTATTTTGACAACGATTTTCCATCATTGACAATAATCAGGTCAATATCAAAACCTGACAGTGCTGATTATAACTATGTAATAAAAGCAATAGAAATTAAAATTGGATTTTGCTCTTAATCGTATGAAATATCCGAAGAATTCGCATTTGAATATACCTAATATAGCAGTAACATGGGTTGGTATATACCTAGGTATACCTACCGATTTTGAAGTGTATCTTCAGATAATTGATAACCTACTTACCTACCTCTCTTTACCACGAAAATTATTATAAATTCCATTTTCATTTCCTTTAGAAAAAATCAATGAACCAAAATCAACTTTCTTGTAAAAAAGCATTTGCTTACCTGGTTTTTTTTGGAAACAAAAAACTTTGTAAAGCTTAAATGCTACCAAAAAATCTTTAAATATATCTATCATCGCATATAATATAATTTTTTTTTCATTTCTCAGGATCTAGCATTAAATGCACCAAATGCAGAATAGCTAACGATCGTGAAGTAAAAACGAGTTTCATCCCTAAAACGCACATACGAAAAAAAAACCAATTTTGCACATAAAAAACAAAAACAACAAACGAACCAAATTTCATTGTCATGCCAGACAAAATCAACCGTGTTGTCTCTTATACTTCAATCCAAAGGCAAATGCAACTACGTATCTACAACCTACCCTTTTGTTCTTTGCCCTCTCCTTCACAAAAGCTACTTATAGTCAATTGTATAAAATATCCTTTAGGATATTTTTTTTTCTTTTGGATGTTGTATTAGCTGTTCAAATTGTTCACTACAACCGGCGACAGCAACGCTATCGCAGAAGGGTAGTGGTCGATTTCCACGGTGTCTACTTCTATTTGTAATTATTCAATGGTTCACACTTTTCCGATTTTTGGTGTTCTGCATTTTTGGGGTCATGTCACACAGATAAATATAATTGGTATTCTGCGTTTTGGGTATGATTTTCTTGTGAAGTGTCGTAGAGACGAAGCACTAGGTCTGGTTTGGTGCATTTTCGGATATGAAGAAAATTATTGATAATTTCTACTTGTTGATGGATAGCGTATCCCAGCGGACAGTGAAAACATCTTCACTGCTAGGTTTTGTGAATTCTAATCACAGGTGTTTTATACACTTGCCCTGCACTACTCTGACCTAATCATTGGTTGCTTATAGCACTAGCAAAAGATACCATAACAATGACAGTTTCTCAATTGTCATCCTAGGTTTGTTCACACTCAGCAGTATCCTGAGTGGAATTTGCTTTACTCACTGGCAGATGGCTATTTGCAAGGCAAATATACTTATTTCGAAGGTTCCACTGGTCAGTAAGAATTACAGAATAGAACAAATCCAAAGTCACATATGACGTCATTGGTGATCATACCACTACTCACACTCAATCTCAGAATAATCTAGGAAGGTGAATTTATAAAAAGATATGAGGATTATTCCTAGAATACATCTGTCATATACAACATTTATGACAACGCAAGACGGTGCAACTGGGCAGATCAGCTGGGGTGGAATAACTTTTCACATTCCGACTTTACATATAACCAGAATTCTGAATTGTGGTGGTGTAAACCTTGCGTTCGGCAGCCCATGATGTAAACCACATTTAGTGTAGTTTCATGTGTAGGCCAAGCATTATATCCACAGCGACAACTTTTAGTCGCCTATCACTCAAAAATTACACTTCCATGAGAATGGCAAACTGCGCATGTCTTGGAATTTCTCTTTTCCAAAATGGAGAGCAAGTGGATTCCAAAGGAAGTGGATCGCGTTTGTCGGGGTGGATTCTAGATGTGGATTCGTATTTAATGGCGGACCATAAATTCGTGCGTTCAGCACCCTGATAGTTGACAATCAGTTTTCTCACTAGATGGCATTGATTGCGAATACAAATTGTGGTTGGAGGGCAAATAGATTTTCCCTACGAATCCTTTGGAGGGCAAGCAAGTTTTCCCTACAAAACTTGGAATTTTGACTAAGTCCACTTAGTCTAATTTCCAAGAGAAAGGAGAACTTCTTGCAAAGGAGTCGTCGCATCTAGAATCTTCGCATCCTTCGGTCGGTGTGACACTGCGACTCTTTAACGTCTAGTCGGTCGAAGACAAAAAAAACATGAATGTTATACATGACGTACAGTCATATTTTAGATATTAGATCAAATATCTGAAAAACAGAAAAAACATAAAAAAAAATTTAAATGGTTAAGTCAGGGAAATAATATGAACCAAGTGTCTCATGCACAGCTGAGCGCCGGGCATCAGTTTATAATTGTAAATCTGGGCTGAGTATCTTAAAGTACTAAAAGGTACTTGTTTGTTACGTCAGGTTAAATAAAAAGAAATATAATTTTATTTGCTTCCTTTATAAAGAAAAAGGTGTAATGAGAATTGATGAATTTTTAATTTTTACCTTTTTAGGTCTTTGGTATGGCAGGTGGATTTGTGGCCTCGCCTATCCTCTACTTCGTATAAGTTGTTACCAATTATTTTGTTTACACGAACCTTAATGAACTTGGGACACAACTTTGCACTCAAGTGCTTGGTTGCATCACTCAAAATTTGATTTCTTTTGTAGATTTCGTCACCTACCTTAAACATCACTTTCCTACTGCGAAGATTGTAACTCTTCTCGTAGGCTTCGTGAGTATTAGCTAACGCTTGTTTCAAATATGAATGTATGATGTTCATCCTAGCTACCTTAGGAAGCCAGTCTATCTCCGAACAGTTCAGTCCACCCAACTCTCTCAGAAGACGATAGTCTGCCCCATGTTCTATCATACGTTGGCCAAACAAGGCTTCATATGGGGACATAGAAAGAGTTGAATGCACCGTCGTGCGCAGCGCACTACTGATCGAAGACAGATGGGCATCCCAATCCGTCTGTCGAGGATTGACATACGACCTAATGGCCGCGAGGATTGAACGGTTCACGCGTTCACTTGCGTTCGACTGGGGAGCATACACTGCCGTTCGGTAGTGTTTGACCCCGAAAACATCCAAAAACTTTTGAAAATCTTTTCCCACGAATTGTGTGCCGTTGTCTGAGAGAAGACTCTCCGGCACTCCATAAAACAAAAATATATCGTCCTTTAGGAACTTGACCACGCTCACGGCTGTTGCCTTGCGTAGTGGTTTGATAAAGACGAACTTTGTCAGTTGGTCCAACACTATGGTGATGTACACGTTACCAGATTTTGATCTGGGATACGGTCCGAGAAAGTCGACGTACAGGTGTTGAAATGGTCTATCCACTTCAAACTGTCTCCCATCTCTGCTCGTAACGTCATGTTGGCGGCTTTACTGGTCTTACATGTCTCACAACGGTCTACGTAAAGTTTAACCTGTGTGTACATACCGGGCCAGTAAAATCTATCTCTTAACCGATAAATGGTCTTTACCACTCCACCATGCGAAGCACGTGGCAGATTGTGAGCAAATGATATTAGAGATTCGGTCATCTCTGATGGGACCCACAGCTTCCAAGTTAGATCATCCGCCAAGGGATTACCAACCGCATGTTTCGTGCGTTTGTAAATGTATCCTTTCGACACTTTGAGTCCTGTTCCTTCCTGATATGACTGATGATATCAAGATAACCTTCAGACTTAAAGGACGGATCCTCTAGATCGATGTGGAGTACCTCCAAGGAACCGATCTGTGGTAGACATGAAAGGAAAGCTGACACGGTCAACTCATCGTCTTCATAGGCCCTGGATAGAGCGTCTGGCACGACATTTAATGTACCCTTCCTATGCTCCACCACAAAATCGAAACCTTGAAGTCGCATACTCCACCTCGCTAATCTTCCGGTTGGATCTTTCATAGTCATCAGCCATTTCAGGCTGGAATGATCTGTAATTACGCGAAAATGGTACCCTTCAACGTATGATCTGAACTTTAGGATACCCTCAAAAGCTGCTAAGCATTCGCGCTCTGTCACCGAATAGTTTCTCTGTGCAGCATTCAGTTTCCGGGAGAAGTAGTATATAGGCTGCTCCGCTCCGGATTCGTCCCGCTGACAGAACACACATCCGATGCCAGTCGCGGATGCGTCGCAGAGAATGATGAATTCTTTGGAGAAGTCTGGATTGACCAATACAGGTGCTGAAGTCAAAGCCTGTTTGATTTGCAGGAATGCTTCAATAGCTTCTGGACCTAGCTTAAAGACTTTTCCCTTTTTCAGTGTCTCGGTCAAGGGTGCAGCTAGGGTGCTGAAATCTTTAACAAATCGCCGATACCAACCTGCCATACCGAGAAATTGGCGGACTTGGCGAGTTGTGGTTGGTAAAGGGAAGTTAGTGATTGCTGTAATCTTATCAGGATCAGCTTTCAGACAACCCTGACAGACCTTATATCCGAGATAGTGAAGCTCATCAAAACAAAACTTCGACTTCTCGACGTTAATCGTCAGTCCTGCATCTGTCAAACACTTTCCGACTATCTCCAGAGTCTGTATGTGTTCGTCGAAATCTTTAGACAGAACCAAGAGATCATCCAAGTACACGAATACTTGATCTCGCAATCCTGATGGGATTACGCGACTCATTAGGTAGCTCAAACTTTGTGCCGCATTACATAGACCGAAGGGCATGACCTTAAATTGGTACAATGGTCTGCCAGGTACCGTAAAAGCGGTCTTTTCCCTCGAACTTTGCTCCAGCGGTATCTGCCAAAACGCATCCTTCAGATCCACGCTAGAAATATAACGTGTCTCTGTCAGACGTGCCCTCGATATGCGCAATAGGACGAGCATCTTTCTTGGTTACTGAGTTCACCTTCCGAAAGTCCAGACACAATCGATTCTTACCAGGAACAACTGAGGAACTCCATGCGCTGGAACTTTCCTCGATGACTCCTAACGAAAGCATGCGGTCCAACTCCGCATACATAAGGGTTTGTATCGCCAGAGATACGGGATAGTACCTTTGCTTTATAGGTACGGCATCGCTTGTATCTATGTAATGTTGCACTAGATTCGTCTTCCCGAGTCCATGGACTGCGAAAGAAGGAAATCTACGAACAACTGCTTGTAGTCGTTTAGACTCTTCATCATTCAACTTTATCTGGTTAGTGGGCCTAACATCTGGCTCACCGGTCGCTATTCCTGAAAGACCCGCAATTACATTTGGTGTGATTTGAAACTTTTGCCAGAAGTCTACGCCTAAATATAGACGTTGGCTTAAAGATGGCACGATATATAAGTCTATATCTTTAGTCACATTTTTGTAAGTGATCGAAGTAGTGATCACCCCCACTATGGATTGCTTTTGTCCATCGGCCGTGGACACGGTAGTCTCTACCTTCCTTACCGCAACATTTTTGTCTTTTAGATAGGGCAATATATTGGTGCCTAAGCAACTGATGCTGGCCCCTGAATCGAGAAGACCAAGAAAATTGTCACCAAATAAACCAACTGTCACATAAGGACGTGGGTCATTTGATTCTCGACCTATGGTAGCTGACGCAATGTCACGGTAAATAGTCCGCTTCCGATGGAAGCGTTCCCTTACTCGTCGTATCCGTTTGGATAAATTAGGGAAGGTGACTAATCTCCTTCGCACTTCGTTGTAATTACGTAACCTTTCATGGAAAGGTTAACGATATAAAGGTTCAGTAATATTTTCGTTTAAATTCAAATTTGTTAATGGTTTGGTTTCTGTATCTATAATAGGGATTGTTCTACAATCATGAGTATTCTTGTTCGGTAATTCTTTGGGTTTCTTAACTGGTTGCAAAATCTTAATTTTAGGAAGTTCAAGAGGCTCTTTTGGCTCGGACACTTGACTTCCGGGATTATCTAATCGGAGCTAACCCCCCCCCCCCCCCCGGTTATTGGGTTGTTCCTCCTCTCGTTTCGCGCTAGACATTTCGGACAGGACGCACTATATGCTTCTGGTAAGCCACATCGAAAACAGAAAATTTTGTCGATTGGTTTTGCGCAATCGCGAAAATTGTGGCCCAGAACTTGACAATTCCAGCATTTCTGGAGTTTGCGATCCCTCTGAATCGCTTCTACACTGGTATCTGGTAATGCTACGGTTAGGTCCTGACAAGGTTCTCATGCGATTTTATTAACGAATCGCCTTGCAGGTGGACGTTGTGCACTAGGCACGAAATTCGGACGAACGTTCTCGTATTGAGATTGAGCCTTCTCTATGGCTCGACAGTAGTAGGCCAGTTGCCTTAGACTGGACGGACTGTAGGTTATGAGGAGTTCTCCCATACGCCTACGGACATTAGTTTCAATAATTTCGACAAGTTCCTTCTCAGGTCTAGGAACTCGCATCCTGGAATTTAGATGTTGTATGGCGTCATAAAAGTCGTTGAATGTCTCGCCATTCATCATCTTGCGATCGGACAGTTTTCTGAAGAGCTCAGTATCGCTTTCTAGACTGCGGTATTGTTCTACCAAAGCAGTCTTCAACTCGTCCCATGTCGTATGTTGGTTGCCTTTCAAATATACCCAGTACCAGGATTCCACAGATCCTGATACGAAGTGGTAGGAATTTGCTGTGATTTCATACCATGACACACCATAGCTATTTCGAATACATCCTAAGCGGAACAAAAAATCGTCCACAGACATGTTCTTTCCATCGAACTTCAATCCCCACTTATGGAATGGATGAACACGGTTCGAAGAAGTGGCATTCGAGGGTGGTGGTCTGGGTGGCGAAACAGATGACTCGTCGTTGAAATCAAAAGCGTTAACCCGCTCCAAGAATTCATCTAGATTAGAACCTAGAGGCATTTGTGCTGGGTTGACCTCAGACAAAGGTGGCACTCTAGCGTGTTCGTAGTGTGGCGTATAGCGATCTGCTAAATCGATATTATCTATAGGCCTATGCTCGGACTGGACATTATTGGCGGTATATGGACCATTGGCTGTATAAGTATTTGTGACACGTGGAGTGTCTATGTCGGCTAAATTGACTTGTCGCGTAGCCTTTTGTGTTGACGTGATGCCAAGGGGATCAACTGTTCTAGGAGGGACAGATGACTTAGGAGGGGCGAGGGTTTTAGGAGGAGCAGCAGGTTGAGTTGCCTTCACAGTTCGTTTTTGAAGCAGCTGGGTTACTTGGTCAAGTAAGCGCATGTGGCTTTTCTCCAACGCTTCTGCCATAAACTTTCTGTCGTCGACCCTGTGTAGGTCAATAGTAGCAGAAACTACTCTCTGTATATATGCTGAGTGGTCAGCAGCATCCTTGCGCAACTGCTCTTCAGCTCTCGTTACCTCTTCGTCGTCTACATCTATACTCCTATTACCAACATCATTCTCGGAGACGTTCTCTACGACATCGTCTCGGCTACGGCCTGGTTTGGTTTTCGGAGCTGTAGGAGCCATGACCTCGTAATCTTTGTATTTCGTCAGGTAAGTGCTTCTAATAGCTCTCCTACGGCTTCGGTCAGTCATTCAACCGTAAAGGTAATCGGACGGAAAATACTTTGGATAAGTAAATCGAAAAAAAAGGAAAAAAAAATTTCTGTAAGCCGTTAGAAATTCCTCAACGGTTCCAACCAAGAAATATAACAATAAAAAAAAAAGGTAAGTCTTGGTATAAAGGTTTGCGAATATCCCGTGAGTAAATCCTCTAACGGGTAATCGTTAGTACAAATCAGTGTATATAGTAAGATCCGGTGGATAAAGATAATTCAAGTAGCCCGTGAGTAAATCCTCGAACGGTTACTACTAGAAGTAAGTTAAGTTAATTTGATATAATAAAAAAGGAAAAATTCAAAATATTCCGTGAGTAAGATACCTCCAACGGAAATTTGCTCAAGTGTAAATTCAAAAAAAAAGTAAGTATAAAAAAAAATGTCGGTTAATCTAAAAGTGCTTAATACTAAAAGTAAGTGTATATAGAATCTAATTCGTCCTTCAAAAACAATAATTCAAAAATGTTTTCTGTAATCCTACAAATAAGTAAATACGTAAAGATAATCTTAAATGAAAATATAATGTATGTTTAACTATATCTGAAAAATCCAATATCAGAAATCAATATTTAAGGAGTCTAATACTTAAATCTGTAATATAAGGTCTATAATTCTAAACTGTATTCTAAATTGGCGGGCACTATCCCAAACTATAAACTAAAGGTGGGCTCTATCCCAAAACTACACGTCCAATCAAGAAGTTTACCTCTCGACTTGATTGACGGAAAACTCAAAAATCTCCAAACTGTACTCAAAAATTCTCAAAAATTCTAAATGGTGGGCACTATCCCAAAACTACACATCAACTGAGAAGTTAACGTCTCGACTCAATTGACGAAACTCAAAAATACGAAAATCTATACTAATCTGAACTATAATAAGTCTCAAAAAAAAAATTATTAATATAAGTGTAAATATATAAATGGGTGTATCATTAAGGATTCGGGAGGTGGTAACCCTCCTTTCCTTGGAACATTGTGTGTGTGTACGTGGTCGTAATATAAACAACCTACTCAAACAAAAATGTGTGTGTGGTCTCGACACTATACGGAATTCTGGATGGAAAAGAAAAGACAGTTCTTACAATCAAAAGGGTTGATCAAATATGCAACGGAGGCTTTACGCTACTGCAGACGTACATCGGGTATAAAGACACCAATTACCGGTTAGCGCTTCAAGTCCCGTTGAATATCATCACATCCTGATGAATCTCAAAACTGACTGAAACTTTCTTAAACACATATATGGCTAGGATAATAGACAAAGAGAAGTAAATCGACTTGTAGTTGAATCAAATGGGTCGTGCTTGAGTGAATGACCAGCTTCTGCAGCTGACGTGCGTCGGACCATAAGCACCAACCACCGGTCAGAAGACCTGCTCATACTGTTCTTGCAGCTCCGGTTCTCAGACTTCACTATCAGGACTTTGTCAACACCTCAGCAACTGACGATCAAGCAAATACTCCTGCTCAATCCGGATAGAGATCGAAGACGAACCTAAGTGACAAGAGGTAGAGAAGAAGTGAATAGACCTAATGCAACAGACTGATTCAGGAAAAACTTCACCAAATCACTGGACAAAATAGTGCCTACTCCACTACTCTCGTTGTTATTCCTCTATCTCAGAAACCTGAACAACATACTAACTATACTTCAATAAAAGAAAAATCAAAAAAAAAACTTTTAGAAATCTGAAAAATTTCTAACTTCAAAATGGGTTACTCTGAATCGACCTAAACTAAATCAATTCAAATCGGGTTTTCTCAAGCTATTTCGGGCCCCACGTTGGGCGCCATCTGTAACGTAAAAATTTATAATAATATTATATAATATTATTTGAGAAGGCTTATATAAATTATATACAAATATATATCGGAAAACAGCTGGAATTCGAATCGCCAACTACCACCTGATCTTTTCACCTAAACACCCTGTGGATATCTAAGATCTAAACCAGATGCTCATCAACAACCCGAACCCAAGAGGAAGCAGAAAGAGATAGGCCCCTAATTTACCTTGGCTCTTATACCAAAGACCAGCAACCTTTCCATCTATCGCCTGAGTACTGATGTATCCAATGCCCATATACTTCAGACATACTTACATCTCAAGGTGGTAGCCTCCTGCTCTCTCTACTCCTCTCCCATTTCCCAAAGCCTTCATTCATCCCCATCACAGAAGCGTGAACCATCCACCAGCATACCTCCAGGTTCTGACTACAAAGTCCCGCAGAACAGCCTGGAGCGTATCTGATAACATGTCCACGCCTATCCGCTGCGAGTACTAGGTGTTCCGCTCGCAGCTAATTCACTCGGTAGCCTACACCTGTAAACCATAACCTTACTCATACCCCACTGATGAATCTAAACTTGGAAGACTATCTTTATTATCACGGCATCAATTTCCCAGAGTTTATGCTCCAGTTAGCCTCTAAGTGTTTAAATAGTACCAGCTCGTTTTGACGTGAATTGGGATGGAAGCAACCTTATGTCGGCAACGCCCCCTTCCTCACCGGCTACTCGATAAAAGTAAACGGTAAGGACGGCATGCGACAACGTAAGGCTGTGGCCGAGATCGACCGTCGCGTTGGCCGGCAGCACCCATGCCACAACTAGCTCAGTCAGGCCATGGGCACTTGCTCCGGGATCTACCTGACCGGTGTTACCTCTTATTATCCTGCCGACCGTTGAACTCTGGTGGTTGAGTTCGAATATGTATGTTAATATGCTTGTTGGCCCTCATAACTTTCAAAAACTCGATTATAGTGAACTGACCATGAAGAAGATCGAACCAACACTGCACCTCTCTACGCATTGTGAATAACCCTTATCTGTAAGAAAGAAACCCTGTCTACTCTTTTACCCTAGCACATACGAACCCTACACGTAAGTATCCTGTCTCGTGCATACCATAGATAGTCGTGGCAGCTACGGCATAGTGTTATCATCAACGTGTCCAGCTGCCGCGGTGATATGCTCATTTCCTTGGTAGAACATGAAGTGTTCGTGTGTGTGTGATCCTTTCCTCCTTTTTTTTTGCGGATTAGAGTTCAGTGAATAGTGTCTCTATTAGATACTATGTTATTGTTGAGTCTGTAGAGTAAGCAAGCTTTTTTTTGCTGCTTGCTTTTATCCTCCCTCAGGATAACTTACATCATGTTCAAAAACATGCCTGCTTTTCTCAAGAAAAATCTACAAAAGTTCCTCAAAACAAATAAGAAGGCTGGATATTTTGTAAACGTTATAAACTAAATGGTTCTTTTATTAAATTTTTAAGTTCTCAATAATTACTTAAGAATACCTTAACCGTAAAAAGATTAACTTATGCCTAATAAATCTTACGATTATAAACTTTATTAATGTCTCTTATCTAATAATTAATAAATAATCTGTTGATATCTCGGATATCAAATAAAAACGAAACAAAATTTGATCTTGAATTAAGCTATCATTGACGCTCTTTAAAAATCAATTTTCAAATTTTAAAAATTCTTGTTTAATGTCTTATACATTGGGTTCTTTTTGACCCTATTCAAAATCTCTATAATTTTAACTTTAAGTTTTATTTGAAGCTAGAGCTTTAGTTACTTCTTAATACAAATTATTCGAATTAAATTTTCATATAACATAGATATAAACAATTGCGAAAACAAGGAAAGTGAGGAGAAATGGCTTTCGAAGTCGTACGCGGGGGTAAAAAAAAAAAAAACTTGAATTGAGTGGCGTCAGATCGTCTCACTCTGAGGTACCTATCTGTAATTTAACTAGAAAACGATACCGATAATCTTTACGATGAGTAAGTATTTATCTCTACCGCGAAGGACTTTCAAATTTGCGACCAAACCGTGGTCGAGCGTAATGTTTAATCTCTCACGACATATAAAGGATGGACAACACAATCAAGGTATCTCAAGCTATTTCGGGCCCCACGTTGGGCGCCATCTGTAACGTAAAAATTTATAATAATATTATATAATATTATTTGAGAAGGCTTATATAAATTATATACAAATATATATCGGAAAACAGCTGGAATTCGAATCGCCAACTACCACCTGATCTTTTCACCTAAACACCCTGTGGATATCTAAGATCTAAACCAGATGCTCATCAACAACCCGAACCCAAGAGGAAGCAGAAAGAGATAGGCCCCTAATTTACCTTGGCTCTTATACCAAAGACCAGCAACCTTTCCATCTATCGCCTGAGTACTGATGTATCCAATGCCCATATACTTCAGACATACTTACATCTCAAGGTGGTAGCCTCCTGCTCTCTCTACTCCTCTCCCATTTCCCAAAGCCTTCATCCATCCCCATCACAGAAGCGTGAACCATCCACCAGCATACCTCCAGGTTCTGACTACAAAGTCCCGCAGAACAGCCTGGAGCGTATCTGATAACATGTCCACGCCTATCCGCTGCGAGTACTAGGTGTTCCGCTCGCAGCTAATTCACTCGGTAGCCTACACCTGTAAATCATAACCTTACTCATACCCCACTGATGAATCTAAACTTGGAAGACTATCTTTATTATCACCGCATCAATTTCCCAGAGTTTATGCTCCAGTTAGCCTCTAAGTGTTTAAATAGTACCAGCTCGTTTTGACGTGAATTGGGATGGAAGCAACCTTATGTCGGCAACGCCCCCTTCCTCACCGGCTACTCGATAAAAGTAAACGGTAAGGACGGCATGCGACAACGTAAGGCTGTGGCCGAGATCGACCGTCGCGTTGGCCGGCAGCACCCATGCCACAACTAGCTCAGTCAGGCCATGGGCACTTGCTCCGGGATCTACCTGACCGGTGTTACCTCTTATTATCCTGCCGACCGTTGAACTCTGGTGGTTGAGTTCGAATATGTATGTTAATATGCTTGTTGGCCCTCATAACTTTCAAAAACTCGATTATAGTGAACTGACCATGAAGAAGATCGAACCAACACTGCACCTCTCTACGCATTGTGAATAACCCTTATCTGTAAGAAAGAAACCCTGTCTACTCTTTTACCCTAGCACATACGAACCCTACACGTAAGTATCCTGTCTCGTGCATACCATAGATAGTCGTGGCAGCTACGGCATAGTGTTATCATCAACGTGTCCAGCTGCCGCGGTGATATGCTGGTCACGGATGTCGAGGTGTCTAACCTGGTAGGGAAGGAGGATCGAAGCTGTAAAATGACCCTCCTGGCCTCTCAACCCACCCAATTCGATATTGAAAATCAGCTCTTTCGCCATCGACCGTGGTTGTCCGTGGACCAATGAGTCCCTACGACTCATAAAGATGAATGGGCAACCCCTTAACTGAAAAAGCAAGCAGCAAAAAAAAGCTTGCTTACTCTACAGACTCAACAATAACATAGTATCTAATAGAGACACTATTCACTGAACTCTAATCCGCAAAAAAAAAGGAGGAAAGGATCACACACACACGAACACTTCATGTTCTACCAAGGAAATGAGAGGGGTACCACCCTCCCTCAGGATAACTTACATCATGTTCAAAAACATGCCTGCTTTTCTCAAGAAAAATCTACAAAAGTTCCTCAAAACAAATAAGAAGGCTGGATATTTTGTAAACGTTATAAACTAAATGGTTCTTTTATTAAATTTTTAAGTTCTCAATAATTACTTAAGAATACCTTAACGGGTGTAAAAAGATTAACTTATGCCTAATAAATCTTACGATTATAAACTTTATTAATGTCTCTTATCTAATAATTAATAAATAATCTGTTGATATCTCGGATATCAAATAAAAACGAAACAAAATTTGATCTTGAATTAAGCTATCATTGACGCTCTTTAAAAATCAATTTTCAAATTTTAAAAATTCTTGTTTAATGTCTTATACATTGGGTTCTTTTTGACCCTATTCAAAATCTCTATAATTTTAACTTTAAGTTTTATTTGAAGCTAGAGCTTTAGTTACTTCTTAATACAAATTATTCGAATTAAATTTTCATATAACATAGATATAAACAATTGCGAAAACAAGGAAAGTGAGGAGAAATGGCTTTCGAAGTCGTACGCGGGGGTAAAAAAAAAAAAACTTGAATTGAGTGGCGTCAGATCGTCTCACTCTGAGGTACCTATCTGTAATTTAACTAGAAAACGATACCGATAATCTTTACGATGAGTAAGTATTTATCTCTACCGCGAAGGACTTTCAAATTTGCGACCAAACCGTGGTCGAGCGTAATGTTTAATCTCTCACGACATATAAAGGATGGACAACACAATCAAGGTATCAATAAAAGAAGATATACCATATATACAAGACATTTGTTTGTTATCTCATATATACTCGATCAAGATCAATGTAATAAAAGCAATATAGTGATCAAGTGTAAGTAAAATTGTCAAAAATATATATATGCAATACAACCCTGCCAATCGGGCAGTGAGGATTTTTATAAATTCAATAAGCGAAGCTACGGAAGTGCACTCCAGTGGTCTTGCTGAAAAAGAATGATTATTTATAACTTAACTACTCTTTGATCAACTGTATTCTATTATAAAATGTCTCTATGCACCTATCCTATGGTGTATGGATAGTACACAGTTCAATGACTACGAAGTACCTTGTTACACGAACGTTACAATTATAAAAAAATTATTTTTTTTTTTTTCAAAAATTATTTTGGGTTCTGAAGAAGAACAAGTGAAGAACGCGGAAAAAGACACAAAAAAAAGAACTATCAAAATTATATCTTGGTATTGATAGCTTATCACCGGATGGAACGAATGGTATTAACCGAATAGTAATATTCCGAAAACATAAACGCGAGTGTATATCAAGTGCGACTGTGTAAAGCTTCGCTGCTTGAATGACGAAGAAATCAGGCGTTGATTGTCGCTACCGACACGATACGGGAAAATAATGGTCTTATTGACCGAAGAATAGGTCTCTTACGGACCGAGGACTATATACGTCTTTAGCAATGGCTAGATAAAAGCAACACAATTTAAAGGATGGCTTATGAAAGTCGCTCGTTAACTGAGAACGTAATTAATTGCCTTTCTGGCACGAAAGCAAGGTAACCGTGAAGGTATAAAAAGAATACTGAAGAACACGGGCTCGGTTGATAATGAAACTGAATTCGTCCTTAGTAAACCGGAGTGTAACGCGGATTCAGATTATAAAAAAAGGAAAGTCAAAAAGATACCACATCCGTTTCTCACCACTTATTATAACACTTTTTTAAAACAAGATAATTATAATAGAAGAATTATTGCATGCAAGGTTGAACTCATATGCTTCCAAAATATATAAAATTTTGTATGACTGCCACCGTCCGTGGACATTATTTTGAAATAGCTTGCCAAATATGTGGCCAAGTACTTGAACTTCACGTTCTTAAAGATTCACACTTTATAATAAAGAAAAGAATGTTACCTGGACACGTAATTTTAATTTTCGTTCAAAACAAATATATATGTTCCAGAACAATTGAGTGGTGTTTCCGTTGACACGTATGTCCTGTGTTGTAAGATATGTTGTTGCTGCTAATCTGCTACTCTGCTGCTGGTGAGGGACCGGCATCGGTGCTGCAGCACTCGCCAGGCGTCCTGATGGTAGAATCCCGCGATGGGTAAAAGTAATTTGGGATGAAATCCCTCGACGTAAAGTCTTGAGGCTCCAGCTTCTGTCAATGATGCGTTATCATTTATGGTTCAGGAAAGGGAGTGCACCAATAGTGCACCACAAAAGGTGTGTAGGCGTTTTAAACGTGACGCCTCGTGGCGTGCCTGATATAGTGGCACATGTAGAGTAGACGACGGATTCCTTATCTGCGACGACGGTATTTGCAGCAAAAGCAACTGCCTTCGTCTCGCTAGTATTGAGTTTTAGGTGAAGTAATGTGGAGGAGAATATGTATCGATCCCTTCACGAATAGAAATGGATCCCGAAGAAAAGGAAAAAAAAACGTGGTGCGGCTAGTGAAAATCGCTGGGTCACGTCGGTAGGCGAGCCGACTAGCGGATCAACGCCTAGGTAAGCCATATATATATGCCAGCCGACACAATGTATAAGAAAGGCGCGTCTCCTTGCCGCCACGAGGGGTGTGCACATGGACACCCTCTTCTGGATCTGCTCTCTAAGATTCGAGAGGCCAGTTCCAAGTACAAAGATAAAATACACTGGTAATCCTTTCACGCAGTTCACTATATTTATTGCCTAAACGGCATAGAAGCGGTGTACAAGAAGCGTGTGTGGATTATAGAGTCCAAAGGATAATTTACTCCATAAATCTATTTATCGGAGCTCCCGGAAAAAGAAATATCCTTTAGATGTATTTGATGCTTTTCAGGATCCGAAACGATGCTCCCTTGTAGTTTAAAAAATGTGAAGGAGATTGTACCACGCCCAATGGTGCTATTGGCGTTCCGTGGACGGCCACATGGCTCAGCAATCTATTTTTTTTCCTAATTATGGGTGAAAGAAATTGTATTTCTTTCACTGAAAACTAACTTGGTTTATAAATCACTTACCTGATATAATATTTAATCAAGGTGGTGGTAAAAATGGGGAGAAATAATATTTTGCATGTGCAAAAAATATTACTTCTCCTTGATGGAGCCTAATATGGCTGCCGCTTCAATAAAAAAAACTAATTATGGCATAAGTTCTGCCGCAGACTTGTTTCCTCAGTGGTGGTTCTCTTCAAAATGAAGTCTGTGTCTGGCTTTCTGGATAATACTTCCAATTTTCCAACCAGCCAAAGCCCTGACTTCCAACACGATTTCTATCATCAAAAATAAACTGTGTGTTGGTGACGTCAAAGGTGTTTTGTGGTTGTGGGTTTATATGGTCGGTTCACACTTTTCCGATTTTTGGTGTTCTGCATTTTTGGTGTATAATGCATGTCACACAGATAAATATAATTGGTATTCTGCGTTTTGGGTATGATTTTCTTGTGAAGTGTCGTAGAGACGAAGCACTAGGTCTGGTTTGGTGCATTTTCGGATATGAAGAAAATTATTGATAATTTCTACTTGTTGATGGATAGCGTATCCCAGCGGACAGTGAAAACATCTTCACTGCTAGGTTTTGTGAATTCTAATCACAGGTGTTTTATACACTTGCCCTGCACTACTCTGACCTAATCATTGGTTGCTTATAGCACTAGCAAAAGATACCATAACAATGACAGTTTCTCAATTGTCATCCTAGGTTTGTTCACACTCAGCAGTATCCTGAGTGGAATTTGCTTTACTCACTGGCAGATGGCTATTTGCAAGGCAAATATACTTATTTCGAAGGTTCCACTGGTCAGTAAGAATTACAGAATAGAACAAATCCAAAGTCACATATGACGTCATTGGTGATCATACCACTACTCACACTCAATCTCAGAATAATCTAGCAAGGTGAATTTATCAAAAGATATGAGGATTATTCCTAGAATACATCTGTCAGATACAACATTTATGACATCGCAAGACGGTGCATCTGGGCAGATCAGCTGGGGTGGAATAACTTTTCACATTCCGACTTTACATATAACCAGAATTCTGACAAGCGACTGTCAGCCTGAAATTATTTTTCGCTTAGACTTTATTTTTGTGGTGGTGTAAACCTTGCGTTCTGCAGCCCATGATGTAAACCACATTTAGTGTAGTTTCATGTGTAGGCCAAGCATTATATCCACAGCGACAACTTTTAGTCGCCTATCACTCAAAAATAACACTTCCATGAGAATGGCAAACTGCGCATGTCTTGGAATTTCTCTTTTCCAAAATGGAGAGCAAGTGGATTCCAAAGGAAGTGGATCGCGTTTGTCGGGGTGGATTCTAGATGTGGATTCGTATTTAATGGCGGACCATAAATTCGTGCGTTCAGCACCCTGATAGTTGACAATCAGTTTTCTCACTAGATGGCATTGATTGCGAATACAAATTGTGGTTGGAGGGCGAATAGATTTTCCCTACGATTCCTTTGGAGGGCAAGCAAGTTTTTCCTACAAATACTAACGGTACATACATTTTGTTTAATTATAACAAAAAAAAAATAAAAACTTATATCTAATGTACATTATGGATTATTTTGAATAAAAAATATTGTTCTTAAGTTGAGTGATTTTACATTGTCATTGCTGGAATTAATTTATTTTGAATTTTTATTGTAAATATTAATTAAGAGATTTAAAGGACTATTAGGACCGTAGTTTGATCTACTATAAATGTTGGCAATTGGCAACTGCCTTCTCAAATTATACTCACTAGCTATGAAATTTAATCTACAAAGTATCAATGGAGTTGAAATGGATCCATTGATTATCCCAACAATAAAACAAAATTGTAGATACGCTCTGTGAATCGTTAGAGATGGAAGATTTATTAGTTGAATACGTTGAGCGTAAGGTGGCAAGATAGTTCTATTCGACCATGGTAGAAATCTTAAACAAAATCTCATAAATCTTCTTTGAACGGACTCCAATCTATTTATATGAACCGCATAATATGGCGCCCATACAACACAACCATACTCTAAGATGGATCTTACGAATGAGACATAAAGAGTTTTTAGAACATAGGGATCACGAAATTCTCGAGCAAATCTTTTAATAAAACCGAGAGTCATGTTAGCTTTTTTGATAATGTAGTCAAAATGGTAAATAAAAGTTAATTTTGAGTCCAACACTATCCCAAGGTCAGTAAAGCAAGACAGGTTACTAAGAGGTGACAAATCAATCGCATAATTATAGACAATCACATTTTTCTTGCGTGTAAAACACATTGTTTTACACTTGTCAATATTTAAAACTAAACCATTAATATTGCACCATTCCCAGAAACTTTGAAGGTCTTTTTGTAAGAGATCACAGTCTTCTACAGAGTTGATTGTACGAAAAATTTTTACATCATCGGCATATATAAGAGACATAGAATTTACTAGGACGGACGGAAGATCGTTAATAAATAGTACAAATAATAACGGGCTAAGATGGCTACCCTGAGGTACACCGGAGTTAACAGTAAAACATTTAGAACGTTCACTTTGAAAAACAACACTATATAACCTATCTTTTAGATATGAAGATATCCACAAAACAAATCTATCGTTAAGACCCAAATATTGCAGTTTCCTTAAAAGAATATGGTGGCTTAGCTTGTCAAATGCTTTGCTGAAGTCAGTAAAAATACAGTCAACTTGTTGTTTTTTTTTTCAAACGCGTCAATAGAAAATGTAGTAAACTGTAAAAAATTGGTTATAGTGGATCTCTTTTTAACAAAGCCATGTTGGTTGTCACATAAAACGGAGGAACAGTGAAAAGACAAGATATCACAAATAATAGATTTAAACATTTTGGGTATAGCAGATAGTTTAGCAATTGGTCTATAATTTAAAATCAAATTTTTTTTACCTTTCTTATGAGTAGGAATAAGGAATGCGTTTTTCCAAAGGGTCGGAAACTTACAGCTATTTATAGACTGATTAAAAAGTAAAAATAACGGATATGACATATATATTGCACATTTTTTTTTAACATAAAAGCAGGAAAACCATCAGGACCAGGACTTAAGCAATTATCTAATTTTATAATATACTCTAAGATAGTTTCCTCAGTTATAGTAAAGTTAATCGAATTAAGATGTAAAAACTCATCAACAGCGGGAATATTATTTGTATCGCAAGTAGATACTTCAAAAGCACACTGAAAATATTCGGCAAACATATTTGCTATGTCCAGAGGACATAGCAAATGACTCTCTGAATTTTGATAACACATATTATTTGGGTAACCATCAGATTTTCTTTTACAATTGACATATTTCCAGAAGTTTCTGGGGTTAGATTTAAGATCATCTTCAGTTTTAGAGATAAAGTCCGAATAAAGAAAATTATAGTAATTAATAAACTCATCTCTTAGTTTAATGTAGTCATTTTGAGCCTCGACGCTCCAGAATCGATTCAACTTCACCCAAGCCTTGTTTCTTTTATTTTTAAGAGTTTTAATATGTCGATCAAACCACGGTGGAGTGTTATTTAAAGGTCTTATTTTTCGTAACGGAATGGTTTCTAAGAAACAATCAAATAAAATTTTATAAAAACGAAAGACCATTTCATCAAAACTGACATTAAGAAATAAACTATTCCAGTTAATATCTTGTAGTAAACGATAGAGTTCTGAGAAATTACATTTTTTTAAATTTTGTACTTCGTTAGGTAAGTACTCTTGACTGCTCGTCTCGGTCTTGAGCCGTTCATTCGATTATAACAAAAAGGGAATCGGATAAACCGTGGTACACGCGTAAATCAAAGATTCAAGAAAAGCAAACAATAGCAAAAGAAGGGTAAATCAAGTAAAGAAACAAAAATTTCAAATATAACGTGAGCAATTCTTCGAACGGTTATTTATTAATACAAATCAATTTAAATTGTAAATCCGGTAAGTTCAAAATCAAACTATCCAGTAGCCAGTGAAGAATTTCTTCGAACGGATACTACTTGGTATAGTTAATGTAAGTCTGATGAAATCAGAAAGGGAAAATTCAAATACTCCGTGAGCGAAAACCTCTAACGGATATTTGTTAGTAAAAAAAATTTTTTTTTTGTTTAAAGAAAAATCTCTTACAAAACTAAACGTGCTTAATGATAAGGTAAGTATTTGTTCGAATAATTATATCCTTACAAAATAGGTTCTATAATTACGGAAGAAGAATTCAAAGAAAAATAATAAAGAAATAATGATAATAAAGAAAAATTGATTGATACTTAACTATGTTCTCAAACATATATGCTTAGCTTTATACTGGTAATTCAAAAACTGCTAATAATACTTAATTGATACTTAGAATCTTAATCTGTATATAGTATCTAAAGGTTTTCCGAAATCTAACTGTAATCTACAAAGGCGGGCTCTATCCTAAACTACACGTCCAACTAAGAAGTTACGTCTCAACTTGATTGACGGAAACTCAAAAAAACTCAAAATATCTCAAAAACTCAAAAGGCGGGCACTATTTAAAACTTACACATCAATTCAGAAGTTTACGTCTCGACTCAATTGACGGAATCTCCAATACAAAATTACTAAAAACTCAGAAACTGTTTCGTTTCCTACCAACTATATATGAAAGTTCAAAAATCATCTATACTATAATATGTCTCAAAAATAAAGATATACTATATACTTAATTTAAATATCTGATGTATGATTCAGGAGGTGGTAACCCTCCTTCTATGGAACAAGGTGTGTATGTTGCTTCGGTTATTGAAGTAACTGACTCAAAAAAAAAAAAGAAATATATAAATGAAAAGAGAAAAGAAAAATTTTAGTGTGTGCAGACTCTGTGACGCTTACGGCGTTCGGGTGGTTAAAGGACAAGCATCTTCCACCAATGGAAAGTTGATCAGACATGTGAAGGTAACATTACGCTACTGCAGACGTACGTCGGGTACAAAAAACACCAACTACCGGTTAGCGCGTCATGTCCCGTCACATGAGATCACTACCTAGCGTCTACAGAAAATACTGAAATCTCCTTAAACCATTCAGGTAACTATATAACCAGCAAATGAAAATTGGTTGTATTGGAGCAATTTGGATCGTGTTTGAGTGAACAACCAGCTTCTGCAGCTGACGTGCGTCGGGCAAAAGCTCCAACCACCGGTCAGAAGACCTGCTCATTCTGCTCTCTCACGATCAGGAATCCTAGACATCACCTATAGAAATATTATGAACACCTCAGCTACTGACGATCAAGCAAAACTACAGCTCAATCCGGACAGAGATCGAAGATAAATTTACGCGGTGAAAGGTAGGGAAAAGTGGGTAGGCCTAATGCAACAGCTAATTCAGGAAAACTCCACTAAATTACTGGACAAAATAGTGCCTGGGCCACTAGTCTCGATGTCGTTCACCCATCTAAGGAACCTGCTCACAATCAAACAACTTAAATGCAAAAAAAACTGAAAAATAAAAATTCTCAAAGAAAATTTTCAAAAACTTCTAAGTTCTTCTACGTCACTCAGGATCGACCAATCTAATAACAATACTAATCTTAACTTTTCTGACCAAATCGAGCCCCACGTTGGGCGCCATCTGTAACGTAATATTTAATTGTAGATGAAATTATAAAGAAAGAGACGAAGAACCCACGACTCCCTTAGAATTGCCGATAGACACTCGAATCTATCCCGAGCACCCTATGGATACCCAAGACTTAACCCCAGCGCCCATCAACACCACAAGCCAGAGAGGAAGCAGGAAGAAACAAGCACCCCGAACGTCCTTGAACCCCATGCCAAGGAACAGCAACTCCATCGACCTTCGCCCGTGTATCGGTGTATCTATCACTCCTATAAAAGACATACTTACACTTCGCTAACACGGCTACTTGATCTCCCTACTCCTCTCCCCATTCTTCCAATTTCATCTCCATCCCCATCACAGAAGCGAGAACCATCTACCAGCATACCTCCAGGTTCTGACTACAAAGTCCCGCAGAACACCCTGGAGCGCATCTGACAGCATGTCCACGCCTATCCGCTGCAAGACCTAGATTTTCACCCTGCAGCCCCTATATACTATAGTACACACCTAAAAACCAAGGACCCTACTTAAATCCCCACGTACGTAGCTAGACCTATGATGCTTTTGCAGAACGAAGAATTTCAATCAAATACCAGAGGTCTTACTCCAGTTAGCAAATGAGCATCTAGCCATCGTACTTGTTTCTGTGCTTATGGGATGGAAGCAACTCTATGCCGGCAACGCCCCCTTGACCATTAAGAACGGCATGCGACAACGTAGAGTCGAGGTTGAGATCGACCGTCGCGGTGGCTGGCAGCACCCATGCCACAATTAGTTCAGCCAGGCCGCGGGCACTTGCTCCGGGATCTACACAACCGGTGTTACATCTTATTATCCTGCCGACCGTTGAACTCTGATGGATGAGTTCGAATAAATAATGTTAAATCGCTTATTGGCCCTCATGGTCTTCCAAGTCAAGACCTACCGGAATTGAAGTTAGATAAGAATCGATTTTAGATGGCACCTCTTTTTTCTTTTCTCTATTGAGTGAAAACGTAGTTAGAGAAGAAGATTCCTGATTGGTTTATAAAAATCGCCCTACTGAACGCTGCACGTAAGTATCTAAACTATCAGCTAACCTTAGGTATTCGAGGTTGCTGTGGCAGGTTATAATTGTCATCTAATCCTACAGCTACCACGATGATATGCTATAAGACTATGAGGAGGTGTCTAACTCAGAGGGGAGGGAGGATCTAGGATGACGTACGATCGCCCTGGTCTCTCAACCCACCCAATCTGCTTCAGAAAATCATCTCTCTCTGAAACAGCCTTGGCTGTCCTACGGACCTACGAGTCCCCACAACTCGGTTATATTTTAATGGGCAGCCCCTTGACATAATAAGCAATCCATAAGATTGCTTGCCTACTTTAACCTACTGAACCTAACATAGTATCCTCATCAGATACTACAACTTGTCTTTCAAGCAATGTACCTAAACGAAGAATAAGAACGAGAAACCAAAATCAAATCCTAACCTCTATAACACCATGTTCCATTCCGAAAAAGGTCGAGGGTCACCACCCTCCCTGTGATTAACTTACTCCATCATGATTGTAATCTATGAAGCTTCCTAAAATTATCTTAACTCCAAAAGAAATGCAAAATAAAGAAAAATCGTAAAAACTCTTTTTTTTTAAACGTTATAATATGTCCGTATCTATTTATTTAAATAAAAAAAAATGGATCTTAAAACTAACATGGGGTATTATTATTATCTTATCATCTATTCAGAACTTTATTCAAAAAATAGTTTACATTAACTACATTCATCGCTTTATTTTTGCGATAGATAATTCAATTAATTCACAAACAAAGGAAATAATTACTTCCTAATGAAGGTCTCATTGAAAGGAAAGGAATACTTATCATACCTAAAAGATACTTAACTGACTCCAACAACTAGTATTTTATTTTCATGGACGATACCTCTGAATGAGGATGAATGTAAGTATTGAAACGTGAAATTCAACAAGTAGCTTATCTAATATGCGCTATGCTCCGTCCATATTAAACAGGTTAAGAGCAATACCTAAACGCTAACCGAATTTGGTAACTGTAACGAAGTAAAAAGTTAAAATTCAAAATTTTACGCGGCGTTGAAGTCTTGACAACTATGGTCACATAATTCTAGTTATCGATTCCAAAGGATAATAAAATCTTTGACCTAATAAAGGTGTTATTAATTAAATTGAAACAAACGAAAATGTTACAAGACACGAAGACTATTAACGACAAAAAAAAAATTTACCGATTAAAGCTTATGAGTACTTCGATAAAATCGTAGATATGGTAGTAATATGTTCGAGGCAAAGCAGTATTAAAACATTTAACCAAAATAATATCAAAATGTAAGTAAGTATATAGTAAATACCCCACACATCAAATACAGTTCGCATCTGATAATGTGTTCGATAGTCAATGCAATATAGTAAATGTAATCAAAATATAAAATTTTATCAAAGGGATTTTAAAAGATATAATCTCTTTTCTACCAATAGGATAGAGAGAGAAACGCTGGTCCGGAAGTGCACTCCTGGTCGCTGTGAAAAATTAGTTAAAATATATTTGATACAAATACAAGTTATTCTTTGACCTGTATTGCTGTGTGACTCTCTATATATCTTGATACCATGTCAAAGAAAGCTTTGGTTTAAAAACTTGTAGCAAACAATTGTTGCTTTCGCCTTGTATTCCCTTATAATGAGATTCGGTAAATACCATATGTCGCGGACACGACAGACACAGCTAAAGTAAGTCGCTGTTAACGCGATATTAATATCCGTAACTACAAAAAGAAGATACGTTTGTACGAAATGACGTTACACAAAAAAAAAGGAATTCTAAACCGAGTGAAAAGTCTGAAAGTGAGGCAATAGCTTCACTTACAGCGAACGCGAGTGAAGTGGGTCGCTACCGACGCCGAGAAGAGTATATGGGGCCTATAAGACCAAGCGAGTAAATAAAATAAAAAAAAATCTAGGAATCAAAAAGATATCCCGAGTGAAAACTAAAAAAAATTAATGTAATTTTATTAGACGATAATGACGCGAGGAATCTAATTACCAATCGCACTTCACTTTGATTTTCGAGTAATATAAATTTCAAAACTCGTGGAACGAGAGTTGACGATACGTTTATACCGGAAAAAGATCACAACACGATTACATTCAAAAAAAATTTCCGAAGATCGAAAAAAAAGTTGGATTTTATGTTCGGTAAGTTATTTTAGGTTTCACCATAATATAAGGAGTATATATCAAAAACACTGAGTGATAATATAATAATTATATATATATATATATATCCATAAATAGATCTTGGAGGAACTAAAACGGTTATGTATTAATAATGAAACTTTATATTTATTGGCATGGCACACAGCCACTGTATTGTTGGCTGTTAAACAAAACAAGTATCACCGTCCGTGATAGCTATCTCATATGCCGTCGTCGTACGCAAAGCGTGCGGCATCAAAATAATTCTCGATTGTCCACGATTGTGGAAGGTGAGCAATATGGCTCTTATATGCTAATGCTTCTTAACATCAATTAAAATTCAGTATATACTGGAACCCCTCATTACATTATAAGTTTATTAAAAATAACTTCAACGTTGTTGTCTGATGAGGATGTAGTGCTTAAAGCTGCTCCCTCGGTGTTTCAACATCATAAATGACATATGAATAAAGATTAAAGGTGCTCCCACGAAGTAAATAATCCACTAGGATGTACATATGATGCGTTTAAAGTTGCCCCAACGTTGCTCCGCTGATGCTCTGTACGGAGTGATGAATTTTATGGACCGGCATCGGTGCGCTATCACCCGCCAGACGTCCAGTTGAAATCCAGAAATCCTCTGTACGGATCCTCAGCCTGTCGTGACTGGGTGGTTTGGTGTGTATGAGGGCCTTAAACGGTGCGCCTCTTGGTAGGCGATACTGCTATGATTGGAGGTGTGGTTGTCGACGAGCCGACTAGCGGATCAACGCCGACAATTATCCACCCTTCTTCTCCACAGCACAACAAAAAAAAATCTTGCGGTGGCTTCGCCGGAGCAAATGTATGGCTTGGCGGACGATTTGGAACGGCCAAGAAAGAAGGCACAAATGTCCAGAAATAAAAAGCACATACGTGTGTTTACGGAGGTATCATACGCTCCTATAATTATTGGCTCCTAAGAGTATGTACAGGCACAAATAAAATGAATTTGTGTACCCGCGTGTTCATGCACATGGTCAGGATTAATCAACAATCCGCCGTAATCGGGTGGCATTAATGATAAAATTCTTCCAACAATCTGCAGCGCGGCCAGCGCCTGTCGAGTAGTATGGTTCACAGTGCTGCTCCGGTGTGCTAGAGTTCCTGATAATATTCAGAAAAAACTTTTGTATTGCGCTGTCCATGTGGCGTACCAAAAAAAAATATGTGATTTCTTGGAGATGATGGCGTATGCCATCGTCCCAAGAATCAACCGAAATTTATTATTCTTACCTGATAATTATTGTCGTAGAATATTATGAGGTGATTTCCTCCTTAATTTCCAATATAATTGTAATCCTCCTTGATAATATTACAAGGAGAATACAAATGGTGGACACGGTTTAGTTTTTCTTTTTTTTCTTATGAGTCTTGTTGCTGTGGTGTTCTTCGTATAATGTCTCGCTTCAAAATGAAGTTCGTCCAGACATACAACTACTGCCACATTTGAGCAAGTAGCTGCAGCAGAGCATGGAAGCTCACTTCCTATTTGCTTCTCATTTACCCATTTACGCATGGCTGTGTGAAAAGGAGTTGTGTCGACACAGTAGATCGATCTCGTCGTACCGGTTAAGTGCATCGACATGGTGTGTAAAAAGGACCGAACTGTTGAATCGACACAGATTTACCGTTCTGAATGTCTCGGTTTGTTTTTGTCAATTTGTTTATATTTTGAAACATGGAAATTAAATTAAGCAAAGCATTTTAGCCGAGTGGTACGCAGCTCCAGCTAAAATTTCAAATTTTTGTTTCCCAGTGTACTGTCAGAATTTAGCTGACTATTTAATTGCTCGGCACATTTCCTGCGAGCTAAATTTTGACAGATCTTTTCTGGTCGTAGCTAAAAAGGGGTAACGTAGGGGTTGAATCTCAACCGAAAATTTGTTTTAAAGCATAAAAATGCTATTTCGATTAGAGAATGCTAAAACAAATAACAATTGTTCTGCTAAAACAAAAGAACACATATTTCAAATAGAATTTTGTTCGAAAATAGTCCAATATCGATGATATTTCAATGCCTTTCTTTAATTTTGCTCTGGGTACGCTTATGAACAAGAGAACTGCTGTGTTTTTATTTGCATTTGTTTATAGCTTCTGTCATCGAGTGCAATGTGATTTAAAAAAAATAAATTTTCATGAAGATATGTTGCTGTGAGTGGATCAAAATTTAATTTTAAAGACTGCTTTGGCCAAGTTCTTGTATCGGAGACTACTCCTTCCCTAGAAATCAAAGATGAACAGTACATCTTTCAGACTAACAAAAGTAAAAAGGTGAGGTTCTAAAATGCAATTCAAAAGCTCTTACAAAACATGATTATTTTTTGTATTTAGATTTCAACGTCTTTGCTGCCATTGAACATTGATTGGTATAACTTATTGAAATCCAGCACCCAATTGCTTGAAGCGATAATGTATTTCGAGCTAATTGATTTACAGGAAGTGTATCTGGTTTTCAAAGGTCTAGGATATCGTTTTGACCCAGGTTTGTTACCTGTCTTATTTTCTTTTTTTAAGTGAAAGGTTTTAATTCTTCTAATTTCAACTTTTAAGGGAAGAACGACTCCAAGCTTTGCTTCCATAATTGGGCAACCAATATACTTGCGGTGGACGTTGTCGGAATCAATTTGGACTGGCCAAAAAGTGTATATAATAGAAACTAAAAAGCGCATATTTTAAAACTGAGCTTTTCTGCTTTCTTAACTTTTCCAAATCATTTCTTACTTGTTCTACAATAGTGGCAGAGTTTAAGAATTTTAAGAATAAAACATTTCATTTAAAAAAGTAATTTGTTTTTAATCTTTTTTTTACGAAATACCAACTTCGGGTCTTTATTTAAAAGTAAAACAAAAACTATAATTCCCAGCTAGCAATTTTGTTACTTCCGAACATAGACCAAGACAAGTTGGACCTTTGTCTGCATTATCCTTAGCTGTTCATTAAAACTGGTCTCTGGTTATCACATATTCTTCCATCCTATTGAGACACTTGAAGTCTGCGACTTCGACAAAAGAGATGACCCAAGTTCAAATGTCTTAATTGTCCGAGAACAGCTGGTGAACCACGCCTGGCCGCGGCCATTGGATCCATTAGAATGACTTGAAAGAATAGGATTCTCTTTAGTTAAAAGATTCTTTTTTTTCAAATTCGTAGGTAGGTAACTCACCTGCAATCCTTCCTTTGCGACAGATGTTTCGTTTTAATGATTGGTGATGCACAATGCACATCTCTATCACCATCTTCATCGTTGGATAGTGTTCCCAGCAAAATGCTCACGAGCCTTTTAGGTGATTTGAAGAGCACAAATTGGTCATCTTGGGGACGATGAGAAGACGCAAGTCATTGGCAATGGTACCAACAACAACAACAGTTTGAGTTGGGTTGGTTGTCCTTCTTGAACAAACGGCTGACACGCTGCAGACATTTATGGCCGATTGATTTTGCTCATAAGCAAAAGTTTGGGAACAATTCTGTTGAGCTGCTTGTTGGTACGAGGGTACGACGCTGAAGGAAGCGGCACAACTAAGAAAAAAACAGAAACAACCGAGATTTAATAACGCACCTTGATAAGAGTTTTTTTATTTAGATACTTATGTACCTTCACGAGAAGCCTCAGGTAAACATCCAAAACTTTCAAACAAAATAAAAGAAAATGTTTGTGTTTATTTGTCAAACAAAATTTGTTTTGACATTTTCTACACAAAGTCGCCATTTCAATCACATATTCTCCACAACTCTCCTATGTCAAAATTTAGCTGGGCTTTTAGCTAAGGTTTGGAGAGAAAAACGTGAACTAAAATTTAGCTCGAGCTGCGTACTACCCTTTAAGGTAAATTTAAATAAAAGTCCGGACGGATGAATATCTTATATTCGACAGACAACGGACTGTATTCAGATGTCATGTTTTCTGACAGTACTAATATGTATAATAGTTTCGTTGTTCGGACAGACAGTGAACTTGGTTGTTCTATAGGATGTACTGTGGCGACATCTGGAACACGGACAAATAAAAATAAAAGATAGGTGCGTGTAGCACAACTACTCTTGTTACTAGTTGGGTGTCTGTGACGTCATGTGACGAATGATAATAATGTCAGAATCATGGACCTAATAAGTATGGACTGCTAGTTGGTTTTCGTTTCCATACAATATCTGTGAATATCGTGTCGCCAACAATACTAGCGCTGTTTGCTCAATATGTGAAATATTTATTGTTTTTATTGTAATTGTTTGACAGATACATTTTTTTTTCAATTTCCTCAAACATGTTTTTATAGACAAAATTGCGAGCTTGCATATTTTTTGTGTTTAATTTGTTTAATCAAATTATTTATCGTGAATTTTCTATATTTTCAGGATGATAATGATTCCGATAGCGTACGAATGCAGCAACGAAATGCAGGACAACAGCAACAGCACCAACAAAGAAATCCACCACCTATATCGCAGCAGAATCCAATGGTGCCAGTCAATAATCTCAGCAACAGTATGCAAAATCTTGGACTCTCCGCTAGACCTACCAAACGGTCCACAGATGATGCCCGCGACGACTACAACGGCCAGTAGTCCATCAAATTTTCCTCCAAACTTCCAGGGAAACTTTAAGACATCAGCGTTTAATACAAACCCGGGATGAGGCAACTTCCAACAGCCTCCAATTCAAGGGCAGCTCCCGCGAGGTCTTCCAATACAACCAAACGCTTATGGCACATCGACTTCACCAATGGTTCGTCCTACAATGCCATTGCAACAACAAGGGCCCTATCCAACGCCTCTTCTACCCCAGTTTGCTGCTACTACACCACAAAACGCAAACTATCCCCAACAAGTACCGTTCCTCACCCCCAAAATGCATTCAACCAGAATCAACTGAACAACAATATGCCTTCGCTACCACCACCGGCACAGGCGCAGACACAGATGACAGAAACTCAACAGTCAGCACCAATGGCAGCTCGGAGACTAATGTATCCACAACAGCAAAAGATTCAAGCTCCACTGCAGCAGCCACAACAGCAGCCTCAAGCTTATTCTCAGCAAGGCAACAGCCAATGGCACAACAACTCCACAACAAGCCCACATAATATAAGTCTCAATAAGTAATATAAGTCGCAGGACGGCGAGGCTGATGAAGACGATGGTTGCAAATATGAAAGAAGGTAAGATTTTCTTAACTCATTAAATAATGCCAAGTTCTGATCCCGACATTAACTTTAAAAAAAAAATTCTTTAATTACACTGTTAATTAATTTCATACAAAAAAAATAAAGGCTGTTAAACTGGAATCCCAGAGACCAAATCGTACCCGATATCTAGTAATTGCATCTCGTTGTTGTCTTCGAAATGGTTCGAAAAAAAAACATCGAGCATCGTCTCGATGTCAATCGAAATGTGGCAAACAACAAATAAATGATACTAAAACTCATGACCATCACCTTCACTCACAACACCAAAACCAAAATAGCAATGAGAACAACAACAACAGCAACAAGAAAACCTGCAGCAGAACCAGGAGCAGAGCCCATCATTGGATCTTGACGATATGTTGGACAAACGGCGAGCCGCAATGAGCAATCAATTGCTCTCGACAAATCGCTGTTCGAAATCCGATTCGGATAAATATGAATTCTGTGCGGAGAATATAGAAGAATTTTGTCTGCTAGGCATAGACTGTAATGAAAATACCACCAGTGGTTGTTCCAATACTCGCTGGTGCCACGTTGCCAATACCAAAAAGCACTGCACAATAAGTTTCACGAGTCCATTAATTTTTATCCCAAGAAAGTCACTCAAAGGTTTCTCAATTAGTTTCTTTTAATTTTTGCCTTCTCGCTTCTTGCAGCATAGTGCGATGTACCGTGACTAAAATACCAGAAAGTAATTCATTGCTTCAAAAGTCAAGACTGCCGCTTGGTATACTCATTCATCCATTTCGTGATGTTAATGTAAGTGTTTCTGAAGTGAGATAGAGTACAGAGTACATTAATGATCTATTTTTTTTGAGAGCACCTGTCATCCAGTGTCCAAATATTGTTAGGTGCCGCTTATGCCGGACATACATTAATCCGTTCGTCTACTCTGTAGATAGTAAAATGTGGAAGTGTAATCTTTGTTACGGAGTCAACGAATGTAAGTTTTTAGCTTTGTCCAAATGCATTTAGGAACCACGGAATACTGATTCATTTTTTTTTTGTTAAATAGTGCCAGATGATTTCCAGTTCGATCCGGCAACCAAAACATATGGAGACGTTGCACGAAGACCCGAAGTTCCATCCACATCCGCATCCACTGACTAAGCACTTCATTTTTTCTTTTTTAATAATTTTTGTTTAATATATTTTGCCAGAATATTTTGTTCGAATTCCTTCATCAATGTTTTTTTTTTTAATAAAAATAAAAAAGCGCAATTCTTCAGTCAGCTGTTTTTCAGCTGTCAAAATGATTTTGTTTCCATATTTCACGTATTGAGCAAAGAGCGCTTTTTTGGAACCAACGTGAGGTTGGCTCCTAGCAGTCCATACTTATTAGGTCCATGGTCAGAATATTAACAAGCTTTCCCCTTGATTACCAGTGACGTCACGGGTTACCACAGAGAATGACGATCGGAGACATTTCGCGAATCGCCATGTCTCATAACTTCTTGTGAAAAATCATTCGTGCCCAAATGCACGAAAAAAAAAAATTCTGACGATAGGTGGCAGCAGTTGCGCTCGGTATTTTAAATATCGTAGCCCAAGGAGTTTTCCCTACATTCTGCTGAAATAACAATGGGGAATTTGAAAGCTCTGAAAGCTTTCAAAGCATCTTGACAATTCCGAATGGTTCAAGACTTAGACTGTTCGGGAAACTTTGATCCCAAGTATAAATAGGACATTTTATTCGGAAATGGACACAGTTTCATTTTAACCGTGGTAGCGAATAAATGGTGAATAATTAGTGGTGCTAAGATAAAGAAATAAATAAAGAATTTGAACTTAGATAAAAGTGAGTTTCATTTATAGAGATAGTAATGGTAAATTAAAAGTAAAAGAAAATAAGTTTTATTTTCGAACCCAAGACTAAAAACATTACAATACTATTTTTGACAGGATCGTATAAACGATAGCCTTTTGTATGTTCATCGAAGCCAACCATAATACATTCGTGTGCTTTTGGATCCCATTTAAGACGAGTACTTTTAGGTATATGTACCATAGCTGTTGTTCCAAACACCTTTATATGTGACAGGTCCGGTTTTCTTCCAATCCAAGCTTCTTCAGGTGTAACTTCTGTTGCTTTTGAAGGAGAACGGTTGAGCAAATATACAGAATAAGCTACGGCTTCAGCCCAGAACACCTTTTGTAAGTTGGCATCGGCAAGCATGCATCGTGCCTTCTCAACTATAGTGCGGTTGTTCCTTTCGGGAACACCATTTTGTTCTGGCGTGTGGACATTAGTAGTTTGTTGATTTATACCGTTCATTTTAACGATTTTTCCGAAGGTCTTGTTGATAAACTCTTTCCCATTGTCCGAGCGTAGGATTTTTAATTTTTGGCCGCTTTGATTTTCTGCAAAATTGAAAAATTCCTGGAACGCTTCTGAAACTTCGAATTCGCTTTTAGTTTTTAGGAATTGTACAAAAATTTTCTTTGTTTTGTCGTCAATGAACGTTATAAAGTAGCGTCTTCCACCAAAAGATTCTTGTTCCATAGGACCACTTATGTCACAATGTACTAACTCCAAGATTCTAGTTGCCCTAGTGCCGTGTTTGTTGAAGGGAAGTCTTATCTGCTTACCTATAGGACAAATTTTGCAATCGTCGTTCTGCTCGTTTGTAAATCGAATGCTGCTTACTAAGCCATTTTTTAATGTGTTTAAGCTTTTCAGGTTGAGATGACCCATTCTCCTGTGCCATATAAAGTTTGACTTGCCGTCGCACCGCATGTTAAAACTTTCTGCGATTGCTTCGAATGTTCATCCAACTTAAAAAGACCATTAACGTGAGATCCGGTTGAAATTACCTTTTGGTCAGGATTAATCACTTTAACGCCATTGTTTTTAAATAAAACAGAATGTCCTTTCTTCACTATTTGACTTATTGAAAGCAAATTTGTTGACAACTCGGGACTGTATTGGACGTTTTGAATTTCAATATTTGATTTTATGCATGATGGTCGAATTGCAGTTTCTCCTGCAGCTTTGATTTGCATAATTCCTTTGTTAGCCGCTGTAACAGTTCCGCTGTCTGTATATGCATTTCGCAAAAGTTTGGAATTCATAGTCATATGTGACGTGGCACCGGAGTCAAAATACCATTCGTTTTCATTTTGTTCTCCTTATGTAGACAATGCAACGCAATAAGCATCAAACTTTCTGTCATTGCTGGTGGTTTGTGTCTTTGCTCGACAATTTCTAGCAATGTGACCAAATTTTTGGCATTTTCTACACTTCGGGCCTTTTAGTTGATGTCTAAATGGCGGTGTGCGTGTATCTGCGTGAAAAGCCAAGTTTTCGTTTGCATGTGGTACATCTTGCAATAATTTGGTTTTTATGACGTCACCATTTATTTTTGTTCCCGAATTTTCTAACGCCATTATCATTGGGCGGTAGTCTTCTGGCAACCCGGCGAGCAACAATGAACCAACCCACTCTTCACTTATTGCGAATCCTATACCATTTAAAGATTGAGCTGTCGTGATGATCTCTTTGACGTACATGTCCATAGAACCACAGTCAGCAAGTGAGGTGGTGATGAGCTTACGCAGAAGTGCTACACGACGAGTTATGCCACTGTCCTCGTACGCTTCTGCTAGCTGATTCCATAACTTTTTTGCTGTAGCTGCTCCCTGAATATGGACATAGCAAATGGGATCTATAATAAGGGTTAACTTACTTTTCGCTCGTCTGTCTTTGTCAGGATCCATAATAGTTTTAGGATTTCCGGTGTCATCGACATCATAATCAATTGTTGTTATCCAAAGATCGTTTAAATCCAAGTATGCCTGCGCAGCAATCTTCCAAGTGGGGTAGTTTTCCCTACCGTGCAGCTTGTCGATAGAAATACTGCTACTTTTTTCCGCCCTTTCCATTATTTTATTTATTAAAACGTTTGGCAATGAATTATTTTAGACTTTTATTTAAACACACACAAAACCAATTATTTTAATAATTATACTTTTACTTCTTTCTTTTTTTTACTTAACTGGGCCCATAACCTATAGCAGAACGAAATAAAAGACGCGTGTCTGTTTAACTAGAGTTAAGATAGAATAAGTGGTTTATTATTCATACAGAAGCGTAAAGCTACCATTAGACGGTCCTTGTAATGGTCCTTGCAAGGACAGCCTGACGTCATTATGACGTATTTATCTGTCCTAAAATCGACATGTCGTGTAATGGACATTGTAAAATGCTGTCCTTGCAAGGACAACCACAATGTCCACCACAATGTCACAATGCCATGTGTCCTTGCAAAGACAAATTACAAGGACCGTGTAATGGTCCTTCCATTGTTGATGGGACACAAGGACAGATTTTTTTGACATCTTGTCCTTGCAAAGACCATGTCCCAACAATGCAACAGCACGAATTTCTGCCGGGACATTGTTGCTTGGAATGTCCACTTTTCAGGGTGGTTTTGTTGTTGTTAAATTATTTTACGCAGGTTGTCAAAATCTGATCTGTCACTTTGGCAGCTCATTATTAAAAATGGCTGAATTGAGAGACATAATTGTGGTATAAATCAACAAGGATGTACTTAAAAATAATTTGTTGGATTTTTTTTAATAAAATACCAGCAACCTGGAAGCCAAACAACAAAATAAAGAAAAACAATTTAAGCGTAGGTATATCAATACAATATTTTCTGTTAATTTTGTATTTGATATTTTCTTATATTTTCTTTTGATTTTTGTTTTGATAGTTTTTGTTTTAGAATTATTTTGATTAATATCAAATTTGCGGTTCCATGACAAGCACAGACACCATCTACGACTATTTGTTAGAAAATAAAACTGTCCATGCCTCCGTTTTTGAGTTTCTCCAGTTCAATCGCACATCAAACACCTTATCTATCCCCTTAATACCGTTCTTGACGAATCGCTGGGATGTGCATTTTGGTTTGCATCACGAGGCGAGGGTTATTGTAATGGAACATCCTACAAATCGACTGCTAGGGTAAGCCATAAAACATGACTTATTAAAGTCGTACTTTAAAAAAAAAAATGTTTTTAGGTTGTTTTAATAGGCAGCGGAGCAAATGAACTATTCGGAGGTTACACCAGACACAGAAATACATTTACCCGATGTACTGGTTCGCTTGAGGAAAAGCTTTTGTGTGTTTCCAAGGAATTGGATATGGACTGGCAGCGTCTTCCATCAAGAAATTTAGGCAGAGACGATAGAGTAATAGCCGACAATGCTAAGACTTCTCGTGCACCCTTCATTCAAGAGGATGTAACGAATTTCGTTCAAAGTTTAAAACCTGAACAGCGATGCTGTTTTTTACTCGAACCAGGTACAGGTGATAAATTGTTCCTTAGGCTAAGTGGTTACAAATTGGGTTTACGGACTTCGGTTAAGCTGAAAAAACGAGCAATACAATTCGGTTCAAGGATTGCAAATAAAAATCAAAATGCTAAAGATTTGTCTATAATATTATTTGAAATCGAAAATTAATTAATACAATATAAAAAATGCATTATGAAAGCAATGCCATACAAATTTTAGCTAGAATATGAGAAATTTTAAGTTAATAACATGTTTTTTTTTACACAACTATCCTAGAAAATATTTAATATTAAAATGAGAATTCAATTATACTTCTACGTTATGTGGCTTGTTATTTCTTCGGATGCATTAAAAATTTCCGCAGAGAAAATATCAAAATCAAAGTCGGAAAGATGAGTTTGTGTGCCAAGTTCCATATTTGCGCAAAGTTCTAGGTCCTCGCAGTAATCATCATCAATGTAAAAGCTCGCAATTCTCGAAGCAGTTTTGCACCGAAGCCTTCGGTTTCCCGCCGTAACAACCATTTCTTGGACCACACAGAACGAACTCTTGGTGGTGTTGGCCCTTGGTTGTTGTCGTCGTCGTCGCTGCTTTCCAATATATATGATGCGAGAATCGCCATCTCCAACTTTTGTTTATGGTTCGACATACCTACCTGTTATATATATATTACTATATTATTTTTGAAATTATTTAATCGAAAAACTTCACATACCTCTCGTAAATATTTTCTGGAGAAAAAAAAAGACAATTACGATAGTCAAAATGTCTCTGAAACGTCAAATTTACTTTTTACAAGGACCAATTTATAAATGTCGTGTAATGGTCACGGCAAAATATTGCATTCTTCGGCGCGGTTTCATTCACCACCAACTGTCAAAATTGTCATGTCGTGTAATGGACATTGTTATGCTTGTCCTTGCAAAGACACCGAAATGCAAAAGTAACAATGTCCACTTTGGTGGACATTGTACTTTGGGACAAGAATGTCAAATTTGTTTCATTCGTGTAATGGACATTCTTACTAGCAAGGACACGGTGAAGAATGTCCATTTACTGACAGAACAAGGACACATTTTCTGTGACGTCAGACTGTCCTTGCAAGGACCATTTACAAGGACCGTCTAATGGTAGCTTAGATACAAAAATAGGTGTGTTCATACTAAAGACAATTTGCCAAGGGATTACCAACCGCATGTTTAGTGCGTTTGTATATGTATCCTTCCGACACTTTGAGATCTGGCAGACGCTCTTGTTCCTTCCTGATATGACTGATGATGTCAAGATAACTTTCAGACTTAAAGGACGGATCCTCAAGATCGATGTGGAGTACCTCCGAAGCACCGATCTGTGGTAGACATGAAAGGAAAGCTGACACTGTCAACTCATCGTCTTCATAAGCTCTTGATAGAGCGTCTGGCACGACATTCAATGTTCCCTTTCGATGCTCCACCACAAAACCGAAACTTTGGAGTCGCATACTCCACCTCGCTAATCTTCCAGTTGGATCCTTCATAGTCATCAGCCATTTCAGGCTGGAATGGTCCGTTATAACGCGAAAATGGTATCCCTCAACGTACGATCTGAACTTCTGGATACCCTCAAAAGCTGCTAAGCACTCGCGCTCTGTCACCGAATAGTTTCTCTGTGCAGCGTTTAGTTTCCGAGAGAAGTAGTAAATAGGCTGCTCCGCCCCGGATTCGTCTCGCCGACAGAGTACACATCCGATGCCAGTCGCGGATGCCTCGCAGAGAATGATGAATTCTTTAGAGAAGTCCGGATTGACTAATACCGGTGCTGAAGTCAAAGCTTGCTTGATCTGCAGGAATGCTTCTATAGCTTCTGGTCCTAACTTAAAGACTTTCCCCTTTTTCAGTGTCTCGGTCAAGGGTGCGGCTAGGGTGCTGAAATCCTTCACAAACCGTCGATACCAACCTGCCATACCGAGGAATCGGCGGACTTGGCGAGTTGTGGTTGGTAACGGGAAGCTAGTAATTGCTGAAATCTTGTCAGGATCAGCTTTCAAGCAACCCTGACCGACCTTATAACCGAGATAGTGAAGCTCATCAAAACAAAACTTCGACTTCTCGACGTTAATCGTCAGACCTGCATCCGTCAAGCACTTTCCGACTATCTCCAGAGTCTGTATGTGTTCGTCGAAATCCCTTGACACAACCAATAGATCGTCTAAGTAAACAAAGACTTGATCTCGTAATCTTGATGGGATTACGCGACTCATCAGGTAGCTCAAACTTTGTGCCGCATTACATAGACCGAAAGGCATGACCTTAAATTGGTACAGTGGTCGGCCGGGTACCGTAAAAGCGGTCTTTTCCCTCGAACTTTGCTCCAGCGGTATCTGCCAAAACGCATCCTTCAGATCCACGCTAGAAATATAACGTGTCTCTGTCAGACGTGCTAGCAGCCCCTCTATATGCGCAATCGGACGTGCATCTTTCTTTGTCACGGAGTTCACCTTCCGAAAGTCCAGACACAATCGGTTCTTACCAGGTTTGCGCACAAGCACAACTGGGGAACTCCATGCGCTGGAACTTTTCTCGATGACTCCCAACGAAAGCATGCGATCCAACTCCGCGTACATAAGAGTTTGTATCGCTGGAGATACGGGATAGTACCTCTGCTTTATTGGTACGGCATCACCCGTGTCTATATAATGCTGTACTAGACTTGTCTTCCCGAGTCCATGGACTGCGAAAGAAGGAAATCTACGAACAACAACTTCTAGTCGTTTAGACTCTTCATCATTCAACTTTATCTGGTTAGTGGGTCTCTCATCTGGCCCACCGATCTTAATTCCTGAAAGCCCCGCAATTACATTAGGTGCGATCTGGAATTTTTGCCAAAAATCAACGCCTAAATATAGACGTTGGCTTAATGATGGCACAATATAAAGATCGATATCTTTAGTCACATTCTTATACTGAATTGGAGTAGTTATCACTCCCACTATGGATTGCTTGTGTCCATCGGCCGTGGACACGGTAGTCTCTACCTTCCTTACCGTAACATTTTTGTCTTTTAAATAGGGCAGTATATTAGTGCCTAAGCAACTAATGCTGGCCCCTGAATCGAGTAACCCTAGGAGGTTGTCACCAAATAGACCGACCGTCACATAGGGACGTGGGTCAGATGACTCTCGGCCTATCGTTGCTGACGCAATGTTACGGTTAGTAGTCCGCTTCCGATGGAAGCGTTCCCTTACACTTCGTATCCGTTTGGATAAATCTGGAAAAGTGACTATTCTTCTTCGCACTTCGTTGTAATTACGTAGCCTCTCGTGGAAAGGTTTACGGTATAATGGTTCTTTATTATTCTTATTCTTATTCAATTCTGTTTCTGGTTTGGATTCTTCATTCAAAACAGGGATTGTTCTACAATCATTATTATTCGGTAATTCAATAGTCTTATCTGGTTTCATAATAGTAATCTTCGGAAGTTCAAGAGGCTTTGTCGGCTTGGGCACTTGAACTCCGGGTACGTCTAATCGGAGCGAACCCCCCCGGTTGATGGGTTGTTCCTCCTCTCGTTTCCCGCTAAACAATTCGGACAGGACGGACTATATTCATCTGCTAAACCGCAACGGAAGCAAAATACTTTATCTATAGGTTTAGCACAGTCACGAAAATTGTGACCAAATACTTGGCAGTTCAAGCATTTCTGAGGCTTGCGATCTCTTTGGATAGCTTCAACGCTTGTAGAGGATATTGCCACTGTTAAATCCTGACAAGGTTCGTCAATAATCTCGTTGACAATTCGCCTTGCAGGTGGACGTTGTGCACTTGGCACGAAATTCGGACGGACATTCTCATATTGAGACTGAGCTTTTTCAATAGCTCGACAGTAATAGGCTAGCTGTCTTAAGATAGACGGACTGTAGGTGATGAGGAGTTCACCCATGCGCCTACGGACATTGGTTTTTATAATCTCTACGAGTTCCTTTTCCGGTCTGGGAACTAGCATCCTAGAATTAAGATATTGAATGGCGTCGAAGAACTCATTAAATGACTCTCCATTCATCATTTTGCGATCGGACAGTTTACGGAACAACTCGGTATCGCTTTCCAAACTGCGGTACTGTTCTACCAAAGCAGTTTTCAATTCGTCCCATGTCGTATGTTTGTTTCCTTTGAGGTACACCCAGTACCAAGATTCCACTGAACCTGCCACAAAGTGGTAAAAGTTAGCGGTAATCTCATACCATGACACTCCGTAGCTATTACGGATACACCCCAGGCGGGACAGGAAATCGTCCACGGACATATTCTTCCCGTCAAACTTCAGTCCCCATTTGTGGAATGGATGAACTCGGTTCGAAGACGTAGCATTCGAGGGTGGTGGTCTGGGTTGTGACAGAGGTGACTCGTCGTCGAAATTGAAAGCGTTTACCCGCTCCATGAATTCATCTAAATTGGAGCCTAGAGGCATTTGCGCGGGATTGACCTCCGACAAAGGTGGCACTCTAGCTGGCTCATAATGTGGCGTAATTCGGTCTACCAAATCGAATTCATCGTTTGGTCTGTATGCGGACTGGACATTTTGGTTAACGACACGTGTAGTGCCTGGATCGGCTAAGTTGACTTGCCGTGTACCCTTTTGTGTTGACGTGACACCAAGAGGTTCAACTGATCTTGAAGGAGCAGCAGACTTGGAAGGAGCATTGGGTTTGGGAGGAGCGACAGGTTGTGTTGCTTTTACTGTACGTTTTTGTAGCAGTTGGGTTACTTGGTCTAGCAAGCGCATGTGGCTTTTCTCCAAGGCCTCTGCCATGAACTTCCTGTCGTCGACCCTGTGCAGGTCTATAGTCGCAGAAACTACTCTCTGGATGTATGCTGAGTGATCAGCAGCATCCTTACGTAGTTGCGCTTCTGCTCTCGCCACTTCCTCGTCATCTACTACGACACTTCTATCTACTGTATTATCTCCGGGTAAACTCTCGGCCACGCTGTCTTCGTCCTCGGAGTGATCCTCCGCGACGTCGTTTTGAACGCGACCGGGTTTGGGTTTGGATCCCCCAGGAGCCATTGTATCAAACTCTCTGTACTTTGAGAGGTAGGTACTTTTAACAGTTCTTCTAGGCCTTGAGCCTTTCATTCAGTTGAAACAGTATACAAAAACGGATACAACACGTCAAACGTGTAGATCAAAAAAAAAATAATGGTTTTGTAGCCCGTGAGAAATCCTCGAACGGTAACTACTCGGGTATTACAACAGTGTAAAAGTAAGTCTGGGTAAGTAAATTTTCAAATAATTCGTGAGTAAACCTCTAACGAATATTTCTTAATCAAGTAATTTCAAAAAAAAAGTTTTAAGTGCTTAAATCTAGGGGTAAATATAATTATATCTTGTCTCTCAAAAATATTACTTCATAAGAATATTTCCAAGAAATCGGCAAAATATCTCAGTAAATACTTAATTATCTCTTAGAATATATACTTAAATATATGTACTTAATTCTACTCGAAAAGGTAAATCTTAAATCTGGAATCAATACTTAAAGATACTCAAAATTCAAATGGTTTCTTAATAAATCAAACTTAGTCAAATACTTAACAATATTGGGTTTTGTCTCAAAAACAAAATTCAAAAAAAAATCTAAGCTAGATACTATCTCAAAAAAAAAACTAAATAAGCTAAGAACTATAAGCTCAAAACGATAACTATAACTGTATTTGCGGGCTCTATCCCAAAACTACACGCCCAATCAAGAAGTTACGTCTCAACTTGATTGACGGAAACTCAGTAACTCAAAAACTCAAAAACTCAAAAATGGTGGGCACTATCCCAAAACTACACATCAATTGAGAAGTTTACGTCTCATCTCAATTGACGGAACTCAAAATAACTCGATAATACTGTATACTGAACTCAAAATATCTAAATCTATATAATGTTTTATTTTTCATAAATGGATTCGGGAGAGGGTAACCCTCCCTTCTCTGGAACAAGGTGTGTACAACTTAGTTGTACTCTCTATACTCAAACTCAAAAAAAAATTTTAAAGTGTTAATAAAAAAAAAATTTGTGTGTTTTGACTTGGTAATACATTACGGCGTTCAATTGTTAAAGGAAAGACAATTTCTTCAAATCAACAGATAGATCAGGAATGCGACGGCGACATTACGCTACTGCAGACGTACGTCGGGTACAAAAACACCAACTACCGGTTAGCGCTTCATGTCTCGGCGCATACCATCACTTTCTGACGAATATAGGAAATGACTACGACTCCTAAAACAAACTGGGTAGCACAATAAATCAAACAAAAGATAAGTTAATTTGTCGTTGAAATAAATTGGGTCGTGCTTGAGTGAACAACCAGCTTCTGCAGCTGACGTGCGTCGGGCAAACAGCACCAACCACCGGTCAGAAGACCTGCTCATTCTGCTCTCACATTACCGGAATCTTAAACTTCACTACTAGGATAATATCAACACCTCAGCTACTGACGATCAAGCATATACTCCTGCTCAACCCGGACAGAGATCGAAGACAAACCTAAGTGACAAGAGGTAGAGGAGAAGTGAATAGACCTAATGCAACAGACTGACTCAGGAAAATATCACTAAACCACTGGACAAAATAGTGCCTACTCCACTAACCTCGATGGTATTCCTCTATCTAAGAATCTTCATCGCAAACAAACAACATCTTCAATAAAAAGAATCTAAAAAAAAAAAAAAAATTTCAAAAATTTTCGGAAAATCTCAACTTTCTACTACGTTTCTTTGAATCGACCTAACTCTGATCAATTCCAATCTTAACTTCTCAAGCTAAATCGGGCAGCCCCACGTTGGGCGCCATCTGTAACGTAAATATGGCGCCATCTGTAACGTAAATATTAAAAATATAAGAAAGAAATGCTTATATATATATACACATACATATAGTAGAATGTTTTCATATGTATATATCATTTCTAAATATTCTGAAATCGAAAGAAGAGATAGGTTGAGAATAATGCGTATACTTACACATCCCTATCCGTGTCCATCAATAGACTCACGATCCTACCCCGAACCTCCTATGGACATTCGCAGTCCGAACCCGAGACCTATCGACAACACAAACCAGAGAGGAAGCAAGAAGAAACAAGTGCCCCGCTTATCCTTGATCCTCGCCAAGGAAATGCAACTCCATCGTCCTCCAACCATGCTTCAGTGCATGTAGTATTCCTGACACCAAACATACTTACACTTCCGCACCTTGGCCCTTTGTTCTTCCTACTCCCCTCCCCGTCCTTTCAACTTCCTTTTCCATCCTCATCACAGAAGCGTAAACCATCCACCGGCATACCATAGGTGCTGACTACAAAACCCCGTAGAACAGCCTAGAGGGTATCCGGCAGCATGTTTACGCCTATCCGCCGCAAGAGCTAGGTGTTCCGCTTGCAGCTCACGTGTGTGGTAGTCTACACCTGAAAACCATGGACCCTACTTTAATCCCTTCGAAAGCATCTAGACCTATCGTGCCATCATCAACCACATCTCTAATAGACCTTCCAGAGATTCTACTCCGGTAAGCACATCCACGTCTAGCTACCCTCGTCTAATTCCGAGTGACTGGGATGGAAGCAACCCTAAGTCGGCAACGCCCCCTTTCTCAACAACTACTTGGTAAGAATAGCTGTTGGGAACGGCATGCGACAACGCAGGGTCGTGGCCGAGATCGACCGTCGCTGTGGCCGGCAGCACCCATGCCTTAGCTAGCTCAGCCAGGCCATGGGCTCTTGCTTCGGGATCTATACAACCGGTGTTACCTCTTATTATCCTGCCGACCATTGAGTTCTGATGTTTGAACTCGAATATTAATGTTATATTGCTTAAGGGCTGCCAGAATTGCCGAAGAAAAGACCATATCGAAATTGATTGCAGAGAAAGTCGAATCTCTATTGCACCTCTTAATGTAGAGCGAGAAAGTATAGTAAGAAGGATAAGAATTCTGTTTTGGATCTTATGCTATCCCAAAGAACACGACACGTAAGTATTTAAAACAAAAGCTGACCATAGATTTTGGTGGCCGCCATGGCAAATCATTAACATCTACGCGGATAGCTGCCACGATGATATGCTATCCGTGGATGTAGAGGTGACTAACCCTGAGGGGAGGGAGGATCTAAGATGATAGCCGAACCCCCTTGGTCTCTCAACCCACCCTATTCAACACCGAAAATCAACTCTCTCGGTGTTGACCTAGGTTGTCCGCGGACCTACGAGTCCCCAAAACTCGATTCTACTCTCGGGCAACCCCTTTACAGGAAAAGCAAGCAAATATATTGCCTGCTCACATATTCCTACTATCTATAACCGATTCCTAACATCGAAAACCACAAGAAAACTATATCAAGCTTCCTAAACTGTACCCACTATACCTCAGTTGTACACCATCATACTTCACCTTGTTCCTCTCCAAAGGAGTGTGAGGGTTACCACCCTCCCAATTAGTAACTTTACTCTAACATTCTGAAATGTATAAACTCTCTAAGTACTCAAAAAGAAAAGAACGATAACTTCAAAATTTTTCTTTAAACGTTATAATAAGAGTTAAGTTTTATTAAAAAGTATCTTAAAATCTAACAAATGGGTTTACTATAAATTCTACTCAAAGATTCTTAAAGTCCTATCAAAGTCTTAATATAATTAGAAAATAAATTCCTACGGAAAAATTCTTAGGAATTCTCAATAAAAAAAAATCAATATCTGATTACAATAATCAAGGATAGTAATTTAACTTAATTATTTAATTGAATGCTTTGTCTTAAGCAAAGGAAGCATATCTAATAAATCTATATAATTCACATTAATCTTTATAGTTATTTTTGTATTTCGATAATATTGAATTCCAAATGGTAAGTTAATTAAAAGTAAATTGGAATTGTGATTATGTATACGAACGTTATCCAACACGCGGGATGGATTTAAAATTATGGTAGTTTAATTACAAAAAAAAAACTATCTGTCGCGACGTTACCGAAAAATAATCGTTAAATTCAAAAGTACGACGACGTTCTATCTTATATCCCCGCTTAAATTCGATCTATGCTTCAGGGATAGATAAAGGATATCTGCGCTCTATGAGCAGATACATCCACAAATAGGATGAAAACACACGAAACACCAAGACAACAAAAAAAAAGGGACTTGCTTAAGAAAGTCTTCTAAAGCAGTAGTAAGTTTATCAATATTTAAAAACATGCAAATACCCCATACAGGCGGGACAGGAAATCGTCCACGGACATATTCTTCCCGTCAAACTTCAGTCCCCATTTGTGGAATGGATGAACTCGGTTCGAAGACGTAGCATTCGAGGGTGGTGGTCTGGGTTGTGACAGAGGTGACTCGTCGTCGAAATTGAAAGCGTTTACCCGCTCCATGAATTCATCTAAATTGGAGCCTAGAGGCATTTGCGCGGGATTGACCTCCGACAAAGGTGGCACTCTAGCTGGCTCATAATGTGGCGTAATTCGGTCTACCAAATCGAATTCATCGTTTGGTCTGTATGCGGACTGGACATTTTGGTTAACGACACGTGTAGTGCCTGGATCGGCTAAGTTGACTTGCCGTGTACCCTTTTGTGTTGACGTGACACCAAGAGGTTCAACTGATCTTGAAGGAGCAGCAGACTTGGAAGGAGCATTGGGTTTGGGAGGAGCGACAGGTTGTGTTGCTTTTACTGTACGTTTTTGTAGCAGTTGGGTTACTTGGTCTAGCAAGCGCATGTGGCTTTTCTCCAAGGCCTCTGCCATGAACTTCCTGTCGTCGACCCTGTGCAGGTCTATAGTCGCAGAAACTACTCTCTGGATGTATGCTGAGTGATCAGCAGCATCCTTACGTAGTTGCGCTTCTGCTCTCGCCACTTCCTCGTCATCTACTACGACACTTCTATCTACTGTATTATCTCCGGGTAAACTCTCGGCCACGCTGTCTTCGTCCTCGGAGTGATCCTCCGCGACGTCGTTTTGAACGCGACCGGGTTTGGGTTTGGATCCCCCAGGAGCCATTGTATCAAACTCTCTGTACTTTGAGAGGTAGGTACTTTTAACAGTTCTTCTAGGCCTTGAGCCTTTCATTCAGTTGAAACAGTATACAAAAACGGATACAACACGTCAAACGTGTAGATCAAAAAAAAAATAATGGTTTTGTAGCCCGTGAGAAATCCTCGAACGGTAACTACTCGGGTATTACAACAGTGTAAAAGTAAGTCCGGGTAAGTAAATTTTCAAATAATTCGTGAGTAAACCTCAAACGAATATTTCTCAATCAAGTAATTTCAAAAAAAAAGTTTTAAGTGCTTAAATCTAGGGGTAAATATAATTATATCTTGTCTCTCAAAAATATTACTTCATAAGAATATTTCCAAGAAATCGGCAAAATATCTCAGTAAATACTTAATTATCTCTTAGAATATATACTTAAATATATGTACTTAATTCTACTCGAAAAGGTAAATCTTAAATCTGGAATCAATACTTAAAGATACTCAAAATTCAAATGGTTTCTTAATAAATCAAACTTAGTCAAATACTTAACAATATTGGGTTTTGTCTCAAAAACAAAATTCAAAAAAAAAATCTAAGCTAGATACTATCTCAAAAAAAAAACTAAATAAGCTAAGAACTATAAGCTCAAAACGATAACTATAACTGTATTTGCGGGCTCTATCCCAAAACTACACGCCCAATCAAGAAGTTACGTCTCAACTTGATTGACGGAAACTCAGTAACTCAAAAACTCAAAAACTCAAAAATGGTGGGCACTATCCCAAAACTACACATCAATTGAGAAGTTTACGTCTCATCTCAATTGACGGAACTCAAAATAACTCGATAATACTGTATACTGAACTCAAAATATCTAAATCTATATAATGTTTTATTTTTCATAAATGGATTCGGGAGAGGGTAACCCTCCCTTCTCTGGAACAAGGTGTGTACAACTTAGTTGTACTCTCTATACTCAAACTCAAAAAAAAATTTTAAAGTGTTAATAAAAAAAAAATTTGTGTGTTTTGACTTGGTAATACATTACGGCGTTCAATTGTTAAAGGAAAGACAATTTCTTCAAATCAACAGATAGATCGGGTACAAAAACACCAACTACCGGTTAGCGCTTCATGTCTCGGCGCATACCATCACTTTCTGACGAATATAGGAAATGACTACGACTCCTAAAACAAACTGGGTAGCACAATAAATCAAACAAAAGATAAGTTAATTTGTCGTTGAAATAAATTGGGTCGTGCTTGAGTGAACAACCAGCTTCTGCAGCTGACGTGCGTCGGGCAAACAGCACCAACCACCGGTCAGAAGACCTGCTCATTCTGCTCTCACAGTACCGGAATCTTAAACTTCACTACTAGGATAATATCAACACCTCAGCTACTGACGATCAAGCATATACTCCTGCTCAACCCGGACAGAGATCGAAGACAAACCTAAGTGACAAGAGGTAGAGGAGAAGTGAATAGACCTAATGCAACAGACTGACTCAGGAAAATATCACTAAACCACTGGACAAAATAGTGCCTACTCCACTAACCTCGATGGTATTCCTCTATCTAAGAATCTTCATCGCAAACAAACAACATCTTCAATAAAAAGAATCTAAAAAAAAAAAAAAAATTTCAAAAATTTTCGGAAAATCTCAACTTTCTACTACGTTTCTTTGAATCGACCTAACTCTGATCAATTCCAATCTTAACTTCTCAAGCTAAATCGGGCAGCCCCACGTTGGGCGCCATCTGTAACGTAAATATGGCGCCATCTGTAACGTAAATATTAAAAATATAAGAAAGAAATGCTTATATATATATACACATACATATAGTAGAATGTTTTCATATGTATATATCATTTCTAAATATTCTGAAATCGAAAGAAGAGATAGGTTGAGAATAATGCGTATACTTACACATCCCTATCCGTGTCCATCAATAGACTCACGATCCTACCCCGAACCTCCTATGGACATTCGCAGTCCGAACCCGAGACCTATCGACAACACAAACCAGAGAGGAAGCAAGAAGAAACAAGTGCCCCGCTTATCCTTGATCCTCGCCAAGGAAATGCAACTCCATCGTCCTCCAACCATGCTTCAGTGCATGTAGTATTCCTGACACCAAACATACTTACACTTCCGCACCTTGGCCCTTTGTTCTTCCTACTCCCCTCCCCGTCCTTTCAACTTCCTTTTCCATCCTCATCACAGAAGCGTAAACCATCCACCGGCATACCATAGGTGCTGACTACAAAACCCCGTAGAACAGCCTAGAGGGTATCCGGCAGCATGTTTACGCCTATCCGCCGCAAGAGCTAGGTGTTCCGCTTGCAGCTCACGTGTGTGGTAGTCTACACCTGAAAACCATGGACCCTACTTTTATCCCTTCGAAAGCATCTAGACCTATCGTGCCATCATCAACCACATCTCTAATAGACCTTCCAGAGATTCTACTCCGGTAAGCACATCCACGTCTAGCTACCCTCGTCTAATTCCGAGTGACTGGGATGGAAGCAACCCTAAGTCGGCAACGCCCCCTTTCTCAACAACTACTTGGTAAGAATAGCTGTTGGGAACGGCATGCGACAACGCAGGGTCGTGGCCGAGATCGACCGTCGCTGTGGCCGGCAGCACCCATGCCTTAGCTAGCTCAGCCAGGCCATGGGCTCTTGCTTCGGGATCTATACAACCGGTGTTACCTCTTATTATCCTGCCGACCATTGAGTTCTGATGTTTGAACTCGAATATTAATGTTATATTGCTTAAGGGCTGCCAGAATTGCCGAAGAAAAGACCATATCGAAATTGATTGCAGAGAAAGTCGAATCTCTATTGCACCTCTTAATGTAGAGCGAGAAAGTATAGTAAGAAGGATAAGAATTCTGTTTTGGATCTTATGCTATCCCAAAGAACACGACACGTAAGTATTTAAAACAAAAGCTGACCATAGATTTTGGTGGCCGCCATGGCAAATCATTAACATCTACGCGGATAGCTGCCACGATGATATGCTATCCGTGGATGTAGAGGTGACTAACCCTGAGGGGAGGGAGGATCTAAGATGATAGCCGAACCCCCTTGGTCTCTCAACCCACCCTATTCAACACCGAAAATCAACTCTCTCGGTGTTGACCTAGGTTGTCCGCGGACCTACGAGTCCCCAAAACTCGATTCTACTCTCGGGCAACCCCTTTACAGGAAAAGCAAGCAAATATATTGCCTGCTCACATATTCCTACTATCTATAACCGATTCCTAACATCGAAAACCACAAGAAAACTATATCAAGCTTCCTAAACTGTACCCACTATACCTCAGTTGTACACCATCATACTTCACCTTGTTCCTCTCCAAAGGAGTGTGAGGGTTACCACCCTCCCAATTAGTAACTTTACTCTAACATTCTGAAATGTATAAACTCTCTAAGTACTCAAAAAGAAAAGAACGATAACTTCAAAATTTTTCTTTAAACGTTATAATAAGAGTTAAGTTTTATTAAAAAGTATCTTAAAATCTAACAAATGGGTTTACTATAAATTCTACTCAAAGATTCTTAAAGTCCTATCAAAGTCTTAATATAATTAGAAAATAAATTCCTACGGAAAAATTCTTAGGAATTCTCAATAAAAAAAAATCAATATCTGATTACAATAATCAAGGATAGTAATTTAACTTAATTATTTAATTGAATGCTTTGTCTTAAGCAAAGGAAGCATATCTAATAAATCTATATAATTCACATTAATCTTTATAGTTATTTTTGTATTTCGATAATATTGAATTCCAAATGGTAAGTTAATTAAAAGTAAATTGGAATTGTGATTATGTATACGAACGTTATCCAACACGCGGGATGGATTTAAAATTATGGTAGTTTAATTACAAAAAAAAAACTATCTGTCGCGACGTTACCGAAAAATAATCGTTAAATTCAAAAGTACGACGACGTTCTATCTTATATCCCCGCTTAAATTCGATCTATGCTTCAGGGATAGATAAAGGATATCTGCGCTCTATGAGCAGATACATCCACAAATAGGATGAAAACACACGAAACACCAAGACAACAAAAAAAAAGGGACTTGCTTAAGAAAGTCTTCTAAAGCAGTAGTAAGTTTATCAATATTTAAAAACATGCAAATACCCCATACAGAGAAATACAATTCGCATTTCAAAGTATGTTCGATAATATTTTGTAAATGTCAATAACAATATAGTTCATGAAAATTGAATAAAAATGTTAAAGTAGTAAATGTTCTACTGTTTTGAGAAGAATAGAAAACTATATTCAACTCAATCACGGCGATCCTGAAGTGCACTCCAAAGATACCTGAAACTGGTTAGTAAAAATAGATATTTCTTTCTAGTTTTAGCTAAATGGAATTTACTCTTATTGACATTTAGCGAACTGGCTAATGCCACAACGTATTCGCTACACAATGGTTTTAGGTGTTGCTAATCTGTAGTGTATCTCTATCTGGAAGAGATTACAATTTCTCAAAATTCGTATATCTTTTTGTCCCAAATACAATGGACACAAACATCGACATAAAGACAATTGACTCCCGATATTATCGCGTTGAAATTTAAAAGCGGTATTCTGAACAAATGTACGATAACTCGAGTGACAAAACAAAACAAAAAACTAGTATGGAAGCCGGCAATAATCCAGCAGTGATAAAAAAAAAAAATAAAAAGATTTGAAAACACGGCGTTGAATTTAAACGCGATTGGTCGCTACCGACACGAAAAGTAAGTAAGAATGTCCTAAAGGACAGTATGAATTACACGGAGTGGAAATACAATCTTCAAAAGCGATTGACAGAATCTGAATTTAAAATTTAATATATGGCCAAGTACCGCTTGCCATGTCAATAGGTGCAAAAAACATACGTATATCTCCGACGATTAGTATACCCGAAAAGAAGATGTATACCAGAATCTCGGGACGAAGAGATCTGAATCGACAGCTAGCGCTTCGACGAAATATGTATATACCCGCGATGGGATAACGAAAAATTAATTTACCACGTAATGGAAGTAAACACGACACTATAACACGAATTGAAATGGAAGTTCCTAAAGAAAAGTATGGAAACCAGAATACCGTCGTATAAATGATACCGCTCCCGAATCAAATTCGATACACAATCCACTTTATAACACATATATCTTTTCTATAGTTCAAAAAAAAAATACTAATTTGATGATCTTAAAAATAGCAAATGTTCAGAAATAATGATTTCAAATCACTACGAAGCTATAATGGGGGAGGAGGCGTTAGGTCCTGCCCTCCATGCACAAGTAAGTACAAATAAAATTGCTTTGACCACCGTCCGTGGTCGAGAACGTCGAACGCCGAACTAATGCGTGCGTTCTCAGGCTAAGTATGACCCGCCTGTGGGACTTGTTGGAGCGGAATACTTCCTCGCTCGTATAATATTTCACACAAACTAATAATTATATATGATTTTGGTTACCTGGTCTTTTCCAGAAAAGGATTAATCTCACTGTATTCTAGTATATATATATAATAACACTTATTTCATCACATATGTCCGTGAAGAGTATAAAAATTGTTGACTGCGTCACTGTTCCCGCGGTGCTCCGGAATATATAGTTGGTGTTGGAGAAAGTTGGGGACCGGCATCCGTGACTCTGCACGCGCCAGACGTCCTGCTGCGTTATATAAAACGTTGAGTACAGTTGCTCCTATGTCCTTTCTTAATGTCTTCAGCCTGTCGTGGCTGGGTATGATTTCCAGATGGGATTCTCTCCAGTTGGTATCCGCAGCTGTTGCTCACACAATAATGTTTGTTTTTCCAGAGAATAAAAAAAAACTTTTAGGGAGGTGGTGTCCAAGATTGTCGAGCTACGGCCAGCTCTGATCACCTTAGCACCAAATTATTCTTATGCCCAATGCGGGCGACGGACGTTTCGTCGCAGAAATATGTCTGCTTCAAAGGAATGGTGGCCCTTTTGTCTTTAAATTTAAGACACAGATTGAAAGAGTGCGTATTTTACGCACATAAATTTATTCGGGCACATAAAATACATCTATTTATAGCACACGTGGATTTACCACAGAAAAATTGGTGACGACATGTGCTGGCTCCGTAGAACGGCTGCTTCGTTCACTAACCAAATCTTCGGCATCAATCTTTGGACCACCTCGCCTGTCTTATAGGATGAGTGAAGCAATAATAGCTCACAAAACCTCGTCGATGAATTTCACCTAATGCGAGAAGACAGCCAATTAGTATGGCAGCCATGTGGCGTGGTTGCAAAACGTTTCTCATGATCAAAAAAAAATCTTCCTGGTTATGAGGAATGTTTCAACCAATATCCTTACCTTTATAATTAATCTGCATCCGATTGTTTTTGCTGGTCCTCAACTCAGGAAATTCTTTCCTTTTTCGGTAGAGTTTTTATAATGGCCGTGGCCCAATTAAAAAAAAAACTAATTTATGCCCACGTTCTGTGGTGGTGGTGTATCTTCGAGCAAGTTTGATTTCAAAATGAAGTCTATGTCACAATCAATTTCCTTTCTAGATATTTCTATCTGCCATAGAGAAAAGATAGCAAAAACAAAAAAAAAACGCGCTGATTTTACTGCCTTTTCACAGTATCATGTCGTTTATTCTGTGACCCGTCAGGTGGCGCAGTGAAATGTGTGCTAAGGAGTAGTGCTCGTCGTAACAATCTCATCAGCACAGACTCTATACTTTCTGACAGATATTTTAATGTGCGATTAATGGGTGTAAATACTTTATTTAAGGCTTTGGTGACACTGTGTTATACGGTGCAGTTTGAAGTGTTATATCGTAAATAATTTAGACTATTTATGGTTAGCACCAGTAGTGAGAATGTCCAAAAGACATTGTCAGATGTGGTGGTGTACGTATGACAGGTAAGTATTTCCAAGCATCATTGGGAAGTGTCATTTATAACACTAGGATGCCTACCTGGTGGTGATGTGACAGACTGTGTTTTCTGGTTGGGCTTACGTCACATTGTGACAGCTTAATCCAGAATTTACTTTCAAATTGACTTGGTGACTAGGCGAATCTTGACGTCATGTGTACATTCCACACATTAAATCGTTACGCGGTAAAGGGTAGAAATTGTATCTGAATTGTGACTTCTCTTTTTAAGTGGATGGTGAGTAGTGCATTCAGCACAGAGTGAGTAACTATTACGTTCGCTCGAGCAGGCGGCACCACTGGCGTACTCTGGTTGTGAGTACTGGCGAGCAGGTCACCCCTACAAAACTTGATATTTTGACCAAGTCTGCTTGGTCCAATTATCAAGAAAAAGGAGAACTTCTCGCAAATGTGTTCCAGCACCTAGAATCTCATCACCCGTCGTGTCGTGAAGACACTGCGACTCTTTACCGTCTAGTCGGTCGAAGACAAAAGTAAGTATCATGGGATGCAGGTTCCGATGACGTCAGGAAATTCTATCATCTATCTGAAGATAACAAAAAGGAACTTCTAAAAAAAAAAAATTCTCAACTAAGAGTCTCATGCACAGCTGACAGCCGGGCATTTGTCAAAAACCAAAATCAATGGGATAAGTACCTCAAGGTACTTGTACGTGATGTCTGGTGAAATATTTATGATATCAAGAATCATAATTAAAAGAAAATGTTAAGTCTGGTAAAGTGTTATAGATCTCAAAGATCAAAAATAAAATTGTTAAGTCTGGTAAAAATGTTTTAAATCAGGTGTCTCATCTTTTCAAATCTTTCGTGTGGCAGGTAGATTTGTAGCCTCGCCTATCTTCTACTTCGTATAGATTACTACCGATCACTCTGTTGACACGAACTTTTACAAATTTGGGACATAACTTTGCATTTAAATGCTTAGTTGCGTCGCTTAGAACATGATTTCGTTTGTAAATTTCGTCACCTACTTTGAATGTAACGTTCCTACTTCGAAGATTATACGTTTTCTCATATGCGTCGTGAGTTTTCATTAAAGCTTGTTTTAAATACGAGTGAAGGATGTTCATCTTGGCGACTTTGGGAAGCCAATCTACCTCCGAACAGTTCAGTCCACCCAACTCTCTCAGAAGACGATAGTCAGCCCCATGTTCAATCATACGTTGCCCGAACAAGGCTTCGTTAGGGGACATCAAAAGAGTTGAATGCACTGTTGTGCGTAAAGCACTGCTGATGGACGATAGATGGGCATCCCAATCCGTCTGTCGAGGATTGACATACGACCGTATGGCCGCCAAAATTGAACGGTTCACACGTTCACTTGCATTTGACTGGGGAGCATACACAGCCGTCCGGTAGTGTTTGACCCCGAAAACATCTAAGAATTTCTGGAACTCCTTACCAACAAATTGCGTGCCATTATCAGAGAGAATACTCTCTGGCACTCCGTAAATTAAAAAGATTTCGTCTTTCAGGAATTTGACCACGCTCGCGGCTGTTGCCTTGCGTAGTGGTTTGATGAAGACGAATTTAGTTAATTGATCCAATGCGATTACAATATACACATTTCCGGATTTCGATCTGGGGTACGGCCCAAGAAAGTCAACATACAAGTGTTGAAATGGCCTATCAACTTCGAAACTTTTCCCCATCTCAGCCCGTAATGTCATATTCGCTGCTTTACTGGTCTTGCACGTTTCACACCGGTCAACGTAAAGCTTAACCTGAGTGAACATACCAGGCCAGTAGAACCTTTCTTTCAATCGATAAATAGTTTTCACCACCCCACCATGTGAAGCACGCGGCGGGTTGTGAGCTAGTGAGATTAGAGATTCTGTCATCTCTGATGGAACCCACAACTTCCAAGTTAGATCGTCCGCCAAGGGATTACCAACCGCATGTTTAGTGCGTTTGTATATGTATCCTTCCGACACTTTGAGATCTGGCAGACGCTCTTGTTCCTTCCTGATATGACTGATGATGTCAAGATAACTTTCAGACTTAAAGGACGGATCCTCAAGATCGATGTGGAGTACCTCCGAAGCACCGATCTGTGGTAGACATGAAAGGAAAGCTGACACTGTCAACTCATCGTCTTCATAAGCTCTTGATAGAGCGTCTGGCACGACATTCAATGTTCCCTTTCGATGCTCCACCACAAAACCGAAACTTTGGAGTCGCATACTCCACCTCGCTAATCTTCCAGTTGGATCCTTCATAGTCATCAGCCATTTCAGGCTGGAATGGTCCGTTATAACGCGAAAATGGTATCCCTCAACGTACGATCTGAACTTCTGGATACCCTCAAAAGCTGCTAAGCACTCGCGCTCTGTCACCGAATAGTTTCTCTGTGCAGCGTTTAGTTTCCGAGAGAAGTAGTAAATAGGCTGCTCCGCCCCGGATTCGTCTCGCCGACAGAGTACACATCCGATGCCAGTCGCGGATGCCTCGCAGAGAATGATGAATTCTTTAGAGAAGTCCGGATTGACTAATACCGGTGCTGAAGTCAAAGCTTGCTTGATCTGCAGGAATGCTTCTATAGCTTCTGGTCCTAACTTAAAGACTTTCCCCTTTTTCAGTGTCTCGGTCAAGGGTGCGGCTAGGGTGCTGAAATCCTTCACAAACCGTCGATACCAACCTGCCATACCGAGGAATCGGCGGACTTGGCGAGTTGTGGTTGGTAACGGGAAGCTAGTAATTGCTGAAATCTTGTCAGGATCAGCTTTCAAGCAACCCTGACCGACCTTATAACCGAGATAGTGAAGCTCATCAAAACAAAACTTCGACTTCTCGACGTTAATCGTCAGACCTGCATCCGTCAAGCACTTTCCGACTATCTCCAGAGTCTGTATGTGTTCGTCGAAATCCCTTGACACAACCAATAGATCGTCTAAGTAAACAAAGACTTGATCTCGTAATCTTGATGGGATTACGCGACTCATCAGGTAGCTCAAACTTTGTGCCGCATTACATAGACCGAAAGGCATGACCTTAAATTGGTACAGTGGTCGGCCGGGTACCGTAAAAGCGGTCTTTTCCCTCGAACTTTGCTCCAGCGGTATCTGCCAAAACGCATCCTTCAGATCCACGCTAGAAATATAACGTGTCTCTGTCAGACGTGCTAGCAGCCCCTCTATATGCGCAATCGGACGTGCATCTTTCTTTGTCACGGAGTTCACCTTCCGAAAGTCCAGACACAATCGGTTCTTACCAGGTTTGCGCACAAGCACAACTGGGGAACTCCATGCGCTGGAACTTTTCTCGATGACTCCCAACGAAAGCATGCGATCCAACTCCGCGTACATAAGAGTTTGTATCGCTGGAGATACGGGATAGTACCTCTGCTTTATTGGTACGGCATCACCCGTGTCTATATAATGCTGTACTAGACTTGTCTTCCCGAGTCCATGGACTGCGAAAGAAGGAAATCTACGAACAACAACTTCTAGTCGTTTAGACTCTTCATCATTCAACTTTATCTGGTTAGTGGGTCTCTCATCTGGCCCACCGATCTTAATTCCTGAAAGCCCCGCAATTACATTAGGTGCGATCTGGAATTTTTGCCAAAAATCAACGCCTAAATATAGACGTTGGCTTAATGATGGCACAATATAAAGATCGATATCTTTAGTCACATTCTTATACTGAATTGGAGTAGTTATCACTCCCACTATGGATTGCTTGTGTCCATCGGCCGTGGACACGGTAGTCTCTACCTTCCTTACCGTAACATTTTTGTCTTTTAAATAGGGCAGTATATTAGTGCCTAAGCAACTAATGCTGGCCCCTGAATCGAGTAACCCTAGGAGGTTGTCACCAAATAGACCGACCGTCACATAGGGACGTGGGTCAGATGACTCTCGGCCTATCGTTGCTGACGCAATGTTACGGTTAGTAGTCCGCTTCCGATGGAAGCGTTCCCTTACACTTCGTATCCGTTTGGATAAATCTGGAAAAGTGACTATTCTTCTTCGCACTTCGTTGTAATTACGTAGCCTCTCGTGGAAAGGTTTACGGTATAATGGTTCTTTATTATTCTTATTCTTATTCAATTCTGTTTCTGGTTTGGATTCTTCATTCAAAACAGGGATTGTTCTACAATCATTATTATTCGGTAATTCAATAGTCTTATCTGGTTTCATAATAGTAATCTTCGGAAGTTCAAGAGGCTTTGTCGGCTTGGGCACTTGAACTCCGGGTACGTCTAATCGGAGCGAACCCCCCCGGTTGATGGGTTGTTCCTCCTCTCGTTTCCCGCTAAACAATTCGGACAGGACGGACTATATTCATCTGCTAAACCGCAACGGAAGCAAAATACTTTATCTATAGGTTTAGCACAGTCACGAAAATTGTGACCAAATACTTGGCAGTTCAAGCATTTCTGAGGCTTGCGATCTCTTTGGATAGCTTCAACGCTTGTAGAGGATATTGCCACTGTTAAATCCTGACAAGGTTCGTCAATAATCTCGTTGACAATTCGCCTTGCAGGTGGACGTTGTGCACTTGGCACGAAATTCGGACGGACATTCTCATATTGAGACTGAGCTTTTTCAATAGCTCGACAGTAATAGGCTAGCTGTCTTAAGATAGACGGACTGTAGGTGATGAGGAGTTCACCCATGCGCCTACGGACATTGGTTTTTATAATCTCTACGAGTTCCTTTTCCGGTCTGGGAACTAGCATCCTAGAATTAAGATATTGAATGGCGTCGAAGAACTCATTAAATGACTCTCCATTCATCATTTTGCGATCGGACAGTTTACGGAACAACTCGGTATCGCTTTCCAAACTGCGGTACTGTTCTACCAAAGCAGTTTTCAATTCGTCCCATGTCGTATGTTTGTTTCCTTTGAGGTACACCCAGTACCAAGATTCCACTGAACCTGCCACAAAGTGGTAAAAGTTAGCGGTAATCTCATACCATGACACTCCGTAGCTATTACGGATACACCCCAGGCGGGACAGGAAATCGTCCACGGACATATTCTTCCCGTCAAACTTCAGTCCCCATTTGTGGAATGGATGAACTCGGTTCGAAGACGTAGCATTCGAGGGTGGTGGTCTGGGTTGTGACAGAGGTGACTCGTCGTCGAAATTGAAAGCGTTTACCCGCTCCATGAATTCATCTAAATTGGAGCCTAGAGGCATTTGCGCGGGATTGACCTCCGACAAAGGTGGCACTCTAGCTGGCTCATAATGTGGCGTAATTCGGTCTACCAAATCGAATTCATCGTTTGGTCTGTATGCGGACTGGACATTTTGGTTAACGACACGTGTAGTGCCTGGATCGGCTAAGTTGACTTGCCGTGTACCCTTTTGTGTTGACGTGACACCAAGAGGTTCAACTGATCTTGAAGGAGCAGCAGACTTGGAAGGAGCATTGGGTTTGGGAGGAGCGACAGGTTGTGTTGCTTTTACTGTACGTTTTTGTAGCAGTTGGGTTACTTGGTCTAGCAAGCGCATGTGGCTTTTCTCCAAGGCCTCTGCCATGAACTTCCTGTCGTCGACCCTGTGCAGGTCTATAGTCGCAGAAACTACTCTCTGGATGTATGCTGAGTGATCAGCAGCATCCTTACGTAGTTGCGCTTCTGCTCTCGCCACTTCCTCGTCATCTACTACGACACTTCTATCTACTGTATTATCTCCGGGTAAACTCTCGGCCACGCTGTCTTCGTCCTCGGAGTGATCCTCCGCGACGTCGTTTTGAACGCGACCGGGTTTGGGTTTGGATCCCCCAGGAGCCATTGTATCAAACTCTCTGTACTTTGAGAGGTAGGTACTTTTAACAGTTCTTCTAGGCCTTGAGCCTTTCATTCAGTTGAAACAGTATACAAAAACGGATACAACACGTCAAACGTGTAGATCAAAAAAAAAATAATGGTTTTGTAGCCCGTGAGAAATCCTCGAACGGTAACTACTCGGGTATTACAACAGTGTAAAAGTAAGTCTGGGTAAGTAAATTTTCAAATAATTCGTGAGTAAACCTCTAACGAATATTTCTCAATCAAGTAATTTCAAAAAAAAAGTTTTAAGTGCTTAAATCTAGGGGTAAATATAATTATATCTTGTCTCTCAAAAATATTACTTCATAAGAATATTTCCAAGAAATCGGCAAAATATCTCAGTAAATACTTAATTATCTCTTAGAATATATACTTAAATATATGTACTTAATTCTACTCGAAAAGGTAAATCTTAAATCTGGAATCAATACTTAAAGATACTCAAAATTCAAATGGTTTCTTAATAAATCAAACTTAGTCAAATACTTAACAATATTGGGTTTTGTCTCAAAAACAAAATTCAAAAAAAAAATCTAAGCTAGATACTATCTCAAAAAAAAAACTAAATAAGCTAAGAACTATAAGCTCAAAACGATAACTATAACTGTATTTGCGGGCTCTATCCCAAAACTACACGCCCAATCAAGAAGTTACGTCTCAACTTGATTGACGGAAACTCAGTAACTCAAAAACTCAAAAACTCAAAAATGGTGGGCACTATCCCAAAACTACACATCAATTGAGAAGTTTACGTCTCATCTCAATTGACGGAACTCAAAATAACTCGATAATACTGTATACTGAACTCAAAATATCTAAATCTATATAATGTTTTATTTTTCATAAATGGATTCGGGAGAGGGTAACCCTCCCTTCTCTGGAACAAGGTGTGTACAACTTAGTTGTACTCTCTATACTCAAACTCAAAAAAAAATTTTAAAGTGTTAATAAAAAAAAAATTTGTGTGTTTTGACTTGGTAATACATTACGGCGTTCAATTGTTAAAGGAAAGACAATTTCATAGCTAGCTCAGCCAGGCCATGGGCTCTTGCTTCGGGATCTATACAACCGGTGTTACCTCTTATTATCCTGCCGACCATTGAGTTCTGATGTTTGAACTCGAATATTAATGTTATATTGCTTAAGGGCTGCCAGAATTGCCGAAGAAAAGACCATATCGAAATTGATTGCAGAGAAAGTCGAATCTCTATTGCACCTCTTAATGTAGAGCGAGAAAGTATAGTAAGAAGGATAAGAATTCTGTTTTGGATCTTATGCTATCCCAAAGAACACGACACGTAAGTATTTAAAACAAAAGCTGACCATAGATTTTGGTGGCCGCCATGGCAAATCATTAACATCTACGCGGATAGCTGCCACGATGATATGCTATCCGTGGATGTAGAGGTGACTAACCCTGAGGGGAGGGAGGATCTAAGATGATAGCCGAACCCCCTTGGTCTCTCAACCCACCCTATTCAACACCGAAAATCAACTCTCTCGGTGTTGACCTAGGTTGTCCGCGGACCTACGAGTCCCCAAAACTCGATTCTACTCTCGGGCAACCCCTTTACAGGAAAAGCAAGCAAATATATTGCCTGCTCACATATTCCTACTATCTATAACCGATTCCTAACATCGAAAACCACAAGAAAACTATATCAAGCTTCCTAAACTGTACCCACTATACCTCAGTTGTACACCATCATACTTCACCTTGTTCCTCTCCAAAGGAGTGTGAGGGTTACCACCCTCCCAATTAGTAACTTTACTCTAACATTCTGAAATGTATAAACTCTCTAAGTACTCAAAAAGAAAAGAACGATAACTTCAAAATTTTTCTTTAAACGTTATAATAAGAGTTAAGTTTTATTAAAAAGTATCTTAAAATCTAACAAATGGGTTTACTATAAATTCTACTCAAAGATTCTTAAAGTCCTATCAAAGTCTTAATATAATTAGAAAATAAATTCCTACGGAAAAATTCTTAGGAATTCTCAATAAAAAAAAATCAATATCTGATTACAATAATCAAGGATAGTAATTTAACTTAATTATTTAATTGAATGCTTTGTCTTAAGCAAAGGAAGCATATCTAATAAATCTATATAATTCACATTAATCTTTATAGTTATTTTTGTATTTCGATAATATTGAATTCCAAATGGTAAGTTTATTAAAAGTAAATTGGAATTGTGATTATGTATACGAACGTTATCCAACACGCGGGATGGATTTAAAATTATGGTAGTTTAATTACAAAAAAAAAACTATCTGTCGCGACGTTACCGAAAAATAATCGTTAAATTCAAAAGTACGACGACGTTCTATCTTATATCCCCGCTTAAATTCGATCTATGCTTCAGGGATAGATAAAGGATATCTGCGCTCTATGAGCAGATACATCCACAAATAGGATGAAAACACACGAAACACCAAGACAACAAAAAAAAAGGGACTTGCTTAAGAAAGTCTTCTAAAGCAGTAGTAAGTTTATCAATATTTAAAAACATGCAAATACCCCATACAGAGAAATACAATTCGCATTTCAAAGTATGTTCGATAATATTTTGTAAATGTCAATAACAATATAGTTCATGAAAATTGAATAAAAATGTTAAAGTAGTAAATGTTCTACTGTTTTGAGAAGAATAGAAAACTATATTCAACTCAATCACGGCGATCCTGAAGTGCACTCCAAAGATACCTGAAACTGGTTAGTAAAAATAGATATTTCTTTCTAGTTTTAGCTAAATGGAATTTACTCTTATTGACATTTAGCGAACTGGCTAATGCCACAACGTATTCGCTACACAATGGTTTTAGGTGTTGCTAATCTGTAGTGTATCTCTATCTGGAAGAGATTACAATTTCTCAAAATTCGTATATCTTTTTGTCCCAAATACAATGGACACAAACATCGACATAAAGACAATTGACTCCCGATATTATCGCGTTGAAATTTAAAAGCGGTATTCTGAACAAATGTACGATAACTCGAGTGACAAAACAAAACAAAAAACTAGTATGGAAGCCGGCAATAATCCAGCAGTGATAAAAAAAAAAATAAAAAGATTTGAAAACACGGCGTTGAATTTAAACGCGATTGGTCGCTACCGACACGAAAAGTAAGTAAGAATGTCCTAAAGGACAGTATGAATTACACGGAGTGGAAATACAATCTTCAAAAGCGATTGACAGAATCTGAATTTAAAATTTAATATATGGCCAAGTACCGCTTGCCATGTCAATAGGTGCAAAAAACATACGTATATCTCCGACGATTAGTATACCCGAAAAGAAGATGTATACCAGAATCGCGGGACGAAGAGATCTGAATCGACAGCTAGCGCTTCGACGAAATATGTATATACCCGCGATGGGATAACGAAAAATTAATTTACCACGTAATGGAAGTAAACACGACACTATAACACGAATTGAAATGGAAGTTCCTAAAGAAAAGTATGGAAACCGGAATACCGTCGTATAAATGATACCGCTCCCGAATCAAATTCGATACACAATCCACTTTATAACACATATATCTTTTCTATAGTTCAAAAAAAAAAAAATACTAATTTGATGATCTTAAAAATAGCAAATGTTCAGAAATAATGATTTCAAATCACTACGAAGCTATAATGGGGGAGGAGGCGTTAGGTCCTGCCCTCCATGCACAAGTAAGTACAAATAAAATTGCTTTGACCACCGTCCGTGGTCGAGAACGTCGAACGCCGAACTAATGCGTGCGTTCTCAGGCTAAGTATGACCCGCCTGTGGGACTTGTTGGAGCGGAATACTTCCTCGCTCGTATAATATTTCACACAAACTAATAATTATATATGATTTTGGTTACCTGGTCTTTTCCAGAAAAGGATTAATCTCACTGTATTCTAGTATATATATATAATAACACTTATTTCATCACATATGTCCGTGAAGAGTATAAAAATTGTTGACTGCGTCACTGTTCCCGCGGTGCTCCGGAATATATAGTTGGTGTTGGAGAAAGTTGGGGACCGGCATCCGTGACTCTGCACGCGCCAGACGTCCTGCTGCGTTATATAAAACGTTGAGTACAGTTGCTCCTATGTCCTTTCTTAATGTCTTCAGCCTGTCGTGGCTGGGTATGATTTCCAGATGGGATTCTCTCCAGTTGGTATCCGCAGCTGTTGCTCACACAATAATGTTTGTTTTTCCAGAGAATAAAAAAAAACTTTTAGGGAGGTGGTGTCCAAGATTGTCGAGCTACGGCCAGCTCTGATCACCTTAGCACCAAATTATTCTTATGCCCAATGCGGGCGACGGACGTTTCGTCGCAGAAATATGTCTGCTTCAAAGGAATGGTGGCCCTTTTGTCTTTAAATTTAAGACACAGATTGAAAGAGTGCGTATTTTACGCACATAAATTTATTCGGGCACATAAAATACATCTATTTATAGCACACGTGGATTTACCACAGAAAAATTGGTGACGACATGTGCTGGCTCCGTAGAACGGCTGCTTCGTTCACTAACCAAATCTTCGGCATCAATCTTTGGCCCACCTCGCCTGTCTTATAGGATGAGTGGAGCAATAATAGCTCACAAAACCTCGTCGATGAATTTCACCTAATGGGAGAAGACAGCCAATTAGTATGGCAGCCATGTGGCGTGGTTGCAAAACGTTTCTCATGATCAAAAAAAAATCTTTCTGGTTATGAGGAATGTTTCAACCAATATCCTTACCTTTATAATTAATCTGCATCCGATTGTTTTTGCTGGTCCTCAACTCAGGAAATTCTTTCCTTTTTCGGTAGAGTTTTTATAATGGCCGTGGCCCAATTAAAAAAAAAACTAATTTATGCCCACGTTCTGTGGTGGTGGTGTATCTTCGAGCAAGTTTGATTTCAAAATGAAGTCTATGCCACAATCAATTTCCTTTCTAGATATTTCTATCTGCCATAGAGAAAAGATAGCAAAAACAAAAAAAAACGCGCTGATTTTACTGCCTTTTCACAGTATCATGTCGTTTATTCTGTGACCCGTCAGGTGGCGCAGTGAAATGTGTGCTAAGGAGTAGTGCTCGACGTAACAATCTCATCAGCACAGACTCTATACTTTCTGACAGATATTTTAATGTGCGATTAATGGGTGTAAATACTTTATTTAAGGCTTTGGTGACACTGATAGAGTGTTATACGGTGCAGTTTGAAGTGTTATATCGTAAATAATTTAGACTATTTATGGTTAGCACCAGTAGTGAGAATGTCCAAAAGACATTGTCAGATGTGGTGGTGTTCGTATGACAGGTAAGTATTTCCAAGCATCATTGGGAAGTGTCATTTATAACACTAGGATGCCTACCTGGTGGTGATGTGACAGATTGTGTTTTCTGGTTGGGCTTACGTCACATTGTGACAGCTTAATCCAGAATTTACTTTCAAATTGACTTGGTGACTAGGCGAATCTTGACGTCATGTGTACATTACACACATTAAATCGTTACGCGGTAAAGGGTAGAAATTGTATCTGAATTGTGACTTCTCTTGTTAAGTGGATGGTGAGTAGTGCATTCAGCACAGAGTGAGTAACTATTACGTTCGCTCGAGCAGGCGGCACCACTGGCGTACTCTGGTTGTGAGTACTGGCGAGCAGGTCACCCCTACAATTTAGGGGAGCAATCTATTAAAAAACCGTCATATGCACTAGCTATAAAACTTGCATCTTCTAAATTGTCCAAACATGATAATGTAAGCCGTGTAAACAAGTGAAAATGATTGCATTTAAGCTCAGCTAAGGCTCGACGTAGCTGGCTACAGTATTCAAGATTTTCTGGTGCATTGGAAATGATAACGTTGATTTTTGTTCCAATTGCAAAGGTTATATCTTCAAGCTCTTCTGCCGAAAGTCCTGAATGGGCCTCTTCGATGTATTTGGGGAATTTTACTCGCATTCGTGGCGTAATTATACCTGAAACAATTACTTGACATGCCACATGGTCACCTTTGGCTTCAATTACTTGCAGCAAGACAAATTCACCCAGACAGATTATGTCACATTTTTTCACATCAGTCATAAGGAACTTGGCATTTACATAGATGAAGCTATGGCAGGATCCAGATGCATATTCTCTATTTGTAGTTAGGACAACCTGCTTGTGTAACTTCAAGCGCACACTTGTTTTGTTTCTTTTGAATCTACCACTGTATTGGAGTCTGGGACTTAGTTTAAGGTAGAAAGAAAGTGGAATTTGAAATCCCAATAACTGGGATTCTTCGCAAACTGCGAACTGATCCAAAGAAAAGATCTAAGCCAAAGTTGGTAATTCCATTTTTCTAAAATTAAATACAAATTATTTTTCCAGACGACCGACAGGATATAATCTTCTGACAGCGAGGTCTTACTGTGACTGCTCAAATGCTGATTCCAGAAACCACTGCTCTTTTCAGGTATATTTACATTAGCAAAAACTGAAAATGATTGAACATTCATTGACGAATATGAGGTTGGCGGCTTCATTCCACTAGGTGGACTTTGTTCTCCATCGTATTGCACACTATTATTCTGCATCTTATATCCGAAAGTTAAGTTTGATAAAATTGGTAGACTATTATTGCTATTACTACTATTATTAATATTGCTGTTTGTTTGTCGACGAGGTTTGATGCCAGGAGACTTGAGTGTAATTGACGCCCACTTTCGAGCCTAAATTATATATTTGAAAATGATGTATGAAATAGAAAGACTAAAAAAAAAACTTACAAACTTCGGTGGCTGTTTGCAGCCCCGGGGTTCAATCCGTAAGCTTTCGTGGTATAAATAGTTTGATATGTCAGTGTCTGACATGCCTTTGAAAGGATTTAAATTCTCTAGGAAATTCTATTTACAAAAAAAAACAATGCACAAATAAGTAAGTTAACTTATTCAATTAGATTAGAAACTTACCCTTATTTTCGGATCAACCATTAAACAATATGGTTGATTTTGGTATTGTTGAATTTCACCAATTATCTCAGCCACTTTTCTTCTCTTTGAAAAATTTATGAGCTCGGAATTTGGCAAACAATCTGGATTTCCTTCTTCAAGATGCAATATATTTGTGAGGTATCTACCAAAGAATGGTACACATGGAGGGTTTATTGAGCGTAGTTTTTCTTGGTATTTTTTCAAATGCCCATCGTCATTTAGCTCTCGACATTCTTCAAGAAATTTCTCATATCTTGCAGGTAGACCTTGAAATGTGAGTTTTAGTCTGTATACTGAAGCACTACCCATTGCAGCAATTATAGATAGAATTCCATTGAAATTGTTTAATTCCAACATAACCATCATGACTTCGATTGCTCTAGTGACCATAGCAACTCGTTCTTCATAATTTTCAGACATGATTATAGATTTCTCAAACCATCGCGTTACATTTGTTGTGTATTTCATTATTTTTAATAAATTTGGGCTTTTGGCTTCTTTGTCTTTCTTTGTCCATGGAGATCCCACTAGTTCGGATGGTTTAACATTTTTGTACAATTCAAACTCGAGGAGAGTAAGTTGTCGTGCTAGTTCCAATGGATGAAGTTTTAGCAAATTTATCTCAGAGTCCGGTACTTGAAGATGATGTTCAATAGGTGGAGGACTGTTGCCATAAGCAAATCTTATTTGCTTTTGACTCTTTTCTTGTTCATTTTTCTGTTAAGTGGTTGTTCAATAAATTATAAAAAAAAAAATGGTGTGTTTGTAACAAATAACAATAAATTACCTTTCTTTGAACAATTTTTAAAACTGAATCAACCCATTTCTTCATAGATTTGCCATTGACGTTCTCTAAGAAATGCAGAAGAGTCTCCAGTAAGACTGAATCCTTTTCAAAATCATAAAAATGATGATCAACCCAATGCCGAAGCACATTCAACACACGAAACTGTACAGGTTGGACATATTCCTTGCGGTTACGCTTCCAATCTTCACGTTGAGAATTTTTATGTAATTTCTCCGAATCGGGATTGTTTTCTCTTTCGCTTGACGGCACTTTTTGATATACCAAACTTGGATCTGGTATATTAAACCGTTCAATCAAAAGCTGAAGTAGACTTTGTGGTGAACAGAAATAACGATAAGTTGTTAAGAATGTCCTGACGAACATTGGATCTGCATAAATGTGATACGTCAAACGTTCAATCAGTTTACACAATGTAGCCCCCTGAAAAAAATACAAAAATATTTATTTGCAAAAGTTCAACAAAGAAAAAACTATTATTCATCAACTATCAACCTTTATAAGAGGAACTCCAGCGCTCTCACGTTCTTCTAAAACAATATTATTTACATTGTCAGGAATGGCAAACTTGTATATCTAGGGACTAGGTAGACGTAGGGGATGCTTTTTTTCCATATCCAACAATATGCTGTCCAAAATACGATCTAACATAGATTTCGTATTCACCATTATAAGATCGGCCATCCAATCACTTTTGTGTTGAGAATTTTTCGCTGCAAGCAAACAAACAAACAAAAAAAAGTTATATTTTGATGTTCTTCGAAGTAACAACAATTATTAGATTACCAATTAAAATAACAGCTGGTTCTACTCTTGGTGATATTTCGAACGCATATTTTAAATCTTCAGTATCACTTCGATCGATTATTTCAACTCGTCGCATAAAGAATTTTTCTTTTAGTCTAAAATCGTAGTTTGCAGCTCCGGTGGAAACAGTCTGTTTTTTGGCAATAGATTTGCATAAAACTATTAGCCCGTCGAATAAATAAACTTTTCTTTCGGTTATCCTTTTTCCCGAACCAAGTTTACTTAGGCCCATATTTATCGATCAATATCAGACCGCTCGTAACTTTAAGAGCCTCTTAACTTAAGTTCGAAAAGTGCTATTCATCGAACACTATTAACTCTAATTTGTATATTCGAAAAATGGCGGATTCCTTCTATCAGGAACGCACCCTAAACTTATTTATTCTATTTCCACGCTGATTCTTCGAAAGCGAATGTCAAAACAAAACAAACAAAATGAGTCAGACAAAAAGTTAGAATACACAATAGAAATTCAAAGCAAAAAGCAGGTCTTGGATTAGAGGTAATGCTGCTTAAATATAAATTATTAGTTATTACAAAATGATAAAAAATATTTTTCATTTTCCAGGCTAAAGTTCAAGATATATTTACTGCAATGCCATCAAAATAAAGAAATTCGTGTGTGTCTATGTATGTAGATTTGTATCTTGAATGTGTAATTTAAATTTTTGGTAAGGAACTATCCGAAGAACAAAAACGGATGATCATCTTGTAGGTGGAATTCCAGAGATTTGTACTGCACGCTGGGCATGTTATTAAAGGGACCCTATTAGAGAATGTGGTCATCTATACAGAATACATTGGAGGTGGCAGGTGGTGACAATGAGCAATCAAAAGATGAGAGGACACATGCAGGTTGTCATTGAATAGTGCTTTCTACGAAGACCGATTTTCTGAGAATCGATACACCACTTGAATGGATTGGTCAACACACTTCCCTGAACTGATGCGTTCATATAAAAAAAATAATCAATGTTAGATAACTGAAAGACTAATATTTAAAAAAAAAATACAAAAAGCAATAGTTTTTTTTCATTAATTTTTTAATTTTCCAATTAAAACTGTCACAAATTCAACGCTAACGATTTCTGAAGAAGGAAATTGCAATCAAATTTTTTTATTTTATTTGTAAATTTTAAAACAAATTTAGCTTTTTCATCGATTATGAAAGGATTATGCCAAGGATCATCAATTCGTTCGTTATGAGCGGTATAAATCAAAAATGTTTGTGGCATTTGTGTGACTTCTGCATTCTGCTTTCTTCTTAAATGTCAAATTATAAAAAATCGTAGTCTATTCGTACTCAGCAACAAATTAATATTTAGTCTACTTTGCAAATTATAACAAATCTAAAAAGTTGTAAGGCATCAAAGTTGACATCTTTAAACTCGACTTGCGGCTAAACCAAGCGACCTAGCGACTTCAAAAATGCATATTCGTGGTCTAGGAAATACCACCTTTCAATTGATGTATCGCATTATATGAAACATCGACTTTTATCTTTAAACACGATTTGCGGCTAAACTAGACGTGCTAGAGGCATCAAAGTTGACATCTTTAAACTCGACTTGCTGCTAAACTAAGCGACCTAGCGACTTCAAAAATGCATATTCGTGATCTAGAAAATGCCAGTTCTAAAAAATCAAAAAAAAAGTTGGTAAAAAAAGCTTTTTTTAAAACTTCCCAAAAAATACGGTACTTGAAATTTTTCAAGCAAAATATTAAAAAACAGGTCAGTTCACTGACGGGGTTTCTTCACTGGCACAACGAGCAATTTCGTGTAGTGCCAGTGATGGGACAGGGTCAGTACCCTTCAAGCTGACTTCAGAATTTTCGGTTCATTTCTGGCTCACCTGAGTCTGCGTTTAACGAGGCCTCTCACGAAATTGCATGCATGGCATACAAAATTAAGAAAGAGATTCGAGAATCGAGTATTTTTTTTCTTTTTTAATAGATTGAGAGAAAGAGTGAGAGAGAGGGAAAGATAGAGGGAGGGAGAGATCAGGAGCCTTTTATTTATATGCATAATATGTTTACTTTTTGGTTTGCATTGGAGAATGAAGACGACAGTACAAAGACAAAATTGGAAAAAATAATTCGGGCAGTGAAAAAGTGTTTTTGAAGAAAATAAAATAAATAAAAATAAGTAGTTTAAATGAAACGAGTGCCCATTGTTATTTTTATAAGTTAATTTTTGTTATTTTTATAAGTTGTGACTATCAATTTTGTGGAATAAAAAATACAAAATAAAAGAATATGGCAACAAATTTTATTTATATTTTGTTTTGGACGACAGAGACAGAGGTTGTTTTCGATACTCCAACTCGTTTTTTTGTTTTCAAGTTTGTTTTGGGTGCAATTTCGATGAGCGGGACGAACTCGCGCTCTCTCTCTCTCTCTCTCTCTCTCTCTCTCTCTCTCTCTCTCTCTCTCTCTCTCTCTCTCTCTCTCTCTCTCTCTCTCTCTCTCTCTCTCTCTCTCTCTCTTTATTTCTCTCTCGCAAGTGAGTCCGTGGGAATTCTAATTTACATACTAAATGGAGCCGACAAACGTCGTTTTACGGCTCCGTATTTGGATCCGTATGCGGAGTCTAGTATGTGAATTTGACTCCGCGCGTGGATCGAATTCGGATCCATTTGCTTGAAGGGTACACTGACGCTCTTGTCATAAAAGTGTGTCAGTGGTCCTATGCACCAGTGACTACTTATCATATAAAACTGGTTACACTGCTGCGTGCATATAGACTAATGATTTCGAATATTTTTCGAACATACCGCTCGTAACTTAGGAGTGGTCCTGACGCCTCATAACTTTTGCGAGCGCTCGTAAATCAGTACTAATAGTGCTTGATAAATAGACTTAAGAAGCTCTTAAGTTGAGAGCGATCGATAAATACGGCCCTTAGTGTGTCCTCTGTGAAAATGGGATTTTGTGTAAGTATTTTAGAATATAGTGTTTTAAAAAATTTAGATTAGAGTTATTGGAGGGGAAACTTAAACCTTGCAAATAATGTGTCTAAAAAAGTCAGAGAACTGTAGGCGAGTTGTACGGTACAATTGGTTTTGAAAAGAATCCAACAAGCTAATTGGTAAAAAATGAATCTTTAAATCTTGACGTCTACCAAATGCAATATTTTACTCATTTAGAGCCTGGCCAGACGTGAGCTTTTGGCGGGATGTTCGCCTGGCAAATTAAGCCGGATGGAAAGGGGAAAAGAATAGCAAGCATCTCCTGGCTACAAAAGCTAAATAGTATGCTAACCGAGGATGGAAACCATTTCATAGATAATACCATTACAGATGGTTCAAGTTCAGTTTTGGTGGGATGATGAAATGGCACCTTAATCTGGTCTAGTTTAATGAACTGTGGATATAAGGCGGAATTGAATCATTCTGAGTTCTGAATAATTTTCAGGAGACGCCGAAGTGGCACTTTAGGGGCATCGCCGGACAATTATCCTTCGATGATCGTTTATCTTGTCGGGACGAAGATGCAGCATCGACAGTGAAAGTGATGTGAGACCTCTTTCGCCTCTTCATTTTGCTTTTTATCGGGCTTGGGTGATTTTAAGGGAGCTTAGGTTGACACATTTTTTAGTTAATTTTCTTGTAGAATAAGTATTGAGGTGTCGGTTTGACTCGGCTAAAAAATCATTTACTTCGTTGCCGTTTATATCTCGGTGTTTTGAAATCCATCAAAGGTTAACTGGTACTTCGTAAAAATGTTTACTGACTTGGTCAGGTGTTGATTGATGAATGAATGAATTCATTTTTTGGGCAATAACTTCCCTCAAATGCACGGTTTTTTATCATCTTTTCCAAATGTATTTCCTTATTAAAAATGACACACACAAATTATAAAAATTGACAAAATATAAAAATGAATTTCGAAGCTGAGGGTATTGTCGTCAGCAACATAATTTGTATTAGAAGTCTTAGACAAGTCTTACAAACTAAGAAGATAGTCGATAGAGAACGGTGACACCAGTAAAACTGTCCAAGTCATTTCAAAAGTGTTATCAACATTGTGAGACCCAATTTTGGCTAGCCAAAACCGTTGCATGTGAGGTAAACCGTAAACGTTGTAGCTGGACTTAAACAAAGATCTGAATTTGATCTAGGGAATCACAAAAGAGTGCTCTTTTCGAAGTTTGAAGTCTTTCTAGGAAGCATGCAGGTACGCGCATTAGGCATGTAGGCATTAGGCGTTGCGGAACGGCCACGCGACCTGGCAGCCTAGTGCGCGCCTAGCCTTAACATGAAATAACACAGTTCGAGCGGTTAGGAAAGTAGGATAGGAGATAAAACGAGATACCAATGCGATGAGGGAAAAATTGAGCCGGCTAAAGCATTCCACATTCTTGTAGTGCGGCTTAAAAAAGAGTCTCTTACTTAACAGAAAGCTTGCAGCATTCCAGAAAATGAAGCGTCAACTAAAACGAAAGTATTACAGAAACTATTTAAAATATATTTTATAAGAAAAAGTTACCGCTTTTTTGGATATCACTACGAATTGTCTTCTTATAGCTATCTTCGGTTTCACTAGGTCTACTGCTTATGCTTTGTTTAGAACGTTAACTTCTCAAAGACTTATAACCACCAAGACGACTTGTATTTTGGGTTGTTGCTTGAATATTTGTCTCGTAGGATACATTATTTGAAGTTCCAGCAGCCTCCAGTTGCTTGTTGTCAGCCTCTTCTTCTAAATTTACAACTTGATCACTAGTTTCTTCGTTGCTTGCTTTTTCGCGTAGAGTCTTATTCTCTGCGATAAGTTCTTTTTGCATTTTCAATAACTTACCCGACTGCTTGAATGTGTGTCCCGAATGAGTGCCACCCCATAATGCACACTGATAACAAATGCAACACTTGCATGTCCAACAGTAGACGCTCAATTTTTCCTGATGACTTGGACACAAGTCCTGTTCTTTTAACTGAATCAGGCGATTTGATGTCCGAATATTCGAACAAATTGACTGAAGATTCTCAATTTGCTGAGGAACATCTTCCAGCCATCGACAATTGACCAAATCTTTAACATGGAAAGAAGCTCTGCAATGCGGAAATTGACGACGCTGCTCAGTCAACCAACGCGATATACATAAATAGCGGCATAGTTTTGAGCAATGTGGACACAAATGTGAATCTTGCAACTATGCAATTGATTTCGTCGAAGTAATTCTATGGACTTGCAGCATAATCGGGTTCATCTTGTGAAGGTCTGCTGGCAGCAGTCTTTTGCTTTCTACTTAGAACAATTCCATTAACAAAACTTAGTAATTCAACTATCGTCATTTTTATTAGTTTGAACAAAAATTCAATAAATAATAATAATGTCCAAATTATAAAAATTGATGTTTGCTATTGCAATGGTTCGGTGTCGGCTGTTGAATTAATGAAGTTCACTTCCACAGTAATGAGAGCATCTGCTGAAATAATGCAATGGGTGCAACCCACTGATCTTAAGAAACAATTTTTGTGTTATTGATTATAAAACTAATACATTTAATTTAATTAAAGCTAATCAAATATAAATAATTATTACACGAACTCTCATTTAACCTTTCTACGAAAAGTAAACAAACCCCCATTTCGACATTTGAGACACTGTTATACTGGTATACTAATAAACAAACGAAAATGGTTTGTTTACCAGTATAACAACTCTTCAAATTGCCACACCATTTTGAATTGATACGCTATCCAGTGTTTGTAGAGATCAGTGCTTTCACTACGTCGAATCGTTTCGAATACGAAACGCTTTAAGCGAATACTATACGGCAAGTCACATCAGTGGTTCTTAAGGCCGCGCCTCCACGAGCAATATTTATTTCGGACATTATGTCAGACATTATTTCTGAAATTTATATTTCTGTGCTATGTGGGCAAATTATGTCATGAAATTTCATTCTTTGCCATGATCTGGCCGAGTGGATCTCCTCGTTTAATTTTAGCGCTTCAGGCTCTCGAAAAATTAGAAGAAGCTGAATACGAAAAAAAGGAAACCAAAACACAATTTTTGGGTGAATCCATTCTCATTTGCTACAAGACATCCTTCATTAGGATGAAAGAGACTACAATTGTTTTTTGTAGAATGTCAATTAAATGCAAGCAATTAAGAAACATCAAATAATCAACGAACAAAAAATTAATGCAAGAGCAAAATATTAAAATGTCAAAATATGTAACAAGATTACACTTTTTGTTTGATATGTATGTTCAATTGAACTTAGAATATCATGAAATGTCAGATTTATTTCCGAATTTATTTCTTCTTCGAAGACAAGAAATAAATACAGAAATCTATGTCTAAAAACATCAAAAATCCAGACATAAGGGGACTTCACCAGAAATATTGACTAGATGACACATTTCTTGCAATCATTTATTTCTAGTGGAGGCCCAAGGTTAAACCTCTTCGTCAAAAACTATCCATTCTCCTTCGCGTGTGAAACGTTTTATTATCGCTTACGTTACGTTTTGTCGCAACGTTTTCGACAACTTTCATTACAAAATTTGCAGCTAGCTGTACGTTAACGAATCGTGTGGCCCGGAGGGTGGTGTCATAGAGAAAATAACATAAAGATGCCCATCTTGTGCCTTCTTTTGATTTTGTCAACAAGCTAAAGCTGTCATCGGTGCCTTTTTCTTACACATGTGTGCGTAAGAACCGCATACATAAACAAAATTCTAGTTCACCTCATTCAACATCAATTTCCCCGCTAAGATTGTACACACTGGAATTATTAAGTTGAGATAACTGTTCGAAGTATTGCATTACATTGTTTTAAGATGTTTTGTTTTTTAAATGACGTTTTTTATTTTTGTTCACACACTATATTAACAAGAGAAATAAGTAAATTGTTTTTGAGACTACTGAAAAATTATCAGAAAAACCTAACAACAGACTGTAGACAAACAACAATATGACTGGAGAAATAAAAGACATTTATCTATCTATCTGTCTATCTCACTGATCTCTATATTACATTCATAGATATATTAATATATGGCCTTCTAGTTGCCAACTTCACGTTGGTTCCAACATAACTCACAGCGCCACTCAATAACAGCGGGGAATATACTTGAACATAATGAGAAATATAAATTTAAATATAAATAAAATAAAATAAATAAATTGATTTTTGCCATAGACAACAGACATACTATACAGTACCTAGTGATTGACATTTTTGCATTGAAAATGACATCGGCATCATGAAAAATATGATGGATATTAGTATTCCTATTCGCCTCTGTAATTGAGTGGAGCGATACGAAGGTATCGATTTTGAGCAGCATTTGTATGGAAACTAAATTCGACTAGCAGTCCATATATAATATGTCTATGGCTAAAACCAATGCGGCGCCACAACACAATCCGCAAACAGACTACCGAGACGAGACCGACAGTATTTCCATTTTTTTTTAATAAACGTTAAGCAAGGAATTTTTAACTTATCCTTAGTGCATACTTTTAAATTATTTTCTCATAAATGGAACATGATAAGAATATAGAAACGCAGCCTTTAACCTGTGACGGTGAGTCCACCGGGGCTACAATAGCATCATCACCAGCGTCGGGTGCATATGCACTGCCACCATCATCATCGCAAGAGCCTAAAAGTTCCGCTTCTAGTGGAGGAGAGGTAGAAAACATTTTAAGCAATGAGGCTGACCCGGTCCCTGACGGTTCAGGTGCTGCAACAGAATCTGGTTGTGTGAAACGTCCAGCTGACGATGGCATTTTAGCGGACGCAAAGCGATATCGATTAAAAAGACGCAAAATTAAAGCTGCCGGGGCACCCAAAATGCCACTTACAGGTTTAAAATGGCTTTGTTTTACTTACGATAATGGCCTGTGTATTTTATTGTATTTAGGATATGTGCGTTACATGAATGTACGAAGGGAACAGTTGCGTTCGGAATTTCCAGAGAAAACATCTATTGAATATACAAAAATTATCGGCGAAGAATGGTCGGCAATGACAGAAGATAAAAAGATACCATTTCTAAAAGAAGCCGAAGTTGACAGACAAAGGTATGGGTACAAAATAATTTCAGAGTGTCTTACAGATTTTTAAATTCTAAAAGCATTTAATGTACATAATATTTAAACAAAACGAAAAGGCCCCAAGAGGCAGTGTCAAAGTGCTATTTTTCGTGCTAAATCTTTTTCAAGATTTTTTTTGCTCTACCATGAAGAATAGTATAAAAAAAGTATACTTACTTTTAAATCCATATGTTGCGCTCCAGCCAGTTCACTCTTAAGCGAGATGAGCGCTCCTCTGTCAACGTACAACGTTCATCATTTTTTGAGCAGGTCTACTTTTTCGTGAATTCACAAGAGTTCTTCGAAAAATCTTCTCCACACTGCTCTATTGTTTTCCGTTTGAATTATTTTAAAATGATTCTTTTATTTTCTTTTTATTGCTAAATATTATATATAAGACATATGTATCTACTAAATCAAAAACAACTAGCAAAAACGGGCAATTAAAGAAATTTCAAGTTAACACTATCTTACTTTTTTGAAGTTTAAAAAGTTTATTTGGCAGAACTCGGCTTCTAAAATTAATTTTTTTTTACAATTTTTAAACTTAAAGTTTAAGTTAAGTTTATTACATATCTTTTAAATGTTTTCTTTTTACTTAATACGGAAGTAAGTTTAAAAGTCTACGTCCTTTATAGGTATCGTATCGTATAGGTATTACGTACACTATTTTTTTTTCAATGTAGCTAGTTAGGAAGTCTAAAATCATCTCTATTACTTAGATAAGGCTACGATTAGCAATATGTATTTACTTAAATATTTTGGTAACAATTTTTTTTATTATTTATTATTAAAAAAAATGCATTGAAGCATATCAACCACTGTTGTTATGGTGTAAAACGGTTATGTTTAAGTATAATTCGCATAGACTTATTTTGTAGACGTTGTAGTTTTGACAATTTAGTATAAGACCGGATACTACTTTCAAGTAAAATCTGTTTTTCTTTACATCTATACATATAATAAAATTGAAACAGGTAGATGTCTGTACATTGAAGATAATAGATTGAAATCTTATATACTCCCTATATTAGTTTAATATTTTCTACTACTTTCAAGTTATATCGGTTTTTCTTTACATCTAGATACATATACATATATTTTGTATTTAGATATTTTCCATATTATGTAGGTACATATTACAGCATATTTAAAAAATTTGTATAACATAAATACGTTATGATTTTTTAAACAATGATACTGAATCTAGATTTTTATTATCATCAGGCAGAGAATTAAACTCTTTTATTCATCTACAAAAATGTTAATTTTGAGTTGCTTAAACATTATTTTATTCGAATTTCTGAGCTGCCTTGCTTGAGGTTTTTTACAAGAACAAATTATTTGCTTGGTAATTAAAGTGAGGTTCGATAATTGATCCATACAATGTAAGCTTTTGATTAACATTTAATTTGTTTCTTAGTCTATCTAAAACATTTACTTTCTGTCCAACTTTTTTACAAACATGGCTTATATTTTTGTCAAAATTTAATTTTTTATCAATAATAATATCTACCTAAGTATTTCATATCACGTTCGACATCTAGTTTTTGTTATTACCATGACTTTTGTTTTAATGACATTTAAGGGGCCAGTAATAGCTATCATTGAAATGCATCCGGTAAAACGATTTTTTTTTAATGCAAAAAATATTTTATATTTATTTATATTTCTCTCAAAATCCAATTTTATTATTTAAGGGGCCAGTTATAGCTATCATTGAAATTCATCCTTGAAAATTTTGATTGTTGATTTTAAGACAATTTAACAAACAGAACTGGGTTTTATTGGTGTCAAAATAAAGATAATGAATTTTAGAATTTTTTTAATGCATAAAATATCTTATATTTACTAATTCTTCTCTTAAAATCCAATTTTATTATTCAAGTGACATATGCCTTTCCTAATGCTAGGGATATGTTCTTAGTGGCAGCAATAAAATTATTCATTTGAAAAAAAAAAATGCATCTCCCAAAGACGAGCCCGAAGTCCACGATCTGAAGTTCCTATTGGCTCGTCCTTGAAAGACTTCCTTATTAAAATGCATAATTGTAATTGCTGCTAGTAGGGATACATCTCTAGGATGAAGAAATGTTTGATCCCTATAGGCTTTGTTGTTTGGAAGAAAGGCGCAAATCCATCAAATTTTTCTTTCAAAATCGGACCTCTTCATGAAAAAGTCGTGAAAGTGCGAAATGTATATGCCCCTTTCTTCCAAACCAAAAGGCCTACGGAAATAAATGTTACATATTCTGATTTGGTTGTTAATGCTCTTAAAAGTTGCATTTAAAGTTTTTGATTCTGAGGATATTTTCAAAATTTGACTCACAAAAACACACCGAACTTATGAAATTCCATGTAATGTACATACCTACTTGGTTCTTCGAGTCAAAATTTTAAATTGTCATTTCATTTGAATGACAGGGCTTTCCACTGAAAGTAGTTTTTCAATGATTGCTATAACCGACTTGTCAGTAAAAATATTAAACGTTCCACTGATTATGTCTCAATGATGCATTTCAATGATAGCTATAACTGGCCCCTAACCGACAGAAATCGATTTCAATGTACAGCTGAATTTCGTTCCTGGCATATGGAACACAATCGTTCCACTGAATGTGTTCAATTCTCATTGTGTTTTCATACATCAGTTTTACTTTCAGTGGTCAACTTTAACCTCAATATATTGCTTTTTGTGTGAACTAAATTGCTTTCAATGATGACTATTTTAATTATTGTTATAATTGACCTGTCAGTAAAAATATAAATCGTATCACTGATTTGTGTTTCAATGATACTTTTTAATGATAGCTATAACTGGCCCCTAACCTAAGTTTGTTTTGGCAGTTTCTTTAATATTGAGCCAAGGTCAACATTTATTTTTAAAATAATTGCATCTTCAATATTGTCAGAAGCAATATAAATGAGAGTGCAAATAGTGCGGCATTGGTTTGATTTAAACATTTGGATTATGTTCGAATCGAATCGAAAATCCAATTTTATTATTTAACTGACAGAAATCGATTTCAATGTACAGCTGATTTTCGTTCCTGCCATATGGAACACAATCGTTCCACTGAATGTGTTCAATTCTCATTGTGTTTTCAGACATCAGTTTTACTTTCAATGATCAACTCTAACCTCAATATGTTGCTTTTTGTGTGAACTAAATTGCTTTCAATAGGCGTTTTTTTTTTTCATTCAGAAACGAGCTCTGAACAGAGTTCGAGTATATCGAGTTCGCTCTGAACGTCCTCTGAACCAATTGTGTTCAGAGCGTTCTAAACTATTAATGAAACGAATTTAATATCCCATTAGTTTCCTTTTCTCATGCCACTTGAAAAATCTGAAAAAAAAGTTTTTTTTTTAAATTTAAAATACCTTCGGCGGCCATTTAATTGTTATTAATTTCAGCCGCCGTCGCTAAAAAGTTCTCTTTATCAATTTAATTGGTTTGGAAGCGTCTCACTTTTGACGTTTATATTTTTAATCAGCTTTTGCTCAGTCTGCTCCATCTATTTATTTGAAGCTCGTAGAGCACTCTGAAGGAACAAAGAAATACGAACTCTAAGCTCTGAACACTCTGAAGCAAAAAAGAAACACTTATTTTTTCTTTTGACAACTCAGGCTCTGCTGTGAACTAAAAAAGAAAAACACCTAATGATGACTATTTTAATGATTGCTATAATCGACCTGTCAGTGAAAATATAAAACGTATCACTGATTTGTGTTTCAATGATGCGTTTCAATCATAGCTATAACTGGCCCCAAATGTACCAGTTTCGAATGATTGATTTATGATGTTGACAAGTTGTTGGCCAATGACAAATATGGCATCAAGAAGAGCGTTTGGATTCATGAAGAATTCATCAGTATTGTTTTTGAGCTCTTTTACACAGTATTTAATTTCAAAAATAAACTCGAATCGGATATCCTGGTTGATCGCAATGTCATCTGAAAACTGAATTTATGATAATGCTATCAATGAAAAAGCTGTTGAATTGATTAGTTATTTCTAAATCATCCTCGATTTCGATATTGTTGAATTTAATTCTTGTTATCTCGTTTTCTTCTTTATTCAGTATCGACTTTAACACCTTCCAAGTAGCTTAGCGATTCAGCTTACACTGGTTGAATTCATGCTTTTTGATTTCGATCCATTTTTTTTTTATTCATTCTTGAACTTTCTATACACATGCCAACTCGTTAAATCAAAATCATTCGTGTCAAATTGAGCAGTTCTGAACAAACGTTTTTTTCGCGCCAGATCAGTATCAAAAATCCTCGATTTGCTGTAACTTCCTTAATTTCTTTAAATTGTCGTTTCGCTTTATTCACAGTATTTATTGATAAACCATATCATTTTTGCGTTGACGTCAATTGTTTCGATGTCTTCCCACTAGTGCAGAGTTTTCAATGCTATTTCACAAATCAATTTGGTTGTAGTTGTTTCAATATAATAAAATTGTAATAGGTCGATGTCTGTGCATTGAAGATAAAGATGTAAAGCTAATATAGGGAGTCTCTATTAGAGCCACAGAAGCCAAAACACACCAGTATAGTAAATAGATGGATACAATTCTTTCTTTCAATACTTTAAGACAATTTTGATATAATTTAAAGTACAAGGCCTTGTTGCGGTCTGCCTGAATAATAATAATAATATAATTTTAACTATATGCCTGTAAGACCCAAGGTCTTTTGAATGCAAATTGCACAGAATTAGTTAGAAGGAATAGAAAGATAGGAAAGAATGACATTTTTTATAAACTATTAAACATAAAATAAGTTTCTTACATTTGTTTTTCTTTTTTTTTAATTTTTTTATTAGTTTTAAATGCAAATTTTAATGATTTGAAACATTAAATTTTAGATAAGATTACTCAATTTAGCAATGATTTGGAATATAAAATACTCAATTTTAAAATGGTTTGAAACATAAAATTATTGGAATAATTTAGATACGACTTTAACAGGTGGAAAGTAAACATACATATGCGCTTCAAAAAAGTACTAAAAGCTGTTGCTATACAAAATAGCATGAAGTGGTAGTCGTCTATTACACTATTACAGAGATTGCAATCTTGATAGAGATCAGCCCTAAAAGGAACATAATTAAGGTTAAGTAACTCAACCCTTGCTCAGTCTGCTTCTACAGAGAGTTCTCTGCAAAAAAAGTTAGTTTCGGTCGGCATTTTGTGATTTAAGCTTTTGTAAATACTTCAACTTTTGCTAGTAAATCAGCGAATACAACTTCCCAGCAGTCTAAATTATTTTCATTGGTCTTTGTCTTTTTTTGTGTGCAATTTTGAGCTTTCGAAATTGTATTATATAAGCTGTTTATATTACCCCTTACTAAACTTTTTTTTCTCCTCTATCTTTAAGAAAGCTTTTAATCCTAGCTTTTGTTTTTACTAACAGCGCGATAAATTAAAACATTTGTAGGGTTTAAATTTTTTTAATTAAATATATTTTATTGATTTATTGTCAACTTGCCGGCCGTGAGTGTCTGAGCGCGTTGCATTGAGTTTCATCAACCTCCGATTCGAATCCTAAGCGAGTCCGAGCTTATTATTTTTGTTTCTCATTCTGTTTTTATTTTTTAAGTTGTATTCCGCTAACATCCGCTAACATCGTAAATTTCCGTAGTACCTATCAATTTTTTTTATAATTAAAATAAAATAATTTGTTTTCTCTTTCATCTCTTTGTATTGCAATGGTCTACTCAGCTGAGAAATGTACAGAGCACTCGAATTCAACTCCTCTTTTTGCTTGCTTTGGCCCTTGTGGGAATTTATTCCACGCCAAATGCTTGGGCCAAATAACGGTTTTATTGATAAAATCAACTCTTCAAAATTAGCTTTTTGGTACTATAAAACCTGTATCAAAATATCCTTGTCGCAAATTTCATTCAAATTGTGTCCTCTCTTAAGGATGATATTATTAAAATTGCTAAGAACTTTGATGTTTTCCATGAAAATTTAAACTAAGTTGTAGCAAATGTAGTTTCAATTCCTTCCCCAATTAAAACTGTTAGCAAATCAAAATCAACAGAGCCGTTAGATCCTGACTCTATTCATCCTTCATCCCTGCCCCGAGCAACCCCTCTACTTCTCTGCTCACCAAGTCTGCTCTCAAAAAGGGTAAAAAAAAGAGTCGTGAAGGATCATCGAAAACTCCGTCCCCAGACCCAAAGCGCCCAAATTCAAGGAGAGTCATTCCAATAAGTATGCCACTGCCTCCTCCCCTTCAAAAAGTAGATATTACCACTGTCAACAACTCTAGTGCCGATATCAATCCACCGGTTCCCATTGTTTTAGCCAGCACTACACCATCTTGCTCTGAACCGAAAATTGTATTAAGTTTTTTAATAGTAATACTAATAATCTCAACGATTCGGAACCTCCCAAAAAAATAGAATCTGTTCCTAAGCCAAAATTAGTATGTGTATCCCGACTTGACCCTGAACTCCAACCCAATGACATAGTTCAACATCTTGTTAATAACTGCATTTCGAGTGCGTCAGCTATAAAATGCACTAAAATCAGTAAGCATGACAGTTTCGTGTAATCGTTCAGGATAACTACTCCTCCAGCATTTTTCGGTCCTCTGCGACAGTTAATTTTGACCTACTGGTACACTTGTCAAAGAATTTGTAGTTCAATCAAAAAATCTCAATAATCGAATTGCTAAAGTATCGGCTCCAAAAAACATAATAGCATAACCCTCTTCTACCAAAATGTAAGAGGGATACGCAGCAAAACTGCTGAAGTTTTTAAAAACTCAAGCTTTTCCACATGATATCTTTGCTTTCACAGAAACATGGCTCAATAGTTCATTTTTGGACACAGAAATCTTCGACGATGAGTTTTCTGTTTTTAGAAAGGACCGTTATGTGGATAAGCCGAAAGAAGTAGGGGGTGGTGTGTTGATTGCTGTTCGTAATTGCTTCTCATCTTCCCTTGTCTCTTTTCCCTTTAATGTTTCAATTGAACTCATTTGCGTTAAGGTTTCTTTTCAGTCAAATGATCTTTTTATTATTAATTGATATTGCCACTTTAAATAGCAACATTTTACTATTGGGTGACTTCAATTTACCTAACATTACTTGGACCCCTTCTGAAGACGAGTCCTATTTAGAAGCTGCCTTAACTTCTTCGCAACAAGAACTTCTTCTTTTGGACAACAAAACCTCTACTGATTTACAGGAAGTAGGCTGTATTAATAACAATTGAATTCTCGATTTAGTATTTTCTTCTGACGCTGTTAGTACGGTAGTGGTAGAATCTACCTCTGCTATTTCTATCTTAGACTTCTACTATCCTCCACTGGGTATATTTTTTGATATAATTTACTTAATAACAGTAATGCTGAAGACCCTTCTTATTCACTTGATTTCCGTAAAGCTGACTTTCAATTACTTTACGACAATTTGAGTGCTTCTAATATTTCGAATATTCATGTTTTTTCTAACATTGCCGACGCAGTTACTCAATTATACCAAATTTTCAATAGCAGCTTGATAAATTCAATTCCTCTTAAGATATCTAAAAATATCGACTACAACCATCCGTGGTACACGAAAGAGCTTAAATCTCTACGCAACAAACGGAATAAGGCTTGGAAGTCTTACATTAAAAGTCTTTCAATTTCTGATCAAAATGTGTTCCTTGCGCTTTTTGAAGAGATTAATTTACTTTCTGGAAACCTATATGCAGCATATGTGAAGGAAATGGAAATTTCGTTGAAGATTGATCCAAAGAATTTTTGGAAGTTTGTAAATTTAAAGAAAAAGTCTGATGGGTATGTATGTATGTATGTATGTATATTTATTGAGATTTTTTTTTTTTTTTTTACATAAACACTTTCTTACAACTAGAATACATTCATTCTTAAAATTTAACTTAAATGCTGCCGACTTTGAAGTGGTCTGGCTACTCAGTTGCAATTATATTTTTAGGTTTGAATTATTTTAAACAAACTAAACACATTAAATAGTAGATATTTTATCTATAATTTTCTTTTTTTTAAATAGCGTCCACTCAACATGACACTAACATTATTATGAGAACTTAACCTAAACTAGAAAATAAATAACAAAGAGATAACATGAAAATAGAGGCCAATGAGTCCGTCTCTGTCCGAATCACTTTATAGGTGTGCAATTTTTTGGGAACAACCCTATTTTTTAAACATTGTGTAAATAAATGTTTGTCCTGCTTTCTCTTAACAGAGAAGTACATATTAAAATAATTTTTTCTTTTTTTTTTTTTTTTTTTCTTTTCTATATGGACTATATAGATTTGTTTCGTTTGTTTGAAATTTTAAGAGCGAATACGCTCTATATCTTGTTGTATGGAAAATGGAATCACATTGAAAATACATGAAATAAAAGAATTATTAAATGAACAAAAAGTATTTTTTAGAGCAGGAACACTCTATTGAGTTACGAAAATTGAATAAATCACATTTTAACATGAAATCACGAATTACGTTCACATAAAAATTTCCCTTTTATACGATTACTTTACTTTATAAATTAACAATTACTGGTTAGAGAGCACAAAGAAAATTAGCAAACGTTTTCTATGTGAATAGAATACTTTGTAAACCAAGTTGCTGCATTATGACGTTGCTGCTGTTGTAGTGCCTTTTTTTTTCCATTTGGTGGGCTTTGATTAAAAACTCCAGACAATGCTCCTTGTGGAATTCTGTAGCCGATTAAAGATAAATTTACAGTTGCTGCTACTGTTTGAATTCGCCGCCAGTTTGCGGTGGATGAACATTCCGAAAGTTTACCGCTCAGCCTGTTGCTTTAACTGTACACTCTCCCCAAAGTTACAGTTAATAACCGTGAAGAAACTTCTAGCGGTGCTGAAGGACTTTCGGATGACGAGTTGCTGGGCACTATTTGTGCCCTGGTTGTTTATCGGTAGACCGATGAATTTTTTTTTTTTTTTTTTAAATTTAATTTTTAAATTAAATTTACTCAGTTACTTTTTTAACTCCCGTTAAAAATTAAAAAATATTTGCCAATAAAACGTTTACTTTTTTTTTATTAGATTAATGGACGGCAGTGCTTGGCACAGCACAACCGTCCTCTATCACGACCTCAACATCTCTCTTATGAATTCTTCTCTGATGGGTATCCAATAAAATTTGTTCACAAAGATTCCGCTTTGACAAGTTCACCTGAGATATGCAATGCGTTTACAAAGCATTTCAGTAAGTCTATTATTGAAAATCCTGTCAATATAGACGAAGATTTCTTTGATTACTCCCGTGATTTCCCGTGGCTAGATGTTGCTATTAATTTGCTTTGCCATTTAATAGCAGAGTTTGGCTCCAGTATGACAGTTCCTCCCCGTTTCTTGTACATTATGTAGAAGTACCGGTGATCGTCAAAGGAGTTTTCTGTGTCTAATTTTGTATTTAATAAGAAGTGGCTACCTTGGTAGCAAATAGAAACAATCATATTCGGATAATTTATGTGAAAAGTAGAGTTAATTCAAAAAAAAAAAAAAAAAAAAAAAAAATATTTAAGAATTTGTGGTAACAAATTTTAATTAAAAGTCGGTTAACTTTTCTTAACTAAACAATTTTTATTTATTTGCCGAGAACAATGTGGCTGCCGCTTTTTCAAGTACAAGAGAGATTGATTTTTCTTAGACAAAACATGTTCTATCTTACTTCAATGTTTGAGTTTCAGTGTACCGCGCACTAGGTGAGCGACACCTAGTCGCGATACCCTGCAACTCAAGCACTAAGGCAGTAACACACTATTTGTTATACTACATAATAATTTTATACTACAACTCGGCCAATCTGATAATTTAATCGACCACGATTAACAAACGAACAGACCTAAATCATAAGTTGCCGTCCGAGAAGACCGATGTCGCCCCTATTCATTCGAACCTTCAGAGTCTCGATTTTTCCAAAGTCGAATATTCCGAGACTCGATAATTCCGTCATACGGCAGCTGTGTGACTTGACAGCCTTCAATGTCTCGTATTACATATCTGTCATTAGGTAAAACCTTATAAACAACATAAGGGCCCCTGAATTTAGGAATAAGTTTTTTGTTCGCACCGGTTGTTGTGTCCACATTTTTTATTACAACATAATCACCCTCGTCGTATGTGCGTGCCGGGCTATTGTTCTGTTCAAAATACTTGGCATTATATTCTTGGATTCTGGTGATTGCCTTTGAAGCCTTTTCCCTTGCCAGTTCCAAGTTCCTTTCGGATTGATTTGATTGTTTATAATCAGGAAATTCGGTTAGTTTATCGACTATCACTCCCCTTTGGTTGACCCCGAACAACAACTGACTCGGTGTATTTTGAGTAGCTCGGTGTATAGTGTTGTTCATTTCGAATTCTATCTGCGCTAATGTAACAACCCAGTCTGAGTGCTCAATTGGTTCTGAAAGTTTAGCAAGCATACCAGTTAACACTCGATTAACCCGTTCCACTTGACCATTAGCCTGTGGCGAGTGAACTGCTACTTTCACATGGTCTATATTTTGTTCCATAATAAACGAACTAAACTCTAGGGACGTGAAGCAGGTTCCCCTATCAGTAATTACCCTTGATGGTCTACTATAATACTCAAAATATTTCTTTAGTGCTGCACATACTTCTTTAGTGCTTGTAGACACAACTGAATATAATTTGGTAAATTTCGTAAATGCATCTATTACTACCAGGATATGCTTTCTTTTTGATTTTATAGAAGGAAGGGGGCCAAGGTGATCTAAATGTATAGTATGAAATGGGATGGGCTCTTTAGGGATGTTAAATAGGTTGCGTATATTGGACCGAACCGGTGCTGAATACATAATGCAACGGATACAATTCTTGATATATTTCTCAACCTTCCCTTGAATATTTGGGAACCAATTGTGTCGGCCAATTTGGTCAGAACTCTTTGTGACACCTAAGTGCCCAATCTTCTCATGAATCATTCTTATGACATTGGTTTCCATTTCAGATGGAACATAAAATCGGAGTTTGCCACTTCTATCTTTTTTAAAAACAATGCCATCCTGAACTACAAATTCTTTAAGAACAATTTATCTTTTAATTCCAAAATCTTTACATCCCGATTTTGGGCCGCTCTGAGTTGAAAATCTATGTCTTCAGAATCAATGACAGATATAACGTTGCATCTGCTCAATGCATCCACGTGACTCATATTAACACCACTACGATGTTTAATTTTATAATCATAGTCTTCCAACTCCAAAGCCCAACGCGCAATCCTGTGATTACCATTTTTTTTACTCAGTGTTATTGTCAAGGAACTACAATCAGTCACAATAGTGAAGGGAATACCCTGTAAATAAACACGGAATCGGCGTAAAGCCGAGATTATGGCCAAAGTTTCCAACTCAAAACTATGGTATTTAGCTTCTTGTGCAGTAGTGCTCTTAGAGAAAAACGATACTGGGTGCAATTTTTCATCTTCTTGTCGTTGGAGCAAAACTGCACCATAACCCAATGAACTTGCATCGCAATGCAGTTCCGTTTCTTTCCTTGGGCTATAGATGGCTAACACAGGTGGGGAAGTCAAACATTTTTGAAGAGTCCGAAAAGCATCTTCACATTCAGGGGTAAACCTAAAAGGAACATCTGTCTTTAATAAATCATGAAGGGGTCTTGCTATTCTTGAAAACGATTGAACAAATCTGCGGAAGTATGAGCACAATCCCAAAAATGAGTGCAGTTTTTTGCTATCTTTCGGCATAGGGTATTGAGCAATCGCTCGAATATGAGAATCACTAGGTTGGATGCCATGTTCTGTTACTTTAAATCCCAAATAATCAAGTGTCGAATATGCGAATCGACATTTCGATAGATTTAGAATTTTAGTAAGTATCTCAAGATGTTCAGTGATGTTTTTACTAGCAATTAAGATATCATCCAAATAAACAACTATTGCCCCTCTATCTATAAACTCCCGAAAGGTTTGAATTATAAACCTTTGAAAGACACTGGGCGCGTTCTTGAGGCCAAAAGGCATTTTAAGAAACTCCCATTGGCCATTTGGAGTTACAAAAGAAGTAAATTGAGTTGAATCTGCTGCTACTTTAACTTGATAAAATCCACTCTTTAAATCCAATAAGGTCATGACCTTCTTCCCCTCCAGATATTCAATGCAATCTTCTATTAATGGTAGTGGATGAGGGTCTCTAACCGTGTGTTTTTTTAGCGCCCTGTAGTCTACACATTCTAGTCTCACCAGATTTCTTTTTAACCAAAACTATTGGTGAAGCGTATGGAGAGTTGCTCGGTTGGATAATTTGTTTTTCCAAAAGATCTTTTATTATTCCATTTATTGTAGCCTTTTCTGAGACTGACAACCTTCGTGGAGAAAAACAAACAGGGGTGTTAGAAGTGAGTCTAATACTCATTTCAAAATCCATGGGTGAGACCAAAGCCTTATCAAAATTTAAGTAATTTTGAGATATTATGTTTTTGATACCTCTTAAAATGTCCAAACCAAGACTTGGGTTAACATCTATATGACTTTCTGTATCATAATTAATCTCGAAGGAATGGCAATCAAAGAAATCATAAACCGCCCAATCACTGCACCAGGGCAGTCATTGAATTCAACCATATCACCGTCCAATGTATCTGACTTGTCTTCAAGACAATCACCAGAATCATTTTGCATTTTCCGAAATTCAGCGGCCGGTATGCTTTCACCAAGGATATCATTTTTATTACCCCTATGATAATAATCACTCTCTGAAGGTTCGACTGCTCTGAAGGTTCGACTGTTTCATTTGAATAAGTGCACATATACAATTGATTTGAACAAAGAATTTTATTAAAACACATATTATCTTTACATGACTGCTCTGAAGGCGGATTATTATTAAGATTCATTTCAAGTTTTATATTAAAAATTTCAAGAAGATCACGGCCAATAAGCAAGGGTATAGGAGTTACTTCATCTGGAATTATCATAAGAGAAACGAGTTTTATAACACCTTTTATTTTAATATAACAATTGTGTATCATAGCTCAAGTGGACTGTATAATCGAGATCAATTAATAAATATGTGGAAAGAAATAAAACACGATAATTTATAGTGGAAAAATGTTATAAAAAACCACTTATTAGCACGTTTATTCCTTCACAGTTCAAAATCCTGCTTAAGACTAACTCTCACTCGTGTTTGTTCGCAGAACAAGCACTCTTTCGTTAAGTTCTTACGTTAAGTTTTATTTGCGTTTGATTGTATTTTCTTATACTTATTTGACCATCGAATGCAGAGTTGCCAGGACTCATGCGATTCGATACAGTCCCGGCGAAAACCTACGGTTTTCCACCCCTTTCGCTTTTATTTTAAATATATCTCTGCTAAATACAAATTTATTTTAATATATAAATCATTCAAGCTCCTTGATTGGTAAGATGCCGATCTTCTGTACCGGTGTCGTAAGTTGATTGCTCGCTGTTTGCAGAACCACGCTCCTTATTAGTCCATCGCTGCCTGGTATTAGTTTTAGTATCCGCGCCCTCGCCCACGCTGATGATGGGAAATTGTCTCTCCTGATTATGCAGAGTTGTCCTTCTGTCAAGCCATATTTCTCCTTTCGCCATTTCTTTCTCTAGTATAAAGTAGATAAGTACTCTACCTTCCATCTGCTCCAGAAGAGTGCAAACATACACTTGCGCTCCTTCCACAATTGTATGCCCTTGGTATTTGGCATCTCATTGGTTATAAACGTTAACGGTAAAACAAGCGATTCACCAACCAAAATGTCCCGGCGTTGACGCCTGCAAATCATCAGGATCATTGCTTAATGGATGTAGCGGTCTTGAATTGAAGATGGCTTCTATCCCAGTAATTAATGTCAAAACCTGCTCATATGCCAAAACCTTCGATCCAACAATTCTCGTCAAATGATATTTCATCGACTTTACCGCTGCTTCGTATAGCCCACCTTGATGTGGTGCCGCAGGAGTCATAAACTTCCATTCCGTCTCTTTCAAACTTAAGTGTTCAAATGTATCCTTCGCTAACCAACGCTCTTTGGCTTTCTGCAATTCCTTCGCTGCACCGACAAATGCTGTACCATTGTCCTTCCACACCTGCCCCTTCTTGCTATTAATCTGCTCTGTCGATCATTTTTATTTCGAATAGACCTGCATATAGTCTACCCCTGTGTGTAGAAAAGCCTTCACTGAGAGTAACAGCTCTCTAATTGCAAATCAGCCATCAATTGCATCTCAAAACGATGATTATATCGCACGCAAACCAAACACTTACATATGTAAGTAAATCCTCAGCTTACTTCGGAATCCAGAATCTCTGACGAATGTACTGCATCATGACCTGCACTGCTCCATGATTCGTTGCTGTATGCGTATTATCCATGATCAACCAAGCCAATCGAGAACCATTTGGCACGATAGCTGAATGCCTTCTCTTGCATTCCATCTCTGCTCTTTCCAATCTCCCTGCTACTCTCAGAATCTTTTCACCATCTAAGATTGGCTTTAAGGATTCTATCCTGCTCTTTTCAGGCAAACACCTGTCCTTCTCTATAAAAATGATTTCCTTCGCAAAATACTTTTCCTGCTCTTTTGTCAACAGGTGACCGATTGATTTCATCCTCTCTTCAGAGAATGGTTGGCCAAGTACTGCTGTATCTCCTGCACTCTCATATGCTCTATTCCTTCTTTTCACTTGACGTGCAGAACGTCTCCATCTCTTTCCATCTATCTCTTCATCTTCTTTTCGTTGCTTTATTTTTGCTTTTTATTACATAGCTGATTACATTAATCGCCTTCTCTAATGTAGACGTGTATTCAATCAATGGAATACTCCTTCTCCAGCACTTCAAATAAATAGATAAAGGCTCTGTAAATTTTGTTATCACAAAAACTTTCATCTCATCCATCCCCCCATCTGAAACATTTGGCACAAACTTTTCAGATGACCAGCTCGACCGAGGTTTTGCCAACCATTCCGGCCCATGCAACCACAACTTGTTATCAACCGATGCTGATGGCCTTATTCCTCTTCTTAGAATATCAGCCGGGTTATCCTTCGTTCCAACATGTCTCCACCTTTTGATTTCGGTATTTGTTTGTATAGACGAGACTCTATTCGCTACGAATGTTTTTAAATTTCATGGTAATTTACTTATCCAATGCCGCGCTATGAGTGAATCTGCCCAAAGATCATACTCAATACGTTCCCATTTCATTGTTTTAATGACGTTTACAATTAGCCGTCCCAATAGCTCCGTTGCTGCTTGCTCTAAGCGCTATATTGCCACCGTTGTAAGTGCAACCCGTGTTCTTGCTGTGATGAGATCTGCTGTAATCCTGCGGTACGTATCGTTCTCAGATAAATCGCTGCTCCATATGCCCTCTCAGAAGCATCCGAACATCCATGTAGCTCTTTTCGTATTTCTTCTGAAGTACCTATCCATCTCCAAATTTTCACGTTCTCTAAATATGTTATTTCCTGCCAGAAATCTCTCCATCTCTCATTTATCTCTCTAGGGAGTCAACACAGCTCACTACGCTTCTCTTGGTTATTGCCTGCTGAGTCTCCGGTGTTTTTACCACAAACGTGAATTGATCCTTCTCAAGCAGCCACTTCAAGCCCAAAACTGACGTTTTCTCATCATCCTGGAACATTATTGACTCCTGCTCTTCATAGTTCATGTCCTTCACAAGAGCTTTGGAATTGGATTTCCATTTTCTAAGCTCAAAACCTGCCCCTTTTAAAACATGATCGAAATCTTTTGATGACTTGATCTCCTTCTCTTCAGAATCACCACCTGTGGTGCAGTCATCCATATAAAATTCCTGCTTAATTGTCTTTGCTTCTGGAAACTCCTGCTATGCCTCCCTTGCACATTGCACAGCATTATAAGCTGATGAGGTCGTACTATAGGTGACTACTGTCAGCCAATATTCTTTCAAATTGTCCTGCGGGTTTTCTCTCCGGAATATACGCTGCAAATCCCATTGTTCCTTCGCCACCTTCACTATTCTGAACATCATTTTAATATCCGCAGTAATAGCGACACGAAGCCTGCGGAAGCGCATTGAAATTTCGTGCAGATACTTCTGTAAGTTTTCTCCAGCAATTGCACTTCATTTAATGAAGTACCTTTATTTGTCCTGCAGCTCGCATCAAATACGACCCTTAACTTTTTGGTGACGCAATGATGTGGTATATGGTTTTGCCATGCACTGTGCCAGTCACTGGTGTCATATGTCCTGCTTCTTCATGTTCTCTCATAAACTCCTGGTACTTTTGTTTCAACTCAGGATCTCCTGCCAACCTTCTCTCCAAAGCAAGAAACTTACGCTTAGCTGTAAGGTCTGAACTTCCAAGCTCTTTCACTGCTTCCTTCAAAGGAATCGTCACAACAAACCTGCCAAAATCATCACGTGAATTTGTTTTGATGAAATTTTGCTCCACCTGTTCCTCCTGCTATTTTAACCTGCTCAACGACATTTCTATGTCATTTAACTGCCATAAACGCTTAAGCAATTCATTAAGTTGATTATTTTTCATACGCACGGCCTGCAAAACCTGCTTCATGCTATCCTTCTCATTACCATACCCAATATTATTCTGCCGAAAACAGTTTCCATCTCAAGGACACCACCTCGTCGATTCTCTAATACAGAAGTAAATGCTTCTGCTATGAACCTGCAATAAATCTACAGTACCTGCACCTGCTTTCCAATAATGTGGATCAGCAAGAGATACTGTAGCAATGCTCATCCGTGGCGATTTCAAGTTGTGTGTTGGCACAATTGGCTGCCATTTAACCTGCTCAGAAAGAATCCAAAAGTCCTGCTCTATTAAAACCAGATTGGGCTGTGCGCCCGTCTCTAAAAGTGCTCTTACCGGCCCATAATTCCTGTTATCCATCTCAATTCTTACTTGTGCCTTAGGCATCAAAGTAACTCTCTCCTGCTCTTGCTCATTATAATTAAAAGACATAAAAAGACGAAATAAATTATATTCATACTTTTATTTTTCTTTTTAGAAGGCAAACGCCTAGCTCTCTTAAAATCCCCCAGGACATCACCTCTTCCAAATCACTTCCTGCTTTCTCTCTTCCTGCTGTTCCTGCTACTTCTTTCGTCCTGCCCTTCTCCAACCGAGGGCGTTTCCTGGGAGGCATAATTAGTCAATCTGCCTTTTGCTTATTGTAAACGATTGTTCTATCGTCTTATGCTGTCCAGATCACAGTTCTTGTACTGTGACTGGGGTGGAGTATATAGTGCAGCACTATAACTCCTTGAGATGACACAAACAGCTTCAAGCAGACTCACTTGAAGTAAATAAAAGTCTTGGGTACTGTTTCGTTGCTATCTGAAATCAATTTTATTTCCTACCGATATTTATACTTAAAAATATGCTTAGTCTATATTTATTTACAATTTGGTTGGTGTGACAAATAATGCCGAATTAACAAAAAAGTGAATTTAAAAATAATTAAAGTGTGCAAGGTGTTTTGTTACATTATTGGTTGAAACCTAAATTAATGCTGAAAATGCAGAAGGCACTACAATTGAATATTATGAAAATGCAAAAATCATTACATTATGTAAAGAAAGAAAAAATATTTGAATATGAATTTTATACTTTATGACGATTGTTCTGTGGAACTGAACATCCTGCCCCGCGCTGATGATCTGTGGGTTCATCAGGATGATATCTTAGATACTTATGGTGTAGCTTGATGAACGTGTTCTCCGTGGGGCCGGAATAGGCGGAGGGTGTTTCTGACAGTATCTCTTGTAAACTAAGAATCCCACTATTGCAATGGTGATGAGTAGTCCAAGTGAACTCACGATGCTGTGGGGAATGTTATGATACCGGATATGATTGGGTAATTCCAGCTGCTGACGTCTGATCTGATCTCGCAGTTCATTCAACTCTTGATTTAAAGAGCTGGTATTTGACATGTTGTAGTGAAGTGTGGCTAACTGAATCGCCCTTTGAAACGGAACATCTTGAATTAATCTGGTGTATGAAGCTTGAACCTTAGATGAATAAATTTGTTGGCCTTGAAGTGTCAAATGCTTATTTTTTGCCACACAATACGGTTGAAGTTTCAGCAAACCATTTCCTTCTAATGCTATAAATGATGTTTGTTGCTTGCAAACGACATTAAGCATAGTTTCTTCGTTAACTGCAAATATCCATTGATTTAATTCAGGAAGCTTGGTCCACACTGAATTAGCCTTGATCATTTTTAGTTCGCATGTTGACAGATCTGATTTATTGTTAAGCAAGCTGATTTCGCACAAACTCAAATTAGTTCCAGCTTGATATACCGGATGGGTTTGTCTACATAAATGATGATCTCCGTTAGTAGTGGTACATCTAGAAAGTTCATCTTCGGTTATGGGATAATATTGATCATGGTGAGCACTTACAGCTAGGACGTCTGTTGACAATTGTATGGTTATGTAGCTGTTATTAATTGCTGCTGGGATGGGAATTAGCTTGTATGCTATGAATTCTTCTAACCCGAGTAACGGCAGTTCAATGTTGAATACGATATGATTTGAGCTAACGTGTCCCTCGACATTCATTAGCTTATAGAGTTGTAGGATTTGGTCAGGTTCTACTGGAATCCGAAGACCTGGTGGAAGATGACTTCTTATTTTACCTACTTCAATTTTAAGTTGTTGATAGGTGATCAAAAGATGATTTACTCGTCCTTGGTGAGTATCTGCCAAAGCATCTGTCATGGATGTCTGCATTCTTTGAATGTTAATGATTATAAGGGTAGCGTGGGTGCACCAAGACAGAAATAATTCTTGCAGTTTGGATTGGTATAGTTCTTCAGTGACATTGTTTACACGATTGAACAATTGACTCAGTTGATTATCAAGCGCATGTTGTCTTTTTGACATATCGTCTTGGCTTAATTTCATGATGTTGACTGTCGAGTCTAGAATGGAAGTGTGATTTTTTAACAGGTTCATAAGTTGATCCTCGTTTGATTGGATGCTTTCTAAACGTTGCGACATTTCATTAGCGTATTTGGAGTCAAGCACTCCGAAGAGTGAATTAGCTATGTTTCCGACAACGTCGATGGCACCTCGTTTAATTCTTACAGAGGACTTGTTTGATGGAATAATATTATCTTCATCTAATTCGTGTGTTATAAGCCGCAGCTGTTGTATAACTTGGGAGCAGAGTTCTTTGGAGGAAAGTTTATTGCAAATATGATCCAATATTGTAGTACTGTTGTCTAATGCTTGGAATTCCTTCATGTATGGCTCGAGATTATAGTACACTACAAGGTTCCATCTGTGATGAATCAGACTTATTGTTCCATGTCGTTGAAAATGAATTCCAGGGGAAGCATTGTTGAATTTTATAACCTCTATGTCACTTGCAATTACAATTGGAAGAATTAGACCAATTAACAATAGTGTAGTGAAGAAGTTTGGGTTTGTTGAGTCTGCCCTAGTTTGAGTTGTTGTTTTTCTTGCTGCCTTTGATGACGATAATTCACTAGGATCAGACTTATCATTTCTTCGCTTCCGTTCGGATGATGGCACGTTTGTTTGAGGTTCAGGCGCAGCTTCATTATTTTCTAACAAAGGTGCAAGTTTGTGTATTGGACGCCGAAAAACGCCTGATTTTGTTCGTACGTCTGCGACACGTACCAAACCGTCGTTTCCATAATGCACCTTTTCGATTCTACCTAGCGGCCATTTCATAACAGGAGTGTTGTCTTCTTTCATAATTACTACGGTGCCAGTTTTAATGTTTTTGGATTGCGTTTTCCATTTTGTTCTCAGTTGGAGTTCATTTAAATATTCTTGAGACCATCGATTCCAAAATTCTCGTTTGATGTGAGATACTAGCTTCCATCTGGTTAATAAGGTACCCTTGATCGGTTCAGCCTTGTTATCAACGACTGCCTTTAAGGAATCCCCAATCAAAAAATGACCAGGTGTTAGTACGCTTAGGTCGTTTGGATCATTGGATAGTGTTGTAAGAGGTCTCGAATTTAAAATTGCTTCTATTTCTGTAGTGATAGTACAAATCTCCTCGTAGGTTAATGATGCTGTGGCTGTTTTGCATAGTAGCAAATGTTTTGCGGATTTGACTGCTGCTTCCCACAATCCTCCAAAATGTGGAGCTCGTGGTGGAATAAAATGGAAATCAATTCCCTTCGAACTGCATGAATTAATGACTTTATTTTGTGCTTGCTTTGAATATATGCTTGTTTTGAGCTCTTCCAGTTGATTTTTGGCTCCGACAAAATTGGTGGCATTATCGCAATACAGATTTTTAATGTGGCCACGTCGGCTCATAAATCTTCGCAGGGCTCCAAGGAATGCATCTGTAGTTAAATCACTGACGACTTCGATGTGAACCGCCTTTGTGGCGAAGCAGCAAAATATTGATAAGTAACATTTTTGAGCTCGACTCCCTCTCGTTCGGTAATGAACCCATAATGGACCGCAGAAGTCCACTCCTGTGTTGATGAATGGACGTGATGGTTGCACTCTTGGCGCTGGCAAATTTCCCATTATTTGCGAGTACATTTTCGGTTTCGCCTTGACGCAAAATATGCAGTGCTGGACAATAGAGCGGGCAATGTTCTTGCCCTTGATTGGCCAAAATCGCTGCCTCGTGATTGCCAATAGGCCTTGGGGTCCAATATGATTATTATTGAAGTGAAGATCCGTCATGAGCATTTTTACGAGTGGGTGAGAATATGGCAACAGCATTGGATGCTTGCTGTCGTATGGTAAATTTGATGCTTGAAGTCTGCCTCCGACACGCAGAAGATCATCTTGGTCTAAAAATACAGCGAGTCCCTTCAATGGACTTTCCTTATCTAGTTCTTTGTGTGCCTTCAGGAAGCGTATGTCTTTATGGAAACCGTGATTTTGGACTTCCTTGATAATAAACTGCATGGATATTTCTAGTTCCGAGGTTGATAATGACCATGCCGTTCTGTCGCCTTTTTTTGGGGGTTGTCTGACGGATTTAAGTGCATCCTTGAGTTTACCTGACTTGCATAATTGGACAAATCGAAAACAGTAGGCTAGGATTACATTAAGTTTGTTGAATGAGTTGGAATGCTTTATTCCTTCCAACATACTTTGTACATGATCGTCGTCATTAGTGGTCAATAACGCAACTTCCTTCCTTTCATCTGTCCAAATTTTGCTGAGTTTGTAAGGGGGTGGCCAAATTGATTCCGATCCATGCAAAAATCTCGGACCATACTTCCATAGTGTATGATCCTGCAGTTTCTCTGGGGATATGCCTCTGGATAAAACATCAGCTGGATTTTCAGCTGATTTCACATATCGCCATTGATTAGTGCTGGTTAGAGATTGGATGTTGGCAATTCGACGTCCAACAAATGTCTGGAAGGATTCTGAATTTGAATTAATCCAACTCAATACAATTTGGGAGTCAGACCACAGAAAACTATTGGTGTTGTCCAATTTAAGGTCACTCTTGACTCGTTTTGAGAGTTCGGCAGCTAGTAATGCTGCACATAGTTCTAGACGTGGAATTGTCATCGATCTCATTCCTGATGCCGTTTTAGTAGTTGGTGCAACTCGAGATTTGGAGCACAGCAGTCGTACTACGATTGTACCATCCTTGTTAACTGATCTGATATATACAGCAGCCCCGTAGGCCTTCTCTGACGCATCTGCAAAGGTATGCATTTGCATTGATGAAGTGATGTAATGACCAAAAACGTGTCTAGGAATTTGGAATTTGTCTAATTCTTGGAGGCCTTGGTAGTAATTGTTCCACCTGGTGTACATTTCTTCTGGTAGGGAAGCATCCCAGTCGTATTTAAGTTCCCACAATTCTTGCAGAAAGAGCTTTGCGACGATTACTACTGGAGCGACTATTCCGAGTGGACCGAGTGGCAAATTTCCCATTATTTGCGAGTACATTTTCGGTTTCGCCTTGACGTAAAATATGCAGTGCTGGACAATAGAGCGGGCAATGTTCTTGCCCTTGATTGGCCAAAATCGCTGCCTCGTGATTGCCAATAGGCCTTGGGGTCCAATATGATTATTATTGAAGTGAAGATCCGTCATGAGCATTTTTACGAGTGGGTGAGAATATGGCAACAGCATTGGATGCTTGCTGTCGTATGGTAAATTTGATGCTTGAAGTCTGCCTCCGACACGCAGAAGATCATCTTGGTCTAAAAATACAGCGAGTCCCTTCAATGGACTTTCCTTATCTAGTTCTTTGTGTGCCTTCAGGAAGCGTATGTCTTTATGGAAACCGTGATTTTGGACTTCCTTGATAATAAACTGCATGGATATTTCTAGTTCCGAGGTTGATAATGACCATGCCGTTCTGTCGCCTTTTTTTGGGGGTTGTCTGACGGATTTAAGTGCATCCTTGAGTTTACCTGACTTGCATAATTGGACAAATCGAAAACAGTAGGCTAGGATTACATTAAGTTTGTTGAATGAGTTGGAATGCTTTATTCCTTCCAACATACTTTGTACATGATCGTCGTCATTAGTGGTCAATAACGCAACTTCCTTCCTTTCATCTGTCCAAATTTTGCTGAGTTTGTAAGGGGGTGGCCAAATTGATTCCGATCCATGCAAAAATCTCGGACCATACTTCCATAGTGTATGATCCTGCAGTTTCTCTGGGGATATGCCTCTGGATAAAACATCAGCTGGATTTTCAGCTGATTTCACATATCGCCATTGATTAGTGCTGGTTAGAGATTGGATGTTGGCAATTCGACGTCCAACAAATGTCTGGAAGGATTCTGAATTTGAATTAATCCAACTCAATACAATTTGGGAGTCAGACCACAGAAAACTATTGGTGTTGTCCAATTTAAGGTCACTCTTGACTCGTTTTGAGAGTTCGGCAGCTAGTAATGCTGCACATAGTTCTAGACGTGGAATTGTCATCGATCTCATTCCTGATGCCGTTTTAGTAGTTGGTGCAACTCGAGATTTGGAGCACAGCAGTCGTACTACGATTGTACCATCCTTGTTAACTGATCTGATATATACAGCAGCCCAGTAGGCCTTCTCTGACGCATCTGCAAAGGTATGCATTTGCATTGATGAAGTGATGTAATGACCAAAAACGTGTCTAGGAATTTGGAATTTGTCTAATTCTTGGAGGCCTTGGTAGTAATTGTTCCACCTGGTGTACATTTCTTCTGGTAGGGAAGCATCCCAGTCGTATTTAAGTTCCCACAATTCTTGCAGAAAGAGCTTTGCGACGATTACTACTGGAGCGACTATTCCGAGTGGATCAAAAAGACGTGCTATATCTGAGGCTACAGATCGCTTTGTGAATCTTTTTGACGTTCTATAATTTGTTTTTATGCAGAAGACGTCTGACTTGGGTCTCCATATTAGCCCAAGGGTCTTGACAGCGCCTTCGTTATTGTCGTCGGTGAGAGGTATCTCCTGATCTTCTAATGGAATGTTATCAAGTAATTGTTGGTGGTTTGAACACCACTTTTTTAACTGGAGCCCTCCCTCCCGCAGCAACAATGACAATTGTGACTGGATGTCTTTTGCTGCTACAATGCTGTCTGCACCTGCCATAACGTCGTCAACGTAGAAGTCTTTGAGCAAAACTTGCGAGCCTAATGGATATTTTGCAGAATATTCTGTAGCTAAGACCTGAAGGCATTTTGTTGCGAGATATGGAGCTGAAGTGGTTCCGTAAGTCACATTATAACATTTTATAGGCTCAGTTCGATTGGGTCGCCACCATATCAGCTGAAATTGTTGGTCTTCTTCTCTTATGAGTATTTGCCTATACATTTTTTGAATGTCGGCCTTAATAACAAATTTTGGCAGTCTAAAACGCAATAATATTGAAAATAATTCGTCTTGAATTGTTGGTCCAGAATAGAGTAAGTCGTTCAACGACAGGTTAGTTGACGTCTTTGCAGAGGCATCAAAGACTACTCGTAACTTTGTACTACTACTTTCTGGCTTGAGCACGCAATGATGAGGCAGAAAGTAGTGTGGTGTTGGAATTGATTTAAAATCAATCTCTGTCATGTGTCCCAGTTGAATGTACTCATCCATGAATTTTCGGTACTGGTTATATAATTCTGGCCTTCGGTCTAATCTGCGTTCCAACGCATGAAATCGACTGAGGGCAATGTCGCTAGATGACCCTAGTTTATTTGCGTCCTCAGCAAAGGGTAGACTGACAACGTATCTTCCCGTTGCGTCTCTTGACGTCGATTGATAGAAATGTTCTTCACATTTTTCTTCTGCGATGGTGCGACTTGATGTTGGATACAAAAGTTCTTCGGTTTGCCAAAACTTGCTGATTGTTTGCTCGAAGGATGATTCCTCGGTAGCTATTCCACAAACTGTATTTCTAGATGAATCTTCGTTCATCTTTCCAGTGACTATCCACCCTAACAGCGTATTTTGGAGTAGGGGTAATTCGGTGCCAAGTTTAATCTGACCAACGCAGAGTAACTGATGGTAAAATTCGGCTCCGATGAGCAGATCAATATTATTTCTTTGGTTGAACTGCGGGTCAGCTAGTACGACATTCCTTGGGAATTTCCACGTAGATATATCAACTGTGTGTGTTGGCTGAGGGGATACAATCTGAGGCAATACGATTGCTTCGAGCCTGGTGGTGAAATTTGTAGTAGTCGATTTTAAACATATGTTGGCTCTTTTATTTGAATCCCTTTTGGAATTTCCTATTCCTTGTATGATCATGGGGCGGGAAGATAATGGTATGTTTAGTTTGCGAATCATTCTTTCTGTGACGATGTTGATTTGTGAGCCGGAATCCAAAATAGCGCGACAGTTGATCGGTGAGCCATCTTGATCTATCAAATGTATGATAACGGTGCTGAGGAATACGTAACCCTCTTTCTTGTTTGTGCTTAACGCTGCTAGTATCGCATTATTAACTTCGGATGTAGTGGATGGTTCTGGATCTGGTGGTGCCACGTCTTTAGTACCGGAAATTGAAATTGATGCACTCGATTTCGGTTGGGTGAATTTGGGCAAGTGCACTAAGGAATTGTGTTTTTTAGCACATTTTAAACAGCCTCGCAGTCGACAGTTGAAGGAGGTATGTCCATCCTGGAGACAATTCACGCACAAATTATTTTTTCTCACATGGTTTAATCGTTCCAAAGGCGTTAGGTTCAAGAATGTACGGCAAGAGTATAATTGATGCTGACTCTTGCACAACGTACAATTTTTATTCTGGATGGTAATGGAGCTCGTTGCCTTTGGGTACCTTCGCCTTCCTTCTTCGATGTCCCTTCTGTTGCCCTTTACACTAAGTGCCTCTAATGACTGGAAACGAGTTTCTAGAAATTTGAGAAATTCATCTAGCGGCTGCAGTTCCTTGGGGTTGGTCAAGGTTTGTTCATATAGTGTATGAGTGGACTTATCTAGCTTCTTTGTGAGTATGTGAAGCAGTATTGGATCCCATTCAGCAATATCTAATCCAAGATTGGTGAGGCCATGCATACATTCTTGTGTTGTATCATGAAGGTCTTTTAATGCCGCAGCGGATGCTGCGTCTGACGACCGAGACGGTTGACCCAAGAGTCGGTTGAGTAGTGCGGATACTTGTAGTCTGGGATTGCTGTATCTTGCTTGGAGCAACTTCCAAGCTGCTGAGTAATTTTCCTCCGATAGAGCCACATGTCTTATGACCCGTTCTGCTTCTCCTGTAAGGTTAGTTTTGAGGTAGAACATTTTTTCGCAGCTTGACATCTTTTGTTTGTCTACCATCTGTGTAAACAAATCGTGAAATTGAGGCCATTTTAGGTAATCCCCGTCGAATTTTGGTAGCGTTATTTTTGGCAGATTCATCTTTGGGGTAGTAGTACCCGGTTGATGGGGTAGCAGGCTGGTTTCAAGCTGCTGTGCTAATGAAATGAGGACGTTATGCACCTCTTCTTCCAGCTCTATGAATCTGCCTTGGTTGTATCCAATTTTTTCTGGAGCTTCCGTTGATCCTCCAATCGAATTGTGAATTTCTTCGATTTGCATCCAATGTCTTTGGATCGTTTTTTCTTGGAGGTCATAAAATTGTTTTGACTTCCCTGTGTGTTTTGCATTGTTCAAGGCCCTTCGCAGTGAAGAGATTATTGTTTCTTGTTTGCGAGAAAGCCTTTGCATATCTTCACTCTGGCTTGAGTGTAAAATAGCCTGGCCTTCGGATTTGGTGCTGTCGCCACCAGTATTGAGTTCTTCCTCTTGTAGTGGAATTTTGGCGGTGTCGACCTTATTCTGTTTTTCTAATTCCTTCATTTTGGCAGAGAATTCTTCTCTATATGAGCTATACACCCTTTTGACTGAGTCGAAATACATGTTGACGTGGTATGCATGTAACAACTCAGTCGGATGCTCTTCTTGAATCGCTGTGTTCATGGACTCGAATTTTTCCCATAGTTCGTCCAGTTTGGCTGTCAGCTTTTGGAAATACGGGAGTGTCTTCCTGTCTGGCCCATCCTTCTTATAGTTCGATAGTAAACGCTGGATGTTGCCTCCAGTCTCCTGTTGTTTTGCAGCTTTCTCATCCATATTTGACGTCTTCGATGTACGTTGTTGATGTATCCCCTTGATTGTAGTATGTTTGAAGGTATTCCAGTGTCTAAGCCCTGGTCACGCTTACTTTACGATGAAAATTGCCCCTTACTTCTGATGGGGGGAAGCAATTCTTTGTTTTAGAGTTTTTATCAGTGTTAAAGCCCTGATAACGCTTAAGTACCTTGATAGTTACCCCTTACCTCTGGTGGGGGGAAGCAACTATCACGTCGGGGTCACCAAATGTAAACGATTGTTCTATCGTCTTATGCTGTCCAGATCACAGTTCTTGTACTGTGACTGGGGTGGAGTATATAGTGCAGCACTATAACTCCTTGAGATGACACAAACAGCTTCAAGCAGACTCACTTGAAGTAAATAAAAGTCTTGGGTACTGTTTCGTTGCTATCTGAAATCAATTTTATTTCCTACCGATATTTATACTTAAAAATATGCTTAGTCTATATTTATTTATAATTTGGTTGGTGTGACAAATAATGCCGAATTAACAAAAAAGTGAATTTAAAAATAATTAAAGTGTGCAAGGTGTTTTGTTACATTATTGGTTGAAACCTAAATTAATGCTGAAAATGCAGAAGGCACTACAATTGAATATTATGAAAATGCAAAAATCATTACATTATGTAAAGAAAGAAAAAATATTTGAATATGAATTTTATACTTTATGACGATTGTTCTGTGGAACTGAACACTTATTTTCGCTTGTCTGGCTCCTTCTCTTCTTTCACTTTTCCTGCGCATATAGAACAGTTTCTGCACCCTTCCCAATCTCTTTCGTAGCACTATTTTGCATTTGCTTCCTGGGGCATCGACAACACGGCCCTTGGAAGCAGTCCTTTGGGGCATGGTACGTCTTAAGACAATTGGGGCAAAGTGCCTTTTCCTTCACGAGATCCTGCACGAATGCTCAGTACTGCAAACTCTAGACAACGTCACATTGGATGATTCAGAAATTTGCACGAGTGGCAAGGCAACAGCCTCTTGTCACCTGGTGCTCCTGCTCTTCGGGCATTACTGCCAGCTGCTCGCATGTCCTCATACCTGCTCAAATTCGGATGCGCCTGAAGTTGTGACAACGGTTGCTCAAATTTCCTGCCATCGCTTCGCTCAATGCCTGTTCTGCTCTACCTGGTATGCTTGTTGTTGGCGTCATCTCTCTCAGCTTCTTCTGCAATGCTGCGCGGGCTGCGAAGTAGCTTTCTTCCGCTCCATCAATCCTGCGCTGCATCTCTACGTTGACCAACATATCGTCAGCCAACGCAATCCTTCTCTCGCTGATTTTGACCTGCGACCAGGGTCTCGCAAGGCCTCAAACCTGACCTGCACTGCTGCCATCGTGCAAATTCCAAAATCCGGAGATTTCACGAAGGCAAGCATCCTGCTCAATGAAAATACACCGCATCCAATGCGTATTGGTGATTTTTCTCCTGCTGGTTGTCCATTTTCTTTGTATTCGCTGCTCTTTTCTGTAAATATATAAAATCGTATTGCATTAAAAATTATGCCTCAAAAATGCTCTACCCTGAAAATGAAAGAGATACTCGTTTGCAGTAGGTACTTCAATTTCCCAATATGCAGATAAATATATAATATTTTGCAGTAGGTACTAAAAATTAGCAATATGCAAAAAATAAGTAATACTTAGTTTGCAGTAGGTACTAAAATTCCCAGTATGCAAAAATAAAATAAAATAAATAGTAGATATAATAAAAAAAAAAGGTCGGCTAGCTGTTGCTGCTTTTGTTGTTACCAATATACATAGTTTATTATAAGAATTTTATGTTGCATCGAGAAGCGAAATTCTTTTGTGGCTTATTTTCCTGCTTTAAAAATATTTATTCTTTTTGAATTTAAAATATTTTATTCCTGCCGCTTGCAAGCTTTCCTTCTCTAAAAACTAGCACCGTCGTGCTTTGAGTTTTTTTCCTGCCCAGCTATGTGTCTTTTTTTTTTTTTAATAATAATTTGTTCATGGCAACTGGTGCAATTGCACTCAAGTTCCTCCTTCATACCTGCTCTCTCATGTTTGGTAACTCGCACATTATGTGCTTTGAGTTGCCCCTGCTTTATTTCGAGTCCACAATTTCTCTCTCAAATTTGGTAACTCGCACAAACGTGCTTTGAGTTCCACTCGCCCCTGTTATATCTCGAGTCCTTCACAACTTTTCTCTCATATTTGGTAACTCGCACAAATGTGCTTTGAGTTCCACTGGCCCCTGCTATATCTCGAGCAACAAAGTCTTCAAGAGAAAAAAAAGTGACACACAAAAAAAAACTTAACACCTATAAAAGAAATTAATTTTTGATCCCTACCAAACAACAAAGCAGCAACATCACCGTAATATATCTAGGTAATATTGAAAAAATATCTTATTCATAAAAAAACGATATTAAAAAGGTATGTAAATCACACACGCACCAAAAGAGGAAAAAGAACATCCTGCGCACTTCACTCATTTCAAAAATTCTCATTCTCCATAAGAAAACAAATAAACTCAGATCGCCCCCTGCCCCTTCATTGCTCATTCCATCATTTGAATTCACCGAAAACAAAACAAAATCGCTCATAGACACTGCACACATACATCGGGACACATTCAATGCAACAGGAAAAGATAAAGAAGAGAAAAAAGGAAACCTGCTCCTTTGCAAAATACTCCAAAAAACCACCACCATTCACACAATCAAATATTTACTCTGTCCTGTTTTAGGACTATATTTCAGCTCATCCTTTTTTCGCTTTAAATAAATGTTATTTAAAATGTAAACATGTTAATATTATTATTGTATAGATATTGTTGTTGTTGTGTTTGTGTTTTTTTTTTTTAAATTGTCTTTCCTTCGAAAGACCGCTCTTGTTGTTTTTTTTTTTCAAATGACGAAATTTGTCATTCTTCTCCTTCTCTTTGTCTCAGTTGTGCATACACACGAAATGCGTTTTGTGTATGCGATTGCGTATATTTCTTCACTCCGGCTCGCTGCTCATGACATCAGTCGTAACTCGTAAGTATGTGTGTATTCCTGCTCTTGTTCTCTTGAGTCTTGACGAAGAATTTTCATCCGTCGCCGCCGTTTGAAAAAGGGGAAAAACAACAACAATTTATATTGATCTACTTACATTCTGGTTGGTACATATTGATCATTATTATATAATGAAGTACCGTTTTGCACATTGCCTGCTGATGATACACACACAGTTTCCTGTCCATACTCCTGTCGCTCGCGACGAACTGCTGCGCACACTTTAATTTTGTGTGACACAATTGAGCACAATTTTATTATTCACAATATTTTGTTCGTTTTAAAACGAACCACAATCAATCACTGCACTTATTTTTTTTTTTTTTTATTTTTTTTTGTAAAGGAAGCCTGCACCATACCGTCACTGGCACAATATCCGACGCTCGACATGGACCAATGTATCATAGCTCAAGTGGACTGTATAATCGAGATCAATTAATAAATATGTGGAAAGAAATAAAACACGATAATTTATAGTGGAAAAATGTTATAAAAAACCACTTATTAGCACGTTTATTCCTTCACAGTTCAAAATCCTGCTTAAGACTAACTCTCACTCGTGTTTGTTCGCAGAACAAGCACTCTTTCGTTAAGTTCTTACGTTAAGTTTTATTTGCGTTTGATTGTATTTTCTTATACTTATTTGACCATCGAATGCAGAGTTGCCAGGACTCATGCGATTCGATACAAATTGACTGTACCGTAGGTAAAAAGTTTAATGTCTCCTAACCCTTTATACTTCCAATAAGCTAGCGATTCTTGAATGCGCACTTCTTCAGGCAGGATGGATTTTTGAATGAAACTAACCGGACTGCCGGTGTGCAAAAGGGAACAACAATTGATTCATTTTGTGCACTTATTCTTATTTATCATAAAGGCGACACTTACCATCTGAACGGCATCTAAACTCCAGGCCAGTCCGTCCGTGTCATCATGTGAAGTGTCCTGGTTCACAGCTGCAATTTTAGTCTTCATGGCTTTTGGACAATTCTTGTAGTTGTGCCCCTCACCAGCACATCTAAAGCAGGATCCAGCTGGTCGTTGCTCCTTTGGGCATTTGGCGGAGATGTGCCCAAATTTGGAACAGTTAAAACATCTTTTGGACTGTTCACCATTTGGTGCTGAAGTTGAGGAAACCATGTTCCCTCAAGAAGTGGTTGCTTTAGCAACTGTGGGCCTCGGAATTCTTCTCTTTTCGTAACGTGGCAAGAGACTTTTGAGTTCCGTGATCCGTGATTTTGGCAGCAAATAGAATAGAGACATTTTCTGGTGAGTCTCTTAGTCCATCGATGATGAACTCGATTAGCTCCGCCTCGTCGATTTCAGCATGTGACCCGAGCTCCTGCATGCAGATAACATATTGGAGAAGTGGCTCATTATGACGACGCACCCTTTCGCTCAGTTGACGATAAACCTGTTGCCTGCTCATCTTATGGTCGAATTCTTTGATGAGTGTCTGCTTCAAAGAGTTCCAATCGTCAACATGAACTGTACGAAGCAACATTTTTGCAGTTCCTTGCATGAGACGACGTGCAGAAAGGTACTTGCACCGGTCATCGCATCCGAGAGAGTCTGTCACATCCTCGTAATCAATCAGCCATTTGGTGATGAAGACAGGGACAGCGTTCTCGATGTCGGAGAAGTCTACTGCGCGTCCTGGTGTAACTGATGGTGTTATGGATGCCTTCATTTGGTCCACTTCCCTTCTTAATTCAAGGATTCTTTTACGACGCTCGAGTCTGGCCAGCTCTTTCTCCTCTTCCAGGTCCGGGTCATCAGAAGTTATGGCAACAGGCCCAATATCGGAAGTGGCCAGTACCGCAGAAGCGTCCTCCTCAGTAGGAAGTCCGGAAGGTGGAGTTGACTCATCCATTGTAGCAGAAGGTTGTTGGGATGTTGAACCAGCATTCTCATTGGACATTGTACTTTCATATAATGCCCGCAGTTGGGCCAGAGAAGCTGTGTTCGGTGCGCTTATCCCAGCACTCCCCAATGCTTCGATGAGTTGAGTTTTTGTGAATTTGCTCATGGCAAATTTTAAATCCGTCAATATCTCGGTAAAACTGAGTAATCCACACAATAATTATGTTTGTTTGTGTGTTACCCCACATCTGACGTTGTGGTAACAAATTTTAATTAAAAGTCGGTTAACTTTTCTAAACTAAACAATTTTTATTTATTTGCCGAGAACAATGTGGCTGCCGCTTTTTCAAGTACAAGAGAGATTGATTTTTCTTAGACAAAACATGATCTATCTTACTTCAATGTTTGAGTTTCAGTGTACCGCGCACTAGGTGAGCGACACCTAGTCGCGATACCCTGCAACTCAAGCACTAAGGCAGTAACACACTATTTGTTATACTACATAATAATTGTATACTACAAATTTTAGTTTAAAAAAAATGAAAAAAATCGCAGGAGCTTAAAAATGTATGCACTTCAACTTTGACAATAGAAATGTCACTCCAAAACTACAGTTATAAGATTTTTTTTCTTTCTGTCTGTATGTTTGTACGTGCATCACGCAAAAACTATTGCATAGAATTGAATGCAGTTCATACAGATTTATTGGTAGTACGCCAACCTTAAATATAGACTCCATTTTAACTCATGAAAATATCTAGTTCTGGTTGTTTTTTTAATATTGCCCCAATCGCACGTTATTCAATGAAAACGCAAAAGTAAAAGTTTTTGAGGAAAATTAGCGTTTCACTTACATAATGGCGATGTTAATCATAAAACGTTCTGAATAGTTGTTATATAAAAAAATCATCATGGTTGGCGCTATTTAATTCATCGAAAGCAGAAATCGAAAAATAATGTATGTATGTATGTATGTATGTATGTAACAATAGAATGGAAAAGATGGAAACGTAAAGAATAGTGTACACTTCACAACAATTCTTGGCTTGGTGAACGAGCAATACTTACGCCCAAAATTGATAAAGCAGCTGCCATAAATCGCAGTATTTTGGAAAAAGTTGAAGGATACTATGTAATATACCAGTCCATATATGTATGCTTGCAATTATTTGTTACTCTTTCCCCAGTCCCCATGCGTAACATCGTTCTGAAAGTGGGCATTCCGAATATGTTGCTTAGGAACTTAAACCTCCAACTATGCAATTGAAGCTATCTTAAAGTTTTGTCACTTGGAAATAAAATTATACAGAAACCCAAATGGAGCTGGTAAAGTAGTTTTCATACCACGCATACCCCTCATTTCCAACAATTTCATGTTTTGAGAGTATCTATATCGCATGACTATCTATATACCTATGAAACAAGTCGCAAGATCAGACTCTTCGACCAGCCCGCCGGTGTCGACCTCAGGAAGAACTGTTTCTCACACGGACAACTATAAGTTGCCTTATCTCGGCTCACAAGCTCAGATAATTTGTTTATAATGGCTCCTATCTATAGGACATAAGACATGTTTCCAATTTTTTAATTTCTCCTGTTTCATTATGCACAAAAATAAGCACTGCTATCAACCCGTTCCATGTCCATTTCATTGTTTTTTTAAATTCTGAACTGGCTGTGCGTGTGCATAAATACAAATATACCTACTTAATATACTTGCTTTTAGAATCCACGCTTGCCAAGTAGCGGGCAAAATCTAGTGCTTTCTAAATTTTGTCTTGTCCTCTTGTACAGACATCTTCTTTCCGTTCAATTCTTCTGGATTCATTGACCATTAAAATTATTAATTCAAAAGTACCTATTAATGATATCTCTAAGTGAGAAGAATTTTGACGTTCTCCACAAAAAAGATGGTCTCGAATATTGTTAGAAATTGTGAGTGCACGATTTCATATAATTTTGAAGATCTCTTGTGGCAGCTCTTGAAATCCTTGATTATAGTTGGTAAAGTTTTATCAAATCACCAGTAAAGTTTTAAAAAACTAACTCATTTAAAAATTTAAAACCTGTTAATTAAAACTGTTTTTGATACAATTAATGAACAAAAGTTAAAAAAAAAAAGACTTCATAACCATTTTTGACTTTAATTTTTTGATTTATTTTTACTTACTTTACTGGGTTATATCTTCTAGATATATTACCGAACTCAATGACTTCCTTAAAGATCGCCCAGATATCTTAGCCTCGGAATTGGCTAAAAATAAAATTCGCAAGCGTAAAGAAAATCTCGTTGCAAAGTCAATTCTCACAGAAAAAACTCAAGTCAATGGAAACAATTTTAATGGAAATTCCTCAGCTAAGCCTTCATCCCCTCCGAGAGCATCAAACGAAAACATTCTAATGGCTGCCACGAAAAACGCATCTAAGCAACTTCAAAGTACTCAAACTACCCAAACCAATGTAAACGTAAGTCGTCGCTTTGGCCAATCAAGCGGTGGATTATATGACAACGGTGGCATTCCAATTTTCACGGAAGAATTTTTAGAGCACAATAAGGGCGTAGATTTAGAACTTCGAACATTAAGAAAATCCCATGTTGACTTTGAGCAGCAAAATGCAGTACTAGAAAAACATGTAGAGAATATGAAGTTCGGCGTTGAAAAGATGGTTACTGAAAATGACGAATTGCAAGAGAAGAATCGTCTGCTCGAAATTTATTTAGACAAATTGAAACTTAAGCTCACCCAAGCCCTATCTGGTTTGGCGATTCCCACAGAGCCCAACGGAGCAACTTTAGACAACATTGATAAATATATGAGTGATTTGTATAAAATGGCGACAACCAACACCCACGGCCCAGCCAGCCTTAATAAGGCAAAGGATATTATTCGCAAACTTGATTTGACGATTCAGCTATAAGTATTGTTAAAACACATACATGTTAATGCACAAAACGTTTATAAGTTAGTTCCTAATTTTTTTTTACTTAAATCCACAATCACTATTTTTTTTTAAATCATTGGTGAAGTCGTTATTTATGATTCATAGTTAATTAACTAATAAATAAATCAAATAATTTGTTCTTTCTTTCAAAATAAATATAAAATAAACAATGATACATTATAATGTACATACTATACATATGTATGTATATTTTGTATACCCTATTCTATAGAATGGGTTGTATTTGGTGTGGAGTTTGTAATATAGATAAATAATACAATAAGGTATAGAAAATAATATGTATATTCTGACTCAGAATCAAAAGCCTAGTCGATTTAGCCATGTCCGGCCGTCCGTCCGTATGTATACTCTCTAGAGGTCGCAATTTTTGACCTAGAAAGCTGAAATTTGGTATATATAATCTTTGGCTAAGTTCTTGAACCGGTAAAGTCCGTCCACAATCGCCGTTTTGTTGAACAACCTCAATTTCGTAAAATGAAATTATATTTTTTGTACAGTTACGACAAAAGTACAACGCTAAAATTTTGCACACGCAAGCTTTAGTTAAATTTTCTTGCAATTAAATAAAAATATTTCAGTTTGGGGTGGCTGACGCATACTTTTCATACAAAACCATATTATTTTTATAAAATAACAATTGTAATATTTAAGCGAAAAACATTCAATTGTATGGGTATTACTTGTACATAAACATATGTATGAAAAAAAAAAGATTTTGCGCGCGGCTGAAGCCCACTTTTCATTACAAACTATACAAAATTGTTTTTGCAAATAAACGGTGTTTATAATGAATCGAAAAGCCAAAATTTGTGCGTCCCTTAGTCGAAACTAAGAAGCTTGTCTATGAAAAGACATTTGAATTTTGGGCGTGGCTTACGACCACTTTTCACGAAAGAACGAAAAACTTAGTTTTAAAATTGTAAGGTACTAAGGTTGTTGCGAGTCAGGGTTCCACGGGGGACTTACTTTGGGAAAGTAGAAGGGCGGCGGCACGCTTGTCGTTGCACGGCTATGCTCGACGGAAATGGGGGTGGTTCTTTGCCGCTTCCACTTATCGCTCCTGCCCTACAATCAAAATTATCGTGCCAGAAAAAGAAGAAAGTTATAGGAAAGGAAGAGGAGTTTGGAAAGGAATGAAGCTACGTTAAAAGGTATGAAACGTTACCACAAATCGAAGGACTTTGACGCTACCTGAAGGAACATGTAAGTATAGTGCTTTTTAAGATTAAACTAACCTAACTAAACCTACCTAAAATTCAAAATAATAAAAAAAAAATGAAATTCCACCACCAAAAATAATAATGATATGAAACCCATCACCAAAGATAATAAAAAAATGAAATAAACCACCTCCACGAAAGTCAAATTCGTTGGTACGAATTTGGACTTATATAATCTCTTAAAACTACCTTAATCTAAGCCCTAAAACTAAAGCACTTTACTTTTGTATCTCCCTCCAGGTACCATACTACCAAATTCCAAGCGCTCGTCTGATGGTATTGACGAAGGCCTGGCCAACCCACCCAAGTATCTGAAAGATACTTCCTGAACGTTATTTCCATGGCCGATGTTCGGAAATGACCCCTAAAATGACCAACCAGTCGCAAACTGTCTGTAGTGTACAGTTAGTTGGTCATGTCATACTACTGGAAGCTTTACATCAGGACGGCTTTGTCCGCCTCCACACACCTTTAGCTAAACAAATTTAGAAATCCATAACACTAAAATTTCAAATTACTTTATAATTTTTATTCGAAAAGTTCATTAAAATTGAGCTCTCCAGCTCAGTGAAAATAACTATAAACTAAAATTTCAAAATCTTAAAACTAATAAGAGTATGTACAGATATAATAAAAAAACTATGTTTAATAATCTAACCTAATACGAAAAGTTTATGAGGCAATGCTGTCTGAATTTCATAATAAAAAAGGACCTTCTGGTCTTAATATTGAGGACGACTTACTACTTTTCTTGGTCCCTCGGTGTCCTGCCGGCAGCACGTCGAAGAACAGGTGCAGTACCACTGTGTGGACTGGTATGTTGCTAGTTTCCTTTAAACGTTATATTATAAAATTCAGCACCAACACCACTTTCACTTCTCCAAATAAAAAAAATATTAAATAAAAAAAAATTGAGCTAAAGAAAAATGGAGAGCTTAATTCTTCACACTACCAAACAAAAATTTTTTTGAGGAGCTTTTTCAGTTTTTCTTTTCAATTCACTTTTTTTTTTTTTTTTATCTTTGCATATTTCTTTTTCTTTAAAGTTGGGCTCAGCGAAGCAACTTTTAAACACCGATCCGCAATTGGAATCTCCCTTTTATTTATATTTATGTATCTACTGTAATACCCGTAAAGATGTCTTCGATGAATAGCAAAAAAAAAACTGGCAGAAGCTCAGGCCCACCGATGCCGTCTTAGGCAGTTTCAGGAAGTAGAACCCGAACCTTGTAAAAAAAAAACTTCTATTAGTCAAACTAGTGAAATTTCACCGAAGACTCTACCATACCTCTGCAATATGCGTGTTGTTTTGAACTCTTCTTTCTATTTGCTCCTGACTTTGTTGAGGACTTGTTTCCTCTTATTTTTCAAATTGAAGCTCTATAAATAATTAAATGTATCAGTATACCTACATAATATATAACACAAATCTCCTTGTATGCTTTACCAATTTTTCTTTTTAATTTAACTTGGCGTATCTTTGTGCCTATGGATGTTCTTCCAAATTTAATCTTGCACTTCTAATTACCGCGAACAAATATTTTGAATTTGAATTTAATTTGAATTCACGATTCAAATTATTGACAAAAATGACCGTTTGCTCTGTCGACTTCTGTACGTATTCCGATTAAATTTTACTGTGACCATGAAAACCTACAAAGGTCAACCCCAGTCTTCATTTACATATATATATATGTAAATAGTTACCTCTACATCTGAGTGAGATAACTATTCCAATTCATATCTATATAAAAAAAACATTGTAGGTAGTATCTCCTATCCTTATCCTTAAATTGCAAAATACTCCTGGCCCATATACTTAAAATCTAACTTACATACCTACATATTGCACTAATAATGATGTTTTCCATCATAACTTAACTTAACATAAACTTAATACATATTACAAACAAAACTACCTAACTTCCTCACATTTAAAAAGTCTACACAAAAATAATAACATTTCATTTAAATTCACCACATCTGGCAAAACTGAGCGAAATTCTTTTAGTTTACCCGACCCCCTTTCCTTCAGGTGCGAGCAAGAAAGATATCTACTTTCGCATGCGCACCTGAAGAGGTAAACATTACACTCCAAAAATAAAACAAGAACTGTCAAAAAAACAAATAACAAAACGTAAACAACGAGGGATGCAGCAAATTGAAGAAGGTGAGTATAAATTGTTAAATTTTATTAATTTAGAGTGTTAAAATTTCCAGCATTATTATTCCAATTTGTTCTTTAACGTATTGAGAACATTTAGGAATAATAATTTTGGAAATTGCCAATGTTTTTACATTGTATATTGGTTCTGAAAAATGTCCGTGTTGTTACTTGGAATCTTTCAGAACACAATAATTTATTTATTGGCGTTTCTTTATCTTTATTTTCAAAAGTCAATTAACTAATATAATTCCTTTTAGGAAGCCTGAATAATCTGGAAGATCGGAAAGGCAAAGGAAGCCACCCAATAAGCCACCCAGAAGAAAAAAACAATCAAAAGGACTAGGTGTTTTTTTTCTTTTTTTCTATGACGCCGCGGCAACCGTCCAGCGACAAGCCTACGACCTGCAAACAAGGTAAGCTTGCTTTGAAAAGCCGCGTAACAGGCTCGGTGGAAGTGGCTGAGTGGCCGTGAGGTCACTTACGCCGTAAAAAAAAGTGGACTTGCAAAGCTAGCGATGCCTCGTTTTATTTTGTGGTCCTCGGTACGTGTGGCTGAGCCCACTACCTGAGATTTTTTTTTTTACACTATCAGTTCTCGAGAGTAAGAAGCTTATATCAAGCATTGACTTACAATCAGAGATTAGCCAACACATATTATGTGCTCACTGGCTACATCATTTAGTGCAGGTGTTAGTTGTTAGTAAGCAAAATATACAAATAGCATAACACCAGCACAAAAAATAAAAAATAAATAAACAAATACATTTATACAAAATAGATATAAAAACATTGAGAACATACAAAACATAAACTATGAGCGTGGTGCACTGGTTTTAAATGTTTTTTTTAGAGAGGATTTACTAATATTAAAATCAACAATACTTTTATTTGAGTTGAAAAATTTGCACATGCGGGTAAGAGGTTCATTCATGCCATAATTAGTACGGTGTTGGGGACAATGTAATAGCTCTAAATTACGAAGATGATGAGCCCCTCCGCGATAGTTAAAACCTACACATGATAGAAGATCGGGTGCGTCTAAAAATCCCGTTAAAAGTTGGTGAATAAAAATAACATCATTGTTAATACGCCTTTGTGACAAGGTTTGAATCTGTAGAAGTTGAATCCGGTGTTCGTAAGGTGGGAGGTTGTATGGATCTGCCCAGGAGAGACCTTTTAAAGCAAATCGAATAAAATTACGCTGAACTGCCTCTATCCTAGACTTATGAACTTCGTAGAAAGGAGACCATACCTGTGATGCATATTCTAGATGGGGGCGAACATGACAGTTATATAAAGCTAGGGTTACATAAGGATTTTGAAATTCCTTCGACCATCTTTTAACAAATCCCAACATGGAATTAGCTTTTTTAACAATAAAGTTGATGTGTTCCGTGAAACTCAAGTCTGGGGTAAAGTTTACTCCCATATCTTTAAAACTAAAAACGCGATGCAAAACTTGTTGTGAAATGTAATAGCCGTGTGTACTTGGTACCCGTTTCCTTGAAAATGTCATTGTCTGACATTTCGCTGGATTCAGGCTTAAACAATTCTTGCTACACCAGATAGCAAATCTGTCGATGTCGGCTTGCAATTCTACGCGGTCATTAGCTGAGGTAATAGATTTGAAAATTTTCATATCATCAGCGAAAACAAGGATCTCACTAGAATGAATACACGAAGTTACGTCATTAATTGCTAGTATAAACAGTAACGGACCAAGATGGCTGCCTTGTGGGACTCCTGATTTTGCTGGGAAAGGGTTAGAAAACGAATTTCTGAACTTAACTATATATGATCTGTTTCGGAGATATGAATATATCCAATTAACAAATCCTACAGGGAAACCTAAAGCTTTCAATTTGAAAATGATGATTTCATGTGAGAGTTGGTCAAAAGCTTTTGAGAAATCTGTGTAGATACAATCCAGCTCCTGTCCACTCTCTAATGCCCTTGAGCACTTGTTCATAAAGGTTAGTAAGTTTGTGACAGTAGACCGCTTCTGCATAAAGCCGTGTTGTTGATGGCAGATTAAATGCTTGCAGAAGAACGTTAAGCTATCACAAACTACTTGTTCGAAAAGCTTTGGAATAGAAGGCAGTTTAGAAATCGGTCTGTAGTTGGTGATATCGGACTTAGTACCCTTTTTGAAGACGGGAGTAATAAATGAATCTTTCCATACTTGAGGAAATTTACCGGATTTAAGGGATAGCTTGAAAAGGAATTGCAAGGAGATTTGTTTGTCTCATGCTCTGTTCTTATATTGTACAGATTTTTACATGAAGAAACTTTGACATTCTCATTGCACCTTCTTTTCGGACATGAATGTGAGGAAAGTAGAAGTAGCTAGTACATCTTAACTAACACAATAATACCTAAAAAAAATAGATAACCAACATTTAACACATAACATAAAATGAATAAATAAACTGTATTTAACTAAGTTAAAGGTATCAATGATAAAGAAAAATAAATATGCTATGCTTAATCTAAGTTAAAATATCACAGATATATATACGTAAATAAATAAACTATTCTTAAACTAAAGATAAATATCACAGATAAAAGAAGATCAATAAATAAACTATGCTTAAACTAAATCAGGTACTATAAACTAAAAGAAAATATCACAGATAGTTGAATGTAAATAACTATATCTACTTAAACTAAATCAGGTACTTTGACTCATCAAAAATATCATAGATAAATAAATAAATATACTTTATGCTCAAACTAAAGTTAAAAATATCACAGATAAATAAATGTAAATAGATAAACTATACTTAAACTAAAAATAAAAATATCACAGATAAAAATAAGAAATAAAATAATTAAAGCTATTAAACAAATAAACAAACTGTGACTACAAATACTTAGTATACACTAACTATACTAACATTTAATACACTAACCTAATATCACAGTTTGTCGAAAGCAACATCATCGGAGTGCGTCACACTTCAACACAAACATTAAACATGTAGGTCTTTTGCGTGAAAGGTTCCTGCTTTTTCACCATTGAGGTAACCTACCACGTAGAGGGAATTCCCAACCGGTTTTAAAATTATTGATTTTGGGAATTTTTTTCCTAATTTTGCGTAATAGTTTTCCGCTTTGCTACTTTGTTTAAAGTTTCTGCGGAAAACCACCTGTCCAGTTTTGTATTGCACATCCCTACTTCTGGTATTATATACCTTTTTACTTTTTTCATGTGCAATTTTTAAATTTTCAAATATTTTTGCTCGAATGAGCTCTAAACGATCTTCTTTGTTAAGAATTTCGATTCTTGAAGCTTTTACTAGATTTAACTTTCTCAAGAGATCATACGTCTTGGCGTGTTGGATCATAGGAGTTCCAAAGACAGCGTAGAAAGGCTCAACACTTATTGCATCGTGCACAACACTTCGCAGAGAAAATGCAACGTTGCTTACGTGTTGATCCCAATGTTTTTGATCACTACTAAGGTAGGATCGAATTTTCGATAGAACGGATTGGTTCACCCTTTCGGAAGCGTTTGCTTGAGGTGAATAGAAAGCAGTACGAACATGGTTAACACCATATCGCTTCAAGAAACTAGTAAACAGTTCTGATACAAATTGTTTACCATTGTCAGAGTGTAGGGAAAACTTTCTTGCCCTCCAATTGCTTGGGAGGGAAAACCTTCTTGCTCTCCAACTGCAATCAATGTTTGCAACCGGTGCCATCTATCGGAGAAACCGAACGTCAACTCACATGTTGCTGAACGCACTAAATATGGTCCGCCATTAAAAAAGAATCCACACCTAGAATCCACCCCGACGAACAAATTCCACTTCCCTTGGAATCTACTTGGTCTCCATTTTGAAAAGAGAATTTCCAAGTCATGCGCAGTTTGCCATTCCTTTGGAAGTTTAATATTTTTGAGCGATAGACGACTGGAAGTTGTCGCTATAGACACTACGCTTGGTTTACACAGGAAACTGCAGAAGATGTGGTTTACACAGAAAACTGCAGAATGATGTGTTTACACCAACTAATGCGCATAAGCAAGAGGAATTTCTGCCTGACAGATGATTGTCAAATTATTGGTTATATTCAAAGTAAGAACATAACTCTCTTTCAATCCAGCTGAATTACCTAAATGCATTATTTCTCATTGATGTGAGCAATTATCTGACAGATACTCTAGGAGTAATCCCTAAGTCGTTCGGTAATATGCACATCTATAGGTAACGATCGAGATGAGTATGAGTGATAATATGATCACTAATGACGTCATCGGTGACTCTAGATTCGTTCCATTCTATGACTTTCACTGACAATCAGATATTTATGCTTAAGTCCCTTTTTCTGTACAAATAGCTACATCCTAATAGATAAAAGATAGTTCGACTCGAGATACTGCCGAGTGCGAACAGATTTAAAATGACAGATGGGTTCTTGTCACGACATTTGGTAGCGAATTAGTGCTGACATCTACCGAATAGGTCAGAACAGCATAATACTGGCACACAGAACATTCGTGGCATGAATGCCCAAAAATATTGTGATAATGGCATTTTCACTGTCAGAAATGACAGTCTATTCAACACCAAGTCGGAATAAGTACGGTCGCATTCAATCTTTAATTATTTCTGAAGGTGCGCATAATACGACCCATCATGACGTTCTGACACTCTCTTCAATGAAATCTTACCCAAAAAGCAAAGTATTGTACGTTTTCATCTGTTCTGGCATACTTACCACGTACTTAAATGCAGGACACATAAAACCAGAAAATTGTAAACAGACTATAAAAACCTGCAGCTACTTACCATCATTGACGTCACTAACACACAAAGCTACAAATTGGAAAGTAAGAAATTTCAATGGAAAACGGCGTTGGCCAATGGAAAATGGAAGCATTATCCAGGAAGCCAGCCACAAAATTCAGTTTGAAGAAAATCGTCAAAGAGGTTACAAGGCAGCAGTAGAACAGGACAACGAACATTTGGTTTTTTGTGACTGTGAGCAAATTTTTTTTATCCTCCATTAAGGAGAGGGTAAAATTAACATCATTAACTACAATATATGTATTTATAATCACTACTATGGATTAATAGGAGGACCAGGCATCAGGAACATTGTGTGTCCAATCCTGCACATCCTAAAGAAGAGGGAAGCGAGCGCACAAGAATTTTGATACCCGTGGACAGAATTTCCTTCGATATGTAACCGGCTTCATGTCCAGCCATTTTGAATTCTCATTTATCCTGTACAAACCATGTGGAAAATACATTCTATATACATTCTAATATACATGTGGTCGCTCGAATCTATACGCCTTGGAGTTCTTTAACACTGCATCTCACATTCTATAAGAGAGCAGATATAGAAGATGGTTTTTTATACTCGTATAAATACCACTCACTAAAATAGAATCATACAAAAATATATACTTTCAAAACGTGCAGGCTGATAGCGTCAAGCAACGTGCAAAGGCGTTGATCCGCAAGACGGCTCGCCTACGGACGCCACCCCGCCACTTTCATCAGCTGCACCACGTTTCCTTTTTTTTGTTGTGGTTTCGAGGAAGCGATTTATTTTCACGCATAGTGCTTTGATCCTCTAATACAACGCCAGCGAGACGAAGATATTGGCCTATTTTTGCTAATACCATCGTTGTAATCAAGGAAGTCGACGTCCACGCTACACGTGCCACTATATAGGCACACCACGAGGTAACCCTCTTACGCTTATTCAAGCCTCTGCAAGTCATTTCTGGGGTATAAATATTCCCAGATACAGACTGATAACGCTCCACTGACCGAAGCGGTGTGCATATCAGTCGTATCCACCGCCCTATCGGCGCAACGAAGGGAACAACAGAAATTTTGTTCCATCCTTGGACACTCAGTGCTGGGAACATAACCATTGCAGTCCATTAAGACACGTCGTGGGAGCTGCAAGACATTTCGTCGAGGGATTTCCAATCAACTTTAATACGCATCGCGGGAAATCGAGCATCAGGACGCCTGGCGAGTGCAGCACCACAGATGCCGGTCCCTCAACAGCAGCAGAGCAGCTGTAGTGAGATACGAGACAACACAACATATACCTACCAGTCAAATCAACATTCATCAGTTCCAGAATTTTATGTTTTTGTTAAGAAAAAGTAAAAATCATACTCAGGTAACATATTTGTGCATTAATTGTGTATGTTTATTTGAGAGAAAGTGAAGCACCAAGGCTTGTGCACCAATATATTTGGCAAGACATATTCGTGCCTATACACCGCATTAAGCTCGGATGTATAGAAGATAAACCACGGACGGTGGTACATAATTGTATCCATTTATGATCCAATGATCCAGGTTGCATGCATATATAGTTATATATTTGTTTATAGTGATGTTTTAAGTGATTTAGCACATTTACTGAAAAGATTGCAATTGTGAATTAGATATTAGAGTCTAGAATTGAGAACGTGGTATATACCAGCTACCGTAAAGCTGAGATCGGTTTCTTTTAAAAGAAGTGTTAATTTACTGAGCCCGTGCTCCAAGTTTATGTTTATACTTTGTGTGTTTTCACACCATACCTGCCCCGACGGCAAAACAATTCGTTCGCGTTTTAAGATGTGCTACGAAGACTGTATTTTGTTTTGTGGTGCATTTAACTTTCGGTTATTGAACCAACTATCTTTCGGTTATTGAACCAACTATCTTTCGGTTATTGAACCAACTATCTTTCGGTTATTGAACCATTTAACTTTCGGTTATTGAACCAACTATCTTTCTGTTATTGAACCATTTATCCTCCATTTAACTCGCGTTTAAATATTCTATTGTTCCTCTTGATTATTATCAGTCGTGTCAAATGCTAATAGGTTCATAATACCATTCATTCCGGTTGTACGCTTTTAGTAACTTTATTTTGTATTATCGTTGATCGTTTTCTTCAGAATCAAGACCAATCTAATAAGAACTATCGATAAATTACCGTACCTTGAGACAAGGTATCCGATGATATGGTCTATTTAAAAGTCATATACAAGGTGATAGGTAGGGGGAATGCGGGAGACTTGAGCCACTTTTTGTTAAATCGTTCATAAAAACTTTTCTATTCATCATAGCCATATGTTGGATACATCTTTTAAAGATACATTTATCTATTTTAAGATTTATATTTTAAAAACTACATACACGCAAGTGTTTTTTGCCAAATGCTAAATGATTGGGAACAGATTTTTGGCTCAAGTCTCCCTCCTAGCCGGGAGACTTGACCACCCCCTTGGGGAGACTTGATCATACTTAAATTCTTCGACTAAAACAAACAAACAAATAAATTAATCAGTTTTGTTCTTATTAGAATTCATTTTGATTACATTTGTGGTATCAGGAATATAAAAAAGAAACTATATTTAACGTTTTTTACAAAATAAAAAAAACAGAGAAATTAATAAAAACTCGTAAGCATAACTTTATTTAGGAACTTGTAGGGAAAATATTTTGACAGCTGTAATGACAGTGTGACTTCACCCCAAAAATTTTTTTTTGATGTGTGACCACCGCCTTAAAAGCGTGGAATATACCTACATTTAGATTCACATCAGTCACTAGATGGCGCTCATCTCACATTACAGATGCCCAATTTAATGGCGATAGATTTCCGTTTTCTATTTATTCCCTCTTTCGGAGAAATTTCCCTTGTCAAAATTTCCCTTCTTAGGAAATTTTACCTGTCAGATTAAATTCCTTCACGGAACAGTTCCTTCATGCTTTGACAGGAGGCTTCCCGAAATTAATCCTGATGAAATTATCTCTTCGGCTTTTTATATCCGATCTGACAGTTGTACCACTAGTGACAGAGAGTTCCCAAAGTTTGAATTGCAATTTGGCTCTATGTATTAGTGGCAGTATGCTATTCACCAAACCAACCTGGTGGTGAAATTATTGGTATCATATTTTTTTTTCATATATTTACCACACTGAAGAGAAACCGGAATTCTGAGGCCCTTAATTTTGATTACGTGCTTATATGGATGAGATTTTCCCATGGCAAGGTCAGTTCTGAGTTAAAATGTATTGTTGTTGCATAGACCAACCAATACATACATCAGACATGAGAACGATGTGACATATTTGTTTTGTCATTAAGTTGCATCGGTATGGTGAATTTATTTTTCGCAAAGTTTATTTCCCTCTAACTCATGTCCCGCATCCCACATCTGATGGAATGGTTGACACACGTCGGTTGGACAAATTGGAAGTCATAATCCAATTGTATAATGGATAATTCCAAGTTCCATGACGGTGGTGCCATCTATGTGTGTACCTAATAAACCAATAATGCATATATTACTCTATGGACATTTTCCGTGCCATAGAGAAATTGCTATATCCTCCCTGTGAGTGGTTTGTAACTCTATGACCAGCCATATAAAAATATGATCGAGATCATATTTCTGTCTATTTGATATCCGGACAGCATTCCTACCAGACATTATTAAAAAGTTAAGTCTCGGGCAAGCCGCAATTTTATTTTCTCCTCCTAATTGGATTATTCCAGAAAGAAAAGGTATGTAAAGTATAAAATATTGACAATTAGTGTGCCGAATATATTCAGCACGTTAATTGGGATAATATTCAATACTTTTTTACACATTATTTCCACATTTCAGGTAATTTTTTTTGTCAACCCTTAAAAAAATTTTTCGCCAGTGGCAAATTTTTTTTTGTTACGTCTGCGCGTCGATGGTACCACACAACGTGGCTTGATACGACGCGGCTTTATTTCAATTGTATCTTGTACAATCCTTGAAATCCTTTCGGTAGGATTTATAAAGAATTTTAATTAAATAATCCAGGTATGTTTTGCAATCTTTCAATTCATATAAAAGTTGTTATATGGCATGGTATTCCCTTAGGAAACGCCAGAGCACATGGTGCTGGCATAGATAATCCATGTGGTCATCGACGCATCCAGGGCAGGATCAACTTTAAATTTATGAATCTCCTATTACAACATTACTTAATTTCAACACTGAATTGTTGAGTTTTCTTCGGCGGTATCCGGAAAGGGATTCCGAAGGAATTACAATTAAAATCTCCATACATAAAGTGAAGTGTTGTGCCTTGTTTTTTGTGTTGAAGGAATTACTCTGTTAAGCCACGTGCGGCCGACGCAGTCCCGCACACAAATCTGTAAATTTTCACTGTCGCTTGGACACCAGAACCTACGAGGAAGTGGTGTGTCGTCGCTGGTTAGTGTACCTCACCCTTCCGCCCACTTGTTTTGTTCGACGACGTGGAACTTTCTACGCTTCTCTGCACCGTCCTGACGCCACGGTTGCAGATCTTTTGTACTTATCCACGGACATCATTGTATGATTTCTGAAGCACCACCTGCGGTGCCAAGAAAGCCCACCTGCGGGCACATACACCTTTTGTTTGATAACATATACTGTGAGCAGGAGATCCTAGAGATCAACCACTGGATATCCATCTGTTTGGACAAGTGTTCCTCAGACTGGATACCTCATCACTTACATCTGTACTTTAGACACCACGCGCGGTGTATTCACCAAGCGCACCTCAGCTCTGTTGCGGATCCGCATTGGATTTGGACGCTTTTGCTTCCAATCTTGCGAAACGTTTGCATCCCTACAACTGGAGTTACGTTTTGGTCCTCTTCGAGTCTACAGCTTCAACAGTTCGAGTTATTTTTATCATCTTTAAGGATATACAGGAGTGCGATCACAGAATCCATTTCATCAGAAACAAAAAGAATTCACTTGAGTATTACTTTTCATTTTACTTTATTAATAATTCATTCGTATGGTATATAAGTAGTTATTTGAAGATTTATATGGAAATGCTAAATAATTTTGATCCCTGAAACTATAAGAAAGATAATCATTAGACGTGAATTTTGAATCCTACATTACCTGATAATAATCGTGATTAAATTTACTTTGTGCTGCATACATTAACGTAGAATTTCTGGCTGTTGCTATATAATCGAATAAGATACGATTTTTCTTTTGAATAATTTACTTTCGCGATACTTTTTTTTTCGAATCCGCGAACAAATTTTGGCGAAATCTTTGAAATATCTTGCTGAAATTAATTGGAATTAATAACAGATAGTCTGGAACTATCAAACAAATATCTTCGTCCTTAGTGTATTATGTTTTGTGAATTTGTGTTTTCCTTACTTTGGTTTGTCCACGTATTCCATTGGCAACCAACCCCCGAGTCACAAAGACTTCTCACGCCAATTATCAATTATCTTGCTAGGGATATAAACTCCCTACCCCGCTGTATAGCTGGTAAATTGCATCTAGTGAATAATTGATATCAAGTTGCAACCATAATAAAGTATAACGTTAATTTTTTGAAAAATACAGATAAATATTTTTGAAAATACGATATTAGATAGGAGCAGTGCACTTCTTCATCTAGGTATTTAAGATCTTTAAACTATATTGATTTTTTTTAATATATTTAACTATATTGCATTCATTGATATCATATACGAACTGTATATGCATTTATTTCCAACTTTTACTTTTCAGCGACCCTCCCTGATACTGGCCTGAATATTGATTCTTCAGTTTGATATAGTCATCTATACTTATCAACTTTTTCCTTTTCTTAAGAAACCTCGTTGTGTTCATGTGTTTATTAAGTACATAATTCATCCTTTATTGTCTTCTTGAATTGTATGCAATTCACTCCACACCTTGGATTTGTTCCCAGTGTGTTCTCAATTACCTTATTCTTCATTTAATATGATAGTTTTTGCCATCTTGTTATGGTTTTGTTTGTATGGTATACCTCTGTGGTACTAGCCTACCTTCTTATATGATGATATTGATTATCAACCTTCACGGTTATCATATACTCCTTACTGGTATTCTTACCTGAGTTGGGTCATCCCATTAGCCCATCGTTGGCTTTGGTATTCGTTTCAACTTAACGTTGCAAAGTGTTGATACACTACCTGTGTACCCACTTATCTATTTATTGTCTTTAACCTTTTTTCGGAAGTTAACAATAAATAATTATTACAGATCCTTTGTTGTGATTGTTGTTTGTTTGTATTAGGTCAGACGGAAGTGACGGTTTATAACACCGCTCTTCACGCCTATCATTGGTAAAATATATTACTTACCTGAGTTGCCATATATAGTTTTGACTACCATTTCGTTGTGGCTCGCGTATCTCAATTTCAAACTCGGTATATAATCGGTAAATACATTTTCGAATCTATTTTGACTTAAAGATATTTGCAATACTTAACAGCATTAACAAGCTGCTGTGGCCTAATTTGTTTTTTTTTACTACGTAATGATTTAACTTGTTTCTTTGTCGTGTTCTACTCACTTTTGTACGCGTGACTATCTTTAGTATTAGCATTAATTTTTTTTTACTTTAATTGAATTTTTAAAAAAGATTATCGACCTTTTTATCTTTTGAGATTGTCTAATCTTACTACCCTTCTGGTATTGAAAATCGATACTATCAAGATTGAATCTTGAAATATCGACTTTGTAATTAATTAACTTTACTTTTGAAATCGAATTGAATTCGATGTTATTTACGGTCGAGTAAAAATATTAGAATTTTGACTTAAAAATATATTAAGTATTTAGGAAATATACTCTTGTTAGATTTAAGACTTTATTAAATAAAATTTTTGGACGTTTATAGAATTTGAAACTTTTTTGCAGTCTTCATTTATCCAGTAAATTTTGATGCAGATTTTATTTTCAGATTTTTCTATGAGTAATAAGAATTTAGCTATTATGGAATAGGTTAGTTTAGGTCCGATGGAGGTTGTATAGAACTCTCTCTCCCTCACATATTCATGAACGGTGGAATATTTTAGGTATAGGATGTTTGGGTTAGTTTTGATATAGTATAGTGATTTAGTGATGTAGGTCAGGCTTGACCTACATGCATGTTAAGGGGCTTCTTAATAATATTCCTTTTTCTGTCATAGAGAAGCCATGGTTCGAAGAGGGAGTTGATCTTCTTCGGAAATGGGTGGGTTAAGAGACAGGGGTTGTCGTCTACACCTTTGACAACCCGACATCATGTCAGACACTTCGCTCCTGCACTCTACGTAATAGTTGAGCATGGTAGAGACGAGGAAATAGACAGCTCAAGATGTCTTCTAACATCCAAAGACATCGTAGTAGAGACTATTTAGTGTGGTCAATGGTATTTGTGGTGTAGGGAATTTTTCTACTCGGAACTCCATGGAAGTGCAAGGTTAACATTTTCTTCTCAATCAATCAAAATATCCATACACCTACGTGGGTGTCTCAGACCAAGTGAGTCTGAGAGAAATAGTCATTCGCATCTAAATGAACAAAGTATCTTGTGCCACAGGCCTTAGTCTTTTAGAAAGAAAGGGATATATTAACATCCGTATCCAGATATGCAGGGTAAAAACTTGTAGCACCGTCGCGATCCCACAGCAAGGACTCACCTCCCTTCTGCTCTTGAGTGGAGCGGGGCAATGCTGCATATCGACGCGGTGGTCGATCAGCGACAACCTCAATTTGCCTCTCGGGTCAATGCCTTCCAGTGCGTGTAGTGGACTGAAGTGTAGTACGGGGAAGGGGAATTGAGGATATAGAAATTCGACTTACTAATTATATTTTTCTTCTGTACCAACCGAGTTCGTGAGGGACAAGAGATTCTGCATATGTCATTTCCCATGACACATGAAGGCAGTAGGTCTTTGTGACTGGCGAGGTTTAGGGAGTCAGGAATCTAGATTCCTTCCGCGAACACTACAGTGATTGGGTCGGCTTCGGATCTTTTGAGTGTGGTAGTAATCTCGTGGGGAATAAATTCTGTTTCCGCGTGGATTTTCGGTATGAGTTTTCTTTTGAAGTTTAAGATAAAGTCTCTGGTGAGTTTAGTTTTGAGCATGTGTTGAATAAATTTTAGGTATTGCAGGTCATCGAAGCTACCAATTAAAAATAATAATAAATTATCCACCCGCATTCTGGTTTCCTCTGGTTGTCACAAATCTAGTTCTGAGGTGATCAGCATGGTAAGTTTTATGTTCTAAGGGATGTAGGTTCTGTTCTGTGAGTGAACCTATCTCTCTTACTAATCGTGTCTATGGCATTAGGGTGTATTGGTGTATGTTCCCACTCATGGTGGAACTTTGCAGAATGCGTAATCGTTGTGTATGTATACATCTTGATACCTATGTGGTCCTGTCATACAACTATGAGAGAAGCGAAAGAATCAGAATGCTGTGGTGGATAAGTCTGTGTATGGAGAAAAAGCGGCCAAGGATTGGCATGATGAAGATATACCTAGTAGAGACATGGTGTCCGATGGTAGGTGATAGTATGGACACTGTATTCTACTACCAACACCAGGGGATATTGTAGTTGGGGCACTGTCTGGCGGTAGGGTTACTTGTAAGTTGGTCTTATGGATTGGTACCCTCTACCGGGTGGTCGTGTCAACATGAATACGCAATCGTCATCATGCATGTCAATAGCAATGAGGATGCATGTCCTTATTAATTGGCTATTGACGGAATTGCTTGATGCATTAGTGTCGCCGGTCTAAGGGGAGATATACCCAAAGGAAATTATATCATTTTTTTTTATTATTTTCTTCGGTTATTCTTTCATTTGGCTTCACTTTGTGCGTTTTTGGGAGATCAGTAATTTCCGTCAATTTTTGGAAAGTTCTCTTTTTTCTACGTTACAGAATGGCGCACCAACGTGTGGGGCCTGGAGCACGTACCCGATGCTTTGTTATGATGTTTATTTTGATTATGGAGAAATTTAGTTTTTGAAGTTTTGAAGTTAGAAATTTTTTTTTGGTGTTCGAGCAAAAATTTTTTTTTTTGGTCGAATTCTTTTCTGAGTTTAAGTTGCTTTTGGTAGAGTTATTCTGCTGGAGGAATAACATCAAGTCTATGTTTTGGATGCCTTATTGTCCGGGAGATTGGTGATCAAGTTCCTAATTTTCGTCTGTTGCATAGGATTCATTCGTAGTACTTTACCTTCTGTTTTGCTTTTGATTGAGGTTTTCGGTAACTTTATTGTCCAGGATTTAGACGTTTTTGAGTCTGGTCGTCTGTTGCGAGAGTACTGAAACTTTTTTCTTTTGAGTTTGGTAGAATTTTGAATTCTTCGAGGATGTTGTTGATAGATCTTTTGACCGGTGGTTGGTGAACATATTCCCGATGCACGTCTGTTGCAGAAGCTATTAACACTCCAAGAGAATCCACTCACTCACCTTTAACGCTTATTTTCGGATCTTTCAGTTTTTATATTGAGTAAAATTACAAGCCCAAATACATTATGATGTTTTCATTCAGTTATGGTTTTTGTCAGAGTTCGTCAAGTTGATGGAACTCTCATGAAGCGCTAACCGGTGGTTGGTGAACATGTTCCTAACGCACGTCTGCAGTAGCGTAATGAGACTCCTGACAACTGAACGAATTTCCCATTTCTCATTGATTGATGTTGTACATTTATTGACCCAATAGTTAGACCACATCCACTAATTATTTTTAAAGTTTTTTTTCAGTTTTTTTGGTGAAGTTAGTCGCTAGGCGCAATACTTCCACCTTTCCGTTCATGTTTATGGGGGGGAGATTCTTTCCAGCCCCCGGACCGTATTTTGATGATAAGACATTTAGTATTTTTGAAGTTTTTGAGTATTATTGATTATAGTTTAGATTTTGCAGTGTTGCATTTATGAGTATAGTTTAGTTTTTGCAGTGTTGCACCTTTTTGAGTATTTGCAGTGTTGCACCCTTTTTGAGTAATTTTCGGAAGATAAGGAAGACGTAATCCTGAAGATTCCATTTTTGGGATTTTTGAGTATTTTTGGAAAATAGGGAAGACGTAATCCCGAAGGTTCCACTTTTTGAGTTTAGTATTTTCGTTTGGTGAGGTCGTGGAATTCTGCGTGTTTCACGGGTCATCGAAACGCTTTAGTTTTGATTTATTTTAAGCACTCTTTAGTTTAGTATATTACATTTTTCTTCTTTAATTAGTTTTGAGATTATAGTCTTTGAAAACTTGAACTAGAAGAAGTTCATTAGTTTACAAGGAGCTATAATAGATTTTTGTAGAGATTAAGTATCTTTTGAAGATTAGTTACAGATATTCAGTTTTGAAGTTTATGAGTATTTAGCTTATCTTACGTATTTAAGTATAATTAAATTTTTTTTTTGATATTGAGCTTGATTTTCGATACGATTGTTTCGAAACTCAATTTTTGCGAAGTCTAAGGAAGAAGTTTACCTTAGACCAACATAAATTTACTTTCACTACTTTATTTTTAAGATTTTTGAAGTTTTGTAGGAAGTTGGATATTACCAACTTCTCTCCAAATAATTTGATATTCAATAAGTTTTTGAATATTTTCTTTCAATACATTTTTGAATTTTTACGTGGTGTGAATTAGTGAACGAATCACTGCACACTCCACTTTCCTATAGTTTTAAGACTTTCTTTTTCTTTGTTTTGTGTTATTTTCGAAGCACAGCCCAATGCCCGGCTCTGCTAGAAAATTCTTTAATCCTGGTCCTTACAACCCGGAGTACTACGCACGTGTAACTGACGATATGTCACGAGTTGCACCCGCTAATCCTCAGGATGATTCCGTACATTCAGCCCACCACTCTGGTGTAGGCACGGATCATTCAAGCCCACCCGCTCGCGTTCCAGCGAATGAAGGGCAACCTTTAGGCTCACCTTTGACTCCAGAAGAGCAAAGAAGAGCACAACAAGCGGCTAATCAATCTGCCTACATGCAGGAGATGATCTCGGCAACGGTAGACTTACACCGGATGGATGACAGGAAATTTTTTGTAGAAGAACTTTCGCGAGGTCTCGCTGAAAGTCAAGCTATTTTGTTAAGACATGTAACTGAGTTGTTACATAGTAGGGAGAACAATGCTAATAATCAAAATGTGAGTTATGCGAGTAATGCTAATAATAGCAATAGTAATGTTGATGATAATGTTAATCACCCACCACTTTCACAGCCAACTCCGGCTTTTCAAGCCAGTCGGCCGCCTAATTCCGCAGTAATTCCCTACGTCGACATGCCTACTCCTCAAGGTAGGTCTGTCAATTTTCCAGCCAGAACTGTGGCTGGCGATATTGTTGATTTGACAAGTTTCGTGCCGGTTGCGCCTCCTTTGGCTACACAACCTGCATCGCAATCCGTTCCTCCTGGAGCAAGTTCAAGTACCCCTCCGGTACATCCTTCGAACATGGCTCAGGGCGTGAACGTGGACGAGTTCATGACGCGCATGAATTCTATTCGTTTGGATAACGATCAGTCTGCGGCTTCTCAGCCGAAGGCAATACACTCTAGTAATTCTACGTCTGGTACCTACCCACTATTCCACAAATGGGGAATTAAGTTTGATGGGAGGAATATGCCAGTAGATGACTTTTTGTTCCGTTTGGATCTTATTAGAGCTAGCTATCGCTTTTCATGGGAAGAAGTGTCTGGTGGTTTCCACCAATTTTTATATGGACCTGCTGAACAGTGGTATTGGAGGTACCGCAAGCAGAATCAGCACGCGTCCTGGCAAACGCTACAATTGGCGTTAATTGAGCAATTCCGCAGCCTTGAAACGGATACGGAACTGACTCGCAGGTTGTATGATCGTAAGCAACAATCAGGGGAGTCCTTCGATGACTTCTTTGATGCAATGATGCATATGAATTCCAACTTGCGAAACCCTAAGAACAACAGGGAAATGATTGAAATAATTAAAGCTAATGTGAAACGACAACTAGGTCAGTCATTGATTTCCTTTAGCACTTATAGTCTTCAAGAATTAGCTTACCAATGTCGCACTATTGAAAAGTTTTTCGGTAGTACAGATAATCAGCGACAACCTTTCGTACCTAATGCGTACAAGCAACCTCACCCGTCTAGACGTTTCATCAACGCGTTGGATGAGGAAACTCCTGGAGACGAATTAGCAGTTGCACTGCCTGAGCAGGTGGACGCGTTCCACCCAGAATTAATGAAATGCTGGAAATGCCAAACTGTGGGCCATGGGTTCCGCGATTGTGCAGATCCAAGACAAATAATTTTCTGTTTTAGATGTGGGTTACCAAATGTCTATAGTCCGAATTGTCCTAGATGTGCGGGAAACCCGAAGCGAGCAAATCCACCATCCGGGGGGATGCGCTCGATAAAAGCAAACCCGGAGTCGTAAGCACCAGGAAGGAAGAACCTTTGCTTGACACTCCTCAATTTAGTATTTTAAGAAGAAACCATAATGAATTTTTGACTGATACCCAAACAAGTACACTTTTGAATTTACCTGATATTAAGAACAAATCTGATTTACTTTATAAAAAACCATTTCATGAAAGGCTACTCAATTATTATGAGGTTAGGAAAAGAGTAGTAGCATTTCCTGAAATTTCGAAACGGATTCGTAGAACACGAGATCGTTTTCATTTAAAGCGGACAACCTACCGTAACGTTGCTGCCGCTAGATTAGGCAAGGAATCCAATGATCCTCGTCCCTATGTGACTGTGGAGATGTTGGGAGACAAGTTTCTTGGTCTTCTGGATTCCGGTGCGAGCATTAGTTGCTTGGGTACAGATTGCGTAGACTACTTGAAAGCGAAGCACGTTAAGGTTAGGAACGTCGAGTCTACGGTGTCCACTGCGGACGGGAAACAGCAGAAAATTAAAGGAATGTTTACTACTGATGTCCAGTACAATGGCATGCTGTTCAGCATGGATTTTTACGTCGTGCCAACACTTTCTCAGCGTTTATATTTAGGCGTTGACTTTTGGCGTAAATTTGGACTGGCACCTCATTTGATTTCTTCCATATCGGATTTTCCATCGGATGGAAACTCCACAAACCAAGTGAAGCTCAGTCACGAAGAGTCCACTCAACTTCGTGATGTGATTCGTGGTTTTCCTTCTTTCGCGAGCAAGGGGCTCGGGAAAACGACACTGGTAGAGCATTACATCGATACGGGTGATGCTATACCAATTAAGCAGAGATATTATCCTGTTTCTCCTGCGGTACAAGCAATGATGTATGAGGAATTGGATCGTATGTTGTCTTTGGGGGTCATCGAAGAAAGTTCTAGTGCATGGTCTTCGCCAGTTGTGCTAGTGCGCAAGCCTGGGAAGAACCGCCTATGCCTAGACTTTCGGAAGGTGAACTCGGTTACAAAGAAGGATGCGAGACCAATTGCCCATATTGAGGGTCTGTTAGCACGCCTTTCAAAAACTCGCTACATTTCTAGTGTGGATTTGAAAGACGCATTCTGGCAGATACCGTTGGAGAAAACATCGAGGGAAAAGACTGCTTTTACAGTACCTGGTAGACCTTTGTACCATTTCAAGGTCATGCCATTCGGTTTGTGTAATGCGCCGCAGAGTCTGAGTTATCTTATGTCTAAGGTAATTCCGACAGAATTGCGAGATCTAGTGTTCGTTTATCTCGACGACCTTTTGGTCGTGTCTGAAACATTCGACGAACACTTGGCGATATTGAGGCGAGTAAGTCAGGAATTGACCAGGGCAGGACTGACGATCAACGTGGAGAAATCCAAGTTCTGTTTTGATGAGCTTCAGTATCTAGGTTATAAGGTTGGGCAAGGCTGTTTGAAAGCTGACCCCGACAAAATTGCAGCACTTAATGAATTTCCGGTACCTACCACAACTCGTCAAGTAAGACGTTTCTTAGGAATGGCGGGATGGTACCGGCGATTCGTTAAAGATTTTTCTACGCTTGCCTCTCCTTTGACAGATGTACTGAAGAAAGGTAAAGCGTTCGAGCTTAACCAAAAGGCTCTAGAAGCCTTTGAATCCATCAAACAGGCGTTGACGACAGCTCCGGTGCTGGTTAACCCTGATTTCTCGAAGGAATTCGTGATTTTGTGTGATGCATCCGCGTCCGGTATCGGGTGTGTTCTTTGTCAGCGGGACGAAGATGGGGCTGAACGCCCAATCTATTACTTCTCCCAGAAGCTGAACGCTGCGCAAAGAAATTACTCCGTCACCGAACGTGAAGGCCTTGCAGCTGTACTTGGTATCCAGAAGTTTCGATCGTATGTCGAGGGATATCATTTTAAAGTAATCACAGACCACTCTAGCTTGAAGTGGCTGATGAGCTTAAAGGATCCTACTGGCAGGTTGGCCAGGTGGAGTATGCGTCTCCAAGGATTCGATTTCGTGGTAGAGCATCGAAAGGGAACTTTGAATGTCGTGCCAGACGCTCTGTCAAGAGTGTATGAGGCAGACAATTTGACGGTAGAAGCCTTCCTTTCATGCCTAGCTCGAGTCGACCCCGAGGAGGTACTCCACTTGGACTTAGAGGATTCCTCTTTCCAGTCGGCAGGATACCTGGACCTCATCAACCACATCAAGAAGGAGCAGGAGCGATTACCAGATCTCAAGGTATCCGAAGGATACGTGTACAAACGTACCAAACATTCTATTGGTAATCCCCTCGCAGACGACTTAACGTGGAAACTGTGGGTTCCATCCGAGTTGACGAAATCACTTATTGAGTTAGCTCACAACCCTCCAAGATCTTCTCACGGCGGGGTAGTTAAAACTCTTTATAGGTTGAGACAGCGATTTTATTGGCCGAGTATGTATACTCAGGTCAAGCATTTTGTTGATTCTTGTGAAGTTTGTAAAACCACCAAAGCTTCCAACATGACGCTTCGTACAGAGATGGGGAATAGTTTTGAGGTCGATCGACCTTTCCAACATTTATATGTTGATTTTTTGGGCCCCTATCCTAAATCGAAAAGCGGAAATGTATTTATAGTCATTGTTGTGGATCAACTAACCAAATTCGTTTTGATCAAACCTTTAAGGAGAGCTACAGCCCTAAGTGTAGTTAAGTTCTTGCAGGAGAATGTGTTTTTAGTTTATGGTGTGCCAGAGAGTATACTCTCCGACAACGGCACTCAATTCTTAAGTAAGGAATTTCAATTGTTGTTGAATACGTATGGTGTTAAACACTATAAAACGGCAGTATATTCGCCTCAAGCGAATGCTAGCGAACGAGTGAATCGCTCGATTCTTGCGGCCATACGTGCATATATTAATCCGAAGCAGTCCAATTGGGACGCTCATCTATCGTCCATAAGTAGTGCACTTCGCACAACCATTCATTCCACTCACAAGATGTCCCCCTATGAAGCTCTGTTCGGTCAGAGAATGATTGAGCATGGGGCGGACTATCGTCTGTTGAGAGATTTAGGAGGTTTGAATAATTCGGAGATAGATTGGTTACCCAAAACTGCGAAGATGAACATACTCCACTCTTATTTGAAAGAGGCATTAGCGAAGGCTCATGCTGATTATGAAAAAGTATACAATGTGCGTAGTCACAAAGTCAATTATAAGGTGGATGATGAAATATATAAGCGAAATTTTGTGCTTAGCGACTCTTCGAAGCATTTCAATGCGAAGTTAAGTCCAAAATTTATTAAAGTTAGAGTTTTAAGAGTAATTGGAAACAATTTGTATGAGGTTGTGGATAGCAAAGGCTATAAATCGACGGTACATACTAAAGACCTTAAGAGGTAGTGTGAGATGTTGATGTGTTGGTGAAGGTAGTGTTAGTGTTTACTTCGCTTCCCCTCTCTACACATTCCAATATGTATACTCACGAACATTTACTACTGTGATATTTGTGTATTGTTGTGCCCGGCGTATGCTCAGCTGTGCATGAGACCCTTGTGCTTGTCCAATTATTGTCCCTTTTCCTTCTTCTTGCAATTTGTTTTTGCAAGGAGAAACCATTTACGTTTTGTGTTTATTCATTTGTTAGATAGATCAGATTATCTGGGACAGCGAAACAAATGATTTCTTTTTTTTTTGTAGCAATGTAGGAAATATTCTCCTTTTCCTTCTGCTTTGGGAACAAATAAGATTTGTTCCAAAAGCACAAGTTTTGTAGGGAAAATATTTTGACAGCTGTAATGACAGTGTGACTTCACCCCAAAAATTTTTTTTTGATGTGTGACCACCGCCTTAAAAGCGTGGAATATACCTACATTTAGATTCACATCAGTCACTAGATGGCGCTCATCTCACATTACAGATGCCCAATTTAATGGCGATAGATTTCCGTTTTCTATTTATTCCCTCTTTCGGAGAAATTTCCCTTGTCAAAATTTCCCTTCTTAGGAAATTTTACCTGTCAGATTAAATTCCTTCACGGAACAGTTCCTTCATGCTTTGACAGGAGGCTTCCCGAAATTAATCCTGATGAAATTATCTCTTCGGCTTTTTATATCCGATCTGACAGTTGTACCACTAGTGACAGAGAGTTCCCAAAGTTTGAATTGCAATTTGGCTCTATGTATTAGTGGCAGTATGCTATTCACCAAACCAACCTGGTGGTGAAATTATTGGTATCATATTTTTTTTTCATATATTTACCACACTGAAGAGAAACCGGAATTCTGAGGCCCTTAATTTTGATTACGTGCTTATATGGATGAGATTTTCCCATGGCAAGGTCAGTTCTGAGTTAAAATGTATTGTTGTTGCATAGACCAACCAATACATACATCAGACATGAGAACGATGTGACATATTTGTTTTGTCATTAAGTTGCATCGGTATGGTGAATTTATTTTTCGCAAAGTTTATTTCCCTCTAACTCATGTCCCGCATCCCACATCTGATGGAATGGTTGACACACGTCGGTTGGACAAATTGGAAGTCATAATCCAATTGTATAATGGATAATTCCAAGTTCCATGACGGTGGTGCCATCTATGTGTGTACCTAATAAACCAATAATGCATATATTACTCTATGGACATTTTCCGTGCCATAGAGAAATTGCTATATCCTCCCTGTGAGTGGTTTGTAACTCTATGACCAGCCATATAAAAATATGATCGAGATCATATTTCTGTCTATTTGATATCCGGACAGCATTCCTACCAGACATTATTAAAAAGTTAAGTCTCGGGCAAGCCGCAATTTTATTTTCTCCTCCTAATTGGATTATTCCAGAAAGAAAAGGTATGTAAAGTATAAAATATTGACAATTAGTGTGCCGAATATATTCAGCACGTTAATTGGGATAATATTCAATACTTTTTTACACATTATTTCCACATTTCAGGTAATTTTTTTTGTCAACCCTTAAAAAAATTTTTCGCCAGTGGCAAATTTTTTTTTGTTACGTCTGCGCGTCGATGGTACCACACAACGTGGCTTGATACGACGCGGCTTTATTTCAATTGTATCTTGTACAATCCTTGAAATCCTTTCGGTAGGATTTATAAAGAATTTTAATTAAATAATCCAGGTATGTTTTGCAATCTTTCAATTCATATAAAAGTTGTTATATGGCATGGTATTCCCTTAGGAAACGCCAGAGCACATGGTGCTGGCATAGATAATCCATGTGGTCATCGACGCATCCAGGGCAGGATCAACTTTAAATTTATGAATCTCCTATTACAACATTACTTAATTTCAACACTGAATTGTTGAGTTTTCTTCGGCGGTATCCGGAAAGGGATTCCGAAGGAATTACAATTAAAATCTCCATACATAAAGTGAAGTGTTGTGCCTTGTTTTTTGTGTTGAAGGAATTACTCTGTTAAGCCACGTGCGGCCGACGCAGTCCCGCACACAAATCTGTAAATTTTCACTGTCGCTTGGACACCAGAACCTACGAGGAAGTGGTGTGTCGTCGCTGGTTAGTGTACCTCACCCTTCCGCCCACTTGTTTTGTTCGACGACGTGGAACTTTCTACGCTTCTCTGCACCGTCCTGACGCCACGGTTGCAGATCTTTTGTACTTATCCACGGACATCATTGTATGATTTCTGAAGCACCACCTGCGGTGCCAAGAAAGCCCACCTGCGGGCACATACACCTTTTGTTTGATAACATATACTGTGAGCAGGAGATCCTAGAGATCAACCACTGGATATCCATCTGTTTGGACAAGTGTTCCTCAGACTGGATACCTCATCACTTACATCTGTACTTTAGACACCACGCGCGGTGTATTCACCAAGCGCACCTCAGCTCTGTTGCGGATCCGCATTGGATTTGGACGCTTTTGCTTCCAATCTTGCGAAACGTTTGCATCCCTACAACTGGAGTTACGTTTTGGTCCTCTTCGAGTCTACAGCTTCAACAGTTCGAGTTATTTTTATCATCTTTAAGGATATACAGGAGTGCGATCACAGAATCCATTTCATCAGAAACAAAAAGAATTCACTTGAGTATTACTTTTCATTTTACTTTATTAATAATTCATTCGTATGGTATATAAGTAGTTATTTGAAGATTTATATGGAAATGCTAAATAATTTTGATCCCTGAAACTATAAGAAAGATAATCATTAGACGTGAATTTTGAATCCTACATTACCTGATAATAATCGTGATTAAATTTACTTTGTGCTGCATACATTAACGTAGAATTTCTGGCTGTTGCTATATAATCGAATAAGATACGATTTTTCTTTTGAATAATTTACTTTCGCGATACTTTTTTTTTCGAATCCGCGAACAAATTTTGGCGAAATCTTTGAAATATCTTGCTGAAATTAATTGGAATTAATAACAGATAGTCTGGAACTATCAAACAAATATCTTCGTCCTTAGTGTATTATGTTTTGTGAATTTGTGTTTTCCTTACTTTGGTTTGTCCACGTATTCCATTGGCAACCAACCCCCGAGTCACAAAGACTTCTCACGCCAATTATCAATTATCTTGCTAGGGATATAAACTCCCTACCCCGCTGTATAGCTGGTAAATTGCATCTAGTGAATAATTGATATCAAGTTGCAACCATAATAAAGTATAACGTTAATTTTTTGAAAAATACAGATAAATATTTTTGAAAATACGATATTAGATAGGAGCAGTGCACTTCTTCATCTAGGTATTTAAGATCTTTAAACTATATTGATTTTTTTTAATATATTTAACTATATTGCATTCATTGATATCATATACGAACTGTATATGCATTTATTTCCAACTTTTACTTTTCAGCGACCCTCCCTGATACTGGCCTGAATATTGATTCTTCAGTTTGATATAGTCATCTATACTTATCAACTTTTTCCTTTTCTTAAGAAACCTCGTTGTGTTCATGTGTTTATTAAGTACATAATTCATCCTTTATTGTCTTCTTGAATTGTATGCAATTCACTCCACACCTTGGATTTGTTCCCAGTGTGTTCTCAATTACCTTATTCTTCATTTAATATGATAGTTTTTGCCATCTTGTTATGGTTTTGTTTGTATGGTATACCTCTGTGGTACTAGCCTACCTTCTTATATGATGATATTGATTATCAACCTTCACGGTTATCATATACTCCTTACTGGTATTCTTACCTGAGTTGGGTCATCCCATTAGCCCATCGTTGGCTTTGGTATTCGTTTCAACTTAACGTTGCAAAGTGTTGATACACTACCTGTGTACCCACTTATCTATTTATTGTCTTTAACCTTTTTTCGGAAGTTAACAATAAATAATTATTACAGATCCTTTGTTGTGATTGTTGTTTGTTTGTATTAGGTCAGACGGAAGTGACGGTTTATAACACCGCTCTTCACGCCTATCATTGGTAAAATATATTACTTACCTGAGTTGCCATATATAGTTTTGACTACCATTTCGTTGTGGCTCGCGTATCTCAATTTCAAACTCGGTATATAATCGGTAAATACATTTTCGAATCTATTTTGACTTAAAGATATTTGCAATACTTAACAGCATTAACAAGCTGCTGTGGCCTAATTTGTTTTTTTTTACTACGTAATGATTTAACTTGTTTCTTTGTCGTGTTCTACTCACTTTTGTACGCGTGACTATCTTTAGTATTAGCATTAATTTTTTTTTACTTTAATTGAATTTTTAAAAAAGATTATCGACCTTTTTATCTTTTGAGATTGTCTAATCTTACTACCCTTCTGGTATTGAAAATCGATACTATCAAGATTGAATCTTGAAATATCGACTTTGTAATTAATTAACTTTACTTTTGAAATCGAATTGAATTCGATGTTATTTACGGTCGAGTAAAAATATTAGAATTTTGACTTAAAAATATATTAAGTATTTAGGAAATATACTCTTGTTAGATTTAAGACTTTATTAAATAAAATTTTTGGACGTTTATAGAATTTGAAACTTTTTTGCAGTCTTCATTTATCCAGTAAATTTTGATGCAGATTTTATTTTCAGATTTTTCTATGAGTAATAAGAATTTAGCTATTATGGAATAGGTTAGTTTAGGTCCGATGGAGGTTGTATAGAACTCTCTCTCCCTCACATATTCATGAACGGTGGAATATTTTAGGTATAGGATGTTTGGGTTAGTTTTGATATAGTATAGTGATTTAGTGATGTAGGTCAGGCTTGACCTACATGCATGTTAAGGGGCTTCTTAATAATATTCCTTTTTCTGTCATAGAGAAGCCATGGTTCGAAGAGGGAGTTGATCTTCTTCGGAAATGGGTGGGTTAAGAGACAGGGGTTGTCGTCTACACCTTTGACAACCCGACATCATGTCAGACACTTCGCTCCTGCACTCTACGTAATAGTTGAGCATGGTAGAGACGAGGAAATAGACAGCTCAAGATGTCTTCTAACATCCAAAGACATCGTAGTAGAGACTATTTAGTGTGGTCAATGGTATTTGTGGTGTAGGGAATTTTTCTACTCGGAACTCCATGGAAGTGCAAGGTTAACATTTTCTTCTCAATCAATCAAAATATCCATACACCTACGTGGGTGTCTCAGACCAAGTGAGTCTGAGAGAAATAGTCATTCGCATCTAAATGAACAAAGTATCTTGTGCCACAGGCCTTAGTCTTTTAGAAAGAAAGGGATATATTAACATCCGTATCCAGATATGCAGGGTAAAAACTTGTAGCACCGTCGCGATCCCACAGCAAGGACTCACCTCCCTTCTGCTCTTGAGTGGAGCGGGGCAATGCTGCATATCGACGCGGTGGTCGATCAGCGACAACCTCAATTTGCCTCTCGGGTCAATGCCTTCCAGTGCGTGTAGTGGACTGAAGTGTAGTACGGGGAAGGGGAATTGAGGATATAGAAATTCGACTTACTAATTATATTTTTCTTCTGTACCAACCGAGTTCGTGAGGGACAAGAGATTCTGCATATGTCATTTCCCATGACACATGAAGGCAGTAGGTCTTTGTGACTGGCGAGGTTTAGGGAGTCAGGAATCTAGATTCCTTCCGCGAACACTACAGTGATTGGGTCGGCTTCGGATCTTTTGAGTGTGGTAGTAATCTCGTGGGGAATAAATTCTGTTTCCGCGTGGATTTTCGGTATGAGTTTTCTTTTGAAGTTTAAGATAAAGTCTCTGGTGAGTTTAGTTTTGAGCATGTGTTGAATAAATTTTAGGTATTGCAGGTCATCGAAGCTACCAATTAAAAATAATAATAAATTATCCACCCGCATTCTGGTTTCCTCTGGTTGTCACAAATCTAGTTCTGAGGTGATCAGCATGGTAAGTTTTATGTTCTAAGGGATGTAGGTTCTGTTCTGTGAGTGAACCTATCTCTCTTACTAATCGTGTCTATGGCATTAGGGTGTATTGGTGTATGTTCCCACTCATGGTGGAACTTTGCAGAATGCGTAATCGTTGTGTATGTATACATCTTGATACCTATGTGGTCCTGTCATACAACTATGAGAGAAGCGAAAGAATCAGAATGCTGTGGTGGATAAGTCTGTGTATGGAGAAAAAGCGGCCAAGGATTGGCATGATGAAGATATACCTAGTAGAGACATGGTGTCCGATGGTAGGTGATAGTATGGACACTGTATTCTACTACCAACACCAGGGGATATTGTAGTTGGGGCACTGTCTGGCGGTAGGGTTACTTGTAAGTTGGTCTTATGGATTGGTACCCTCTACCGGGTGGTCGTGTCAACATGAATACGCAATCGTCATCATGCATGTCAATAGCAATGAGGATGCATGTCCTTATTAATTGGCTATTGACGGAATTGCTTGATGCATTAGTGTCGCCGGTCTAAGGGGAGATATACCCAAAGGAAATTATATCATTTTTTTTTATTATTTTCTTCGGTTATTCTTTCATTTGGCTTCACTTTGTGCGTTTTTGGGAGATCAGTAATTTCCGTCAATTTTTGGAAAGTTCTCTTTTTTCTACGTTACAAACTTTCAATCCCAAATAAGATGCCTAATTAGAGGCTAAGAAAAGAAAAACAAATAAGCTTAAAAAACGTAACAAAAATAAGTAAATAATTGAATTAATGAATTTCTTAGTAAAATATATAACTGAAGGATGTTATTGCCATATATAATAGCATCAACCTCTAATCAGTGTTGCAAGAGGCGCAAAGACGCATATCCATTATATAGTCAGTTTTGCACACAAAACAAAACCATGTTTTGTCATGTTCTTCGATTTCCATTGGTCTGTTTAACCTTCATCGAAATTTACTTCTTCAGAAGTATCACTTTCACTTTACTGCAAAACTTTTTTTGATTGTAGTAAGTTTGCTTTTTTTTTATTTTATATTTTTTCTGTGGGTGGAAAGAAAGACATTACTGCATTTATAAAACATCTGACGATAAATTACATAGCAAACGGGAGACTTGATCCACTGATCAAGTCTCCCCTTGAGAACTGGCTCAAGTCTCCCGTTCACGTTTTTTTACAATAAATAATTAATAATTTTTTTGGAACACAACCTAGCTTGATTTCGTTCTTATAATAAAAAAGTCGAATATCTATTTTATAAAATAATGTCAATCATTTTCACTTACCAAATCAAAAACAGTTTTTATCGCAAAAATTTTTTTTTTTTGTAACTTTTTCCGCCAAAAAACACTCTTTCACTTTTAACAGCCGAAGTATACTGACGATCTGGAATTAGTTTTGTGTGCAAGTACAAAGTAGCGGAATGCAATGTTTGAGTCTACTCATGATCGATTTGAGTGGAGTTTGAGTTAATTATTGAGAGTGGCTCAAGTCTCCCATATGATCAAGTCTCCCGCTTTCCCCCTATGTATATGAAAGCAATTTTATAGTGGAGTTGTGTTAATAAGAAATTAATTAAATTTAAATAATCATTCTTTTACAGCAAGACCACAGAGGAGTGCACTTCCGTAGCTTCGCTTAGTAAAATTTATTTAAATCCCCACTGCCCCATTGGCAGTGCTGTATTGCTTATATTATATTGATATTTTTACTTTTATTGAACACTATATTGCTTTTAATACGTTATTTCAATCGATTATATATGAGGTAACGAACTGTGATCTCATATACAGGGTGATTCACGAGCGTTGTGCCAAAAAGCTAGAGCGTGTAGGTTGAGTTGAGACAAGAAAAAAATCGTATGGGAGGGGGGGTCTATTCCCCTCCTTTTTAAAAAATTGGCTAAATGGTCACTTGTGCCATCCCGTAAGACTAGGTTTTCTTGTTTTTGTGAAGAAGTAGGTTCGGTTATTTTTGAATACCTTGGCAACAAAAAGTCGTAGAGCCATACGGTTTTCAGTGTTGGATTAAACATTAATAAGAGCGTTGAATTCTGAGAACAAAAATTATACTTAATTACGTAAAATTTTGAAAAAAATTAGTTTTAAAATTATTTTTTCAAATTTTTTTTCAAAATTTTGAGTTTGAAAATTTATGTTTTTTGAACTATTCGTTAAAACAATTTAATTTAAAAACGAAATGAAAGAAAAAGTTTTTGGCTTTCTAAAAAGGTACAACACGGTGTTGCAAACGAAGCCGTTGATTTGTAATATTTTTTTTTACAAAATAAGTCAATTTTTCAGAAAATTGCCCCTCCCAGCTAAACGGAGGGGAATAGACCCCCCCTCCCATACGATTTTTTTCTTGTCTCAACTCAACCTACACGCTCTAGCTTTTTGGCACAACGCTCGTGAATCACCCTGTATATGGTCAAAATATATATTGATACCTTGGTTGTGTTGTCCATTTTTGTGTTGTGAGAGGTAATATTTACGCTCGACCACAGTCTTTGGTCGCAAATTTTAGAGTTCCCTGCGGTAGAATTATTTACTTTCATATCGTAAAGAATATCGGTTACAGTTTTCCAGACGAAATATTTAGGAATTCTTAGGTGACTCGAATTAAAGTCACCCGATCCGAGTTTTTTTTTGCGTCGCGTAAGATTTCGAAAATCACATTTCGTTCATAGCATTACTGCTATTGGTACTTACCATCACTTCTCACTTTTAGTCTTCTGTAATTTGTTTCCATTTATATGTTATTTCATGATAATTTGAATAGTTTATTATAAGAATATATATTTCTCAAGCTTTGAATAAAAATAACTTGTAACCAATTGAGATTTATGAAAGGGTCAATAAGAACCCAAATCCATAACATTAAGCAAGAATTTTAGAATTTGAAAGTTGACTTCTATGAAGCAACGATGTTAATTTGATTCAAAAACAATCTCCTTTTTTTTTATGAGTTGATGTCTGCGACATCATTAGAATCCTTACTTAATAAAGTAAAATTCACTTCTAATTATAAGCTTTGACAGATATTAAGATTTCATTAGCGACATTTAAGGTAGACTTAAGTAATTTTTAAGAATTTAAAGATTTAATAAAAGAAACATTCCTTTTATAACGTTTACGAAAATTTTCAGCCTTCTTATTTTGTTTTGAGAGACTTTGTAGATTTTCTTAAAAGATGCAGTCATGTTTATGAACATAAAGTAAATTATCCTGAGGGAGGGTGGTACCCCTCTCATTTCCTTGGAGGAACATGTAGTGCGTGTGTGTGTAGACTTTCTTTTCTTTAGTTGATTAGACTTTTAGTGAATAGTATCTCGTAGTTAGATATTATGTCATTGTTAGGGTAATGAAGTAAGCGAGCTTTTCATAGCTTGCTTTTCGATTTAAGGGGTTGCCCATTAACATTAGCGAGTCGTAGGGACTCGTAGGTCCGCGGACAACCACGGTCGGTGGCGAAAGAGATGATTTTCAACATCGAATTGGGTGGGTTGAGAGGCCAGGAGGGTCACTTAACATCTTCGATTCCTCCCTCCCTACATGGTTAGACACCTCGATATCTATGTTCAGCAATGTATTGCGGCGGCTGAACATATTGATGATAGCAATAAGCCGTAGCTGCCACGACTAACTATGGTATGCCTGAATGAAAATACTTACGTGCAGGGTTCGTATGTGCTAGGATAAGAGAGTAGACAGGGTTTCTTACTTTCAGACTATGGTTATTCACAAAGCGTAGAGAGGTGCAGCTTTGGTTCGGCTCTCTTTACAGTCAGTTCGTTACAATCGAGCTTTTGAAAGTTATGAGGGCCAACAAGCATTTTAATATAAATATTCGAACTCGACCACCAGGGTTCAACGGTCGGCAGGATAATAAGAGGTAACACCGGTCAGGTAGATCCCGGAGCAAGTGCCCATGGCCTGACTGAGCTAACTGCGGCATGGGTGCTGCCGGCCAACTCGACGGTCGATCTCGACCACAACCTTACGTTGTCGCATGCCGTCCTTACCGTTTACTTTTAACGAGTAGTCGGCGAGGAAGGGGGCGTTGCCGACATAAGGTTGCTTTCATCCCAATTCACGTAAAAACGATTCGATGATATCTGGACACATGAATGCTAACTGGAGCGACACCTCTGGGAATTCGACGCCGCGATAATAAAGATAGTTTTTCTAGTTCAGATTCATCGACGGGGTATGAGTAAGGTTATGGTTTACAGGTGTAGGCTACTGAGTGATATAGCTGCGAGCAGAACACCTAGTACTCGCAGCGGATAGACGGGAGTATGCCATCTGTAGGGAAAACTTTCTCGCCAATCATTTGCACATAATAAAATAATATTTGCCACTGGTGCCATCTAGGTGCGAAACCCTCATTTTACTCGCACATTGCTGAACGCATCCGATGGGTTCCACCAGAGAAGGATTCCATAAAGAGGAAGCCATTTTGGAAGATGGATTCCACTTCAAATTTTAATCCACAAGATTTCCCCTATCAATACTACTTCCAGTATAGTTTGGTTTCCGTGACGTCGTCAGATGCAAAATTGGATCCCAGGAGACAACTACTCGCTAGTTGATGTTGAGTAGTGTTCACACCACTGATCTCTATAAACACTATATCTATAAAAATAGGGACGACAGTCATCTATCTCTAGGCTAGCCCCTAACAAACGCATAGTTGCAAAGTGTTTAGACGGACCATCTAGCGTTACGGAAACAACCTCAACACCAACTTCGTGGAGTCGACGTAAGCTGCTCGTGACAAGCTCTGCGTTGGTAGTTGAGTCTATGCCGTTTACCAAGAAGTAGCCTATGGGTAATTTCCATGATCCATCCAGCGTCACAACCATAAGCACTAACGCGTCTTTCGCCAGAGGCATCTCGTCAGAGAACTCAATTTCTGTGCCAAAATCAACATAGCCCCTTATTTTCCCAACAGATATGTTTTGCAGACCACATTTGATGGAGATTTCATCCAACATTAAGCTGCAAATTACTTTTTTCTTTAAGGAGGTAGCTTCTGCAACTTTTAATTTTAAGGCTTCAAAGCTTTCTGTTGTAAAGCCGGGCTCACCATTAACAGATGAATACCAAGACCTTAGGGTACTGGGGTCAGGTAAAGCACGACAAAATTTTTGTCGAATGAAATGGTAGGCTTTTGGAGAATAGAAATGGACGGTCATCGCGAAAGAGCGGAGAGCTGGAGGGTATTTTGCTCTACTAATTCCGAGTCCAGTATTTGGAACTACGCTTTTAAATTTTGTCTTGCTTAAACTGCATTCTTCGTCGCCAACATTTTTTTTATTTCTCAAAAATCTCTTAAACAATTCGCCAACATCAGAATCAGCAATTGATTCAAGACAAGCCAAACCCGACTCTGGAATAGAATTCCTTTTGCGGAGCTCACCTACTATCTCTTTCAGAGACCCAATTCTAGAATTGAGTCGACTTATGGCTTGGTTTCGTGTCCGGTTCTTGCGTCGTTCGTGTCTTAACTTTTTACATGTATACGAAAGTTTTCTCATTGCGCTTCTTGGCGTGGTTGCATAGCAATGATCATGTTGCACTAATCGCCTACTTTTTGCAACTGTAGTTTTGGTACTGGGAGTCACTGTAATATATATCATGTGTTAGTAGAAGAAATGATTCATTTTGTTTTACTTTCCAATGTCTATTAAATTGAACAAACTATGTCCTTTATTGACGTGCGGAATACCATCATGGCATCAAATTAAAATACATCAGAATCGAGTCTTCATGACTTTTTCATATGGAGAAGCGTTCTTTGTCATTCGGAAAGTCGATTTTCTTATTTAATACTTACCCAAAATAACTTCTTCATATGAACGTGCAAGTAACCTTCATGGCATCAACTTCTACTATTCCAGAATCCTGAGAGAAGTGTCCTTTTTGTACTAGTTCGTTGAAAAGGAGCAGGACTTTTAATTTATTATTTACACAGAATACTTTGTTTTCATATATTAATATTTTTTAAACTAAATTACGGATACAGCGATGATTGATATTGCATAAGCAACGGATTACAAAAATGTATCACTTGTGTCTGTATGTCTTGTAGTCTGGCAGAGAAAGGCAAAATCATTTAGTACTTTGTCATTAAAATAAATTTTTGGAAAAAATGCATAAATGTATATGCCTCTCTCTGCTATACCAGGAGACTTACATAGACAGTTGATACATTTTTGTAATCCCTCGTTCATGCACTAGAGAGCTGCATTCTAAGTTTTTGATTTCAATGTGTATTACAGGATTTGAGTCATTGTAGCAATTCACCAGTTTTTCATTTTCATTGAGAATATCATAAAATTCTAAAATAAGTATATGTTACTACCGTGGCTCAAATCCTGTAATAGACATTGCAAATAAAAACATTGGATGCAGTTTTCTAGTACATAACCAACGGATTACAAAAATGTATCACTTGTGTCTGTATGTCTTGTAGTCTGGCAGAGAAAGGCAAAATCATTTAGTACTTTGTCATTAAAATAAATTTTTGGAAAAAATGCATAAATGTATATGCCTCTCTCTGCTATACCAGGAGACTTACATAGACAGTTGATACATTTTTGTAATCCCTCGTTCATGCACTAGAGAGCTGCATTCTTAGTTTTTGATTGCAATGTGTATTACAGGATTTGAGTCATTGTAGCAATTCACCAGTTTTTCATTTTCATTGAGAATATCATAAAATTCTAAAATAAGTATATGTTACTACCGTGGCTCAAATCCTGTAATAGACATTGCAAATAAAAACATTGGATGCAGTTTTCTAGTACATAACCAACGGATTACAAAAATGTATCACTTGTGTCTGTATGTCTTGTAGTCTGGCAGAGAAAGGCAAAATCATTTAGTACTTTGTCATTAAAATAAATTTTTGGAAAAAATGCATAAATGTATATGCCTCTCTCTGCTATACCAGGAGACTTACATAGACAGTTGATACATTTTTGTAATCCCTCGTTCATGCACTAGAGAGCTGCATTCTAAGTTTTTGATTTCAATGTGTATTACAGGATTTGAGTCATTGTAGCAATTCACCAGTTTTTCATTTTCATTGAGAATATCATAAAATTCTAAAATAAGTATATGTTACTACCGTGGCTCAAATCCTGTAATAGACATTGCAAATAAAAACATTGGATGCAGTTTTCTAGTACATAACCAACGGATTACAAAAATGTATCACTTGTGTCTGTATGTCTTGTAGTCTGGCAGAGAAAGGCAAAATCATTTAGTACTTTGTCATTAAAATAAATTTTTGGAAAAAATGCATAAATGTATATGCCTCTCTCTGCTATACCAGGAGACTTACATAGACAGTTGATACATTTTTGTAATCCCTCGTTCATGCACTAGAGAGCTGCATTCTAAGTTTTTGATTTCAATGTGTATTACAGGATTTGAGTCATTGTAGCAATTCACCAGTTTTTCATTTTCATTGAGAATATCATAAAATTCTAAAATAAGTATATGTTACTACCGTGGCTCAAATCCTGTAATAGACATTGCAAATAAAAACATTGGATGCAGTTTTCTAGTACATAACCAACGGATTACAAAAATGTATCACTTGTGTCTGTATGTCTTGTAGTCTGGCAGAGAAAGGCAAAATCATTTAGTACTTTGTCATTAAAATAAATTTTTGGAAAAAATGCATAAATGTATATGCCTCTCTCTGCTATACCAGGAGACTTACATAGACAGTTGATACATTTTTGTAATCCCTCGTTCATGCACTAGAGAGCTGCATTCTAAGTTTTTGATTTCAATGTGTATTACAGGATTTGAGTCATTGTAGCAATTCACCAGTTTTTCATTTTCATTGAGAATATCATAAAATTCTAAAATAAGTATATGTTACTACCGTGGCTCAAATCCTGTAATAGACATTGCAAATAAAAACATTGGATGCAGTTTTCTAGTACATAACCAACGGATTACAAAAATGTATCACTTGTGTCTGTATGTCTTGTAGTCTGGCAGAGAAAGGCAAAATCATTTAGTACTTTGTCATTAAAATAAATTTTTGGAAAAAATGCATAAATGTATATGCCTCTCTCTGCTATACCAGGAGACTTACATAGACAGTTGATACATTTTTGTAATCCCTCGTTCATGCACTAGAGAGCTGCATTCTAAGTTTTTGATTTCAATGTGTATTACAGGATTTGAGTCATTGTAGCAATTCACCAGTTTGTCATTTTCATTGAGAATATCATAAAATTCTAAAATAAGTATATGTTACTACCGTGGCTCAAATCCTGTAATAGACATTGCAAATAAAAACATTGGATGCAGTTTTCTAGTACATAACCAACGGATTACAAAAATGTATCACTTGTGTCTGTATGTCTTGTAGTCTGGCAGAGAAAGGCAAAATCATTTAGTACTTTGTCATTAAAATAAATTTTTGGAAAAAATGCATAAATGTATATGCCTCTCTCTGCTATACCAGGAGACTTACATAGACAGTTGATACATTTTTGTAATCCCTCGTTCATGCACTAGAGAGCTGCATTCTAAGTTTTTGATTTCAATGTGTATTACAGGATTTGAGTCATTGTAGCAATTCACCAGTTTTTCATTTTCATTGAGAATATCATAAAATTCTAAAATAAGTATATGTTACTACCGTGGCTCAAATCCTGTAATAGACATTGCAAATAAAAACATTGGATGCAGTTTTCTAGTACATAACCAACGGATTACAAAAATGTATCACTTGTGTCTGTATGTCTTGTAGTCTGGCAGAGAAAGGCAAAATCATTTAGTACTTTGTCATTAAAATAAATTTTTGGAAAAAATGCATAAATGTATATGCCTCTCTCTGCTATACCAGGAGACTTACATAGACAGTTGATACATTTTTGTAATCCCTCGTTCATGCACTAGAGAGCTGCATTCTAAGTTTTTGATTTCAATGTGTATTACAGGATTTGAGTCATTGTAGCAATTCACCAGTTTTTCATTTTCATTGAGAATATCATAAAATTCTAAAATAAGTATATGTTACTACCGTGGCTCAAATCCTGTAATAGACATTGCAAATAAAAACATTGGATGCAGTTTTCTAGTACATAACCAACGGATTACAAAAATGTATCACTTGTGTCTGTATGTCTTGTAGTCTGGCAGAGAAAGGCAAAATCATTTAGTACTTTGTCATTAAAATAAATTTTTGGAAAAAATGCATAAATGTATATGCCTCTCTCTGCTATACCAGGAGACTTACATAGACAGTTGATACATTTTTGTAATCCCTCGTTCATGCACTAGAGAGCTGCATTCTAAGTTTTTGATTTCAATGTGTATTACAGGATTTGAGTCATTGTAGCAATTCACCAGTTTGTCATTTTCATTGAGAATATCATAAAATTCTAAAATAAGTATATGTTACTACCGTGGCTCAAATCCTGTAATAGACATTGCAAATAAAAACATTGGATGCAGTTTTCTAGTACATAACCAACGGATTACAAAAATGTATCACTTGTGTCTGTATGTCTTGTAGTCTGGTAGAGAAAGGCAAAAAATATTATAGGTACCTAATTTCTATTTCATGCACTGCTTCCAGTTTTGTAAAAGCATATTTTGTATTGCCATGCAGCATAAACTAATTTTAAGATATGTAAGTTTACTCTTTAAATGCACTGATCTTTTTATGTTTTATAGAGATCAGTATTTAAATGTTTATTAATACATATTATAATTTATATAAATAAAACACCAACTGGTTTGGAAAAAAATATGTATTTAATTTGCATTTTAATTTCAAAAGCATATACAAACTACAGTTAAAAATACGAAATAAAAAAGGAAATATTACCTGACTCGACCAAAGTTGGAGCTTCACATCCAGCACTGCTCTGCGCAACAGCTTTAGCGTAAGTGTATGTGTCTAAAAATCATATAATGTGATAAGTTTCTTGTTAAAGAGTTGCAAAATAAACCAACCTCCTCTGGCAAAAATTGATGGTACCGCATCCATTTTTAAATCCTTGTATATCGAGTTTTGTTTCTCCTGAAAGCAGGTCTCCTGGAAATGGTCGCTGCATATTAAAGTGCCCTCATCTGGAACGAAGTCCTTAATGTTAATGGCAAGCAACCATTGCCTTAAAACAGAAGGTCTTTCTAAAGGAAACCTGGAAACATTAATTATAATAAGCTATGTAATTAAAATGATTTAATAAAGTAATCTTACTTCCGAAGGGAAAGTCCTGGCTTTGCATCCCTTGTTCCATTGCAAAAAAAACACGAGTCTTTTCTTTTTTTGAACAAAGAAGGGATGCTTCCTTTGACTAAAACAAGCTTTGATTTAGTTTTCTCAAAGCAATTTCCTTCAAAGTGGTCAGAACAGAGTCTGGTAAACTTTGAAGGAACAAAAAATTCGCCAAACCCAAGGTTCTTCTTCCAGATTTCCAAAAGAGGAGGGTCTTCTAATGGGAACCTGCAAAACTTTGTATTTATATTTCAATTATCAAAAATAACACAAAAGTATTTTACCTATGAAGAGTTCGGCCTTCTTTTCCACCTGATTTCTTGCAGTATCTGCAACTATTTACCATTTTTACAAATTTTATTTGTCACTAGAATTTAAACAAAAATACTTTAATTATTTTAAATTAATAATAATTACAATATTTTGAATTATAAATTACCTATTACAATATCTTGCCACAAATTTTACTTTGATTTGATTTCTTTTTTTTTTATTTGAAAGCAGCTGTCAAACTGGTAAACAACCTCCAAATACAGAGGAATTGTCATCTTCAATTTGCCACACAAAAACTGTTATACTTTCTAGGGAATACGCTATCCAGTGTTTATAGAGATCAGTGGTTCACACCAAATGCACCGGAAAAGTGATCACACTAGGTAATTTTGCAATAGTAGCGACAGTCATGCCACTAGACATTTCAGAAACTGTTACGTAGTCGGCATCGTCTCATTTAAAATGGTAAAAAGAAACTAAATCAAATTCAAAGAAAAAACTCACGGTCATGCATTTTGTTACACACACGATTAGTAAAACTACATCTCAGATGAAATATCCGATGTACTCCCAACACGAGTACTTCTGATCCAGGATATCGGTAGGTTGCATCACTACCTGCTATGGGCCAGCCAAGGATACCGCATATGGTGTCTACAAAAAAAAAATAGAAAAACTTTAATAGTCAAGGTCACATATTGAGTGTGCCTGCCAAAAGGAACCCCTTCCGCAACTGTCTGCGAAGTGATTCCCGATAGCAACAAATTTTGGCTTATCCTTCCATCATTATTATAATATCCTGGCTGGTAAGATCCAACGCAGTGTCCAGGGGTGTTGGAAGCGATGTAGCCCTCTAGACACCTACAAATATGTAAAAAAAAAAAAAAAAAAAAAAAAAAGAATTAGAATGTACACAGTTTGTAGTCTTTTGGGATGGTTTAGTAGATTTTTTATGGGAATCCACGAATCCATCCCATATGACAAATTGGGATACTTATCCTTTACTTGGGAACTCAGAGGTCCATAATAGGAGGAGAAACCTGAAAAAGGAAATTAGAATTGAAAAGAAAAAAAAAAAAAAAAAAAATGTTTAACACAATGTAAACAATTTACCATGGAATAATCAGCCGCGTACTTACCTATAAAATCCAATATTGGCGAAAATTATCTTTCACTTGTTATTAGGGAATATTAAATATATTTTCCTTTTGTTTTTACTCCAATAATTAATAAATTTACGGATTATTTTTGTTTGTTTTCGAATCGCGTCCAGTTTCACACAAAAATATTATTATCTTCCACGAGATTGTCAGACAGCTGTCATGTTTGAAAGATAAAAGAGCTTTTATGATGGCTGATACTGAGATATTTGTGTGTATATGTGAATGTAAAGTTGGTATGGATACGGATCAGGGGTGAAACAATTCTGATTTAAATGATGTTTACATTTAGGTAACGAACAGATGTTAATTAGTGATATTTAGTGCAATATTAGTTTAAGGATTAGTTAGAATAAAGATTATACATAAAGTATTATGAATTTAGTCATGCTTGTGTAAGTATTTATGTATTTATGTTTCTATTTATTAAAGAAACTTTCAACAAAAGTCCATGCGATGTTTACAAACTAAATAGGCAGCACTGAAAATATTTAAGTCTATACACACACACATATCCACGGAGACACGTATAGGTAAAAATAATGGAATTTGAAATGTGGGGAAAAAGAACTTTGAATGGGAAATGAGAAAAGCTTCTCATTTCCAGAATTTTAATGGAAATCGAATATAGGCCAAAAGGGCAATGAACTCCAAGAAAAAGCTATATATTAGATCATATGGGAATTGAAAAAGTACCAAGTACAGTAGGGCGACGGTTTTGGCAATCGGCCGATTTTTTTTGGGAGGAAGCAAAAAAAAAAATGAGGAGATCACAGAGTGACTGACGAGTGCGCTGACGTAAAAAAGAAAAGATCGCGACAGTTGAGCTAAAAGTAAAAAGTGATAGAAAAAGAGATTCGAGAACGTTTTCGACTTAAAATAAAAGCAAAATTATTTGCATCTTTTTTTTTAAATAAAAGAAAAAGAATATATATTCCCGAAAGAACAAAACGAACAAAAATAAAAAGAAAAAAAAAAACAATAGAAGAAAAATCCCGATTTTGGTGTACGGAGCGTGATAAAAAAAAAAGAATCCTTAAAGTTGATTCGCATTTGCATTACCGTAACAACCTCGCAACATCGATTTTTTTTTCTCTTTTCGCTAAGCCTGCGATATCAACTTTTTACGCTCAGTGTCCTTAGAAAACCCCGAAATAATAGAGGTACCCCAAGGACATCCTCACAGGGGGTACGTTTGAGCTCCCACTCCCACGTGACCTGTATAGGGAGCGAAAATAATAGAACTGAAGGCGTTAACTTGCAAACTAGCAAGGGCATTTCAAGGACAGTGACAAGTTCAGTGGCAGGGTGCTTGGAACAAACGAGTTGTCCGGAGAAGAAAGACTTCTAGATTAAATAGACATTTGTGGTGTCCCTTCTGGACTATTTAGTATCTTTTTTCTTTTTTTTTAATTTTTCTCTAACGTAGTGTTAAATATCTATTTGATTTGGTGTGAAAAGAGAATATTAAGGAAAAAAAATTCCAATTGATAATTAAAAGAAAAAAAAAAAAAAATATATATATATAATATAGTATTATAACACAGAAAGTGGAGTCATCTCTGAACTCATGAACATTTTTACATATATAATTACATATATATTTGAAATCAAACATAAAGGAGGCCCAAATCTCGTACTTGCTTCGTGACTAAAGGTGCTGCCGGCAGAACTTCAAAGGAGCGAACAAGACTGTAAGTTTTTTTTATAAATATACTAAAGGATACATATCCCTCATTTCATGGATATATATATATATGTGTTTGTATGTGAATGTATATGAAATCTATGGAGATTTTGGATTCCACACTTTCTTTTTTTTAAATTCTTTCATAATTTTTATTTTTTTTTACGATTTCCTTCTTATTTTCTTTATTGAATTTAAATTTTTTTTTACTTGAATTCCCTTACTTTCATCTTTCTTTATTTGAATTTTGTTATAAATTTTTAAGACCGATGGTCATTTTCAATAAATTTGTAATATTGGTAAATATTTGAATTTTTGAACTTTTTTGTTATCATGGAGTGCTAAAACTTTTCTAAAGGTGTGTGGAGGCTCGGCTGAGCCGACTCTCCAAGGGAAGAATGGTTCTGTTTGCGCTGATTTATTAGGACACTTAATGGACGATATTTACTAGGGAAACGAACGTAGACTAGGAGATACGTAACGAACATAGACAAGAGAGAGAGGACATAAAGGACGATGTAGACTAGGGAATCTTGAGACGTAAAGATAGTTGACTGGAAGTTTAGTTTAGGGGTCATCTTCCAAACTCCGGCCAGGAAGGTGACGATGGTTGCATCTAAAATGCAAGGGTGGGGTAGGCCAGAACTCTGCCATCAACATCAGGCAAGCCTCATGGTTCCTCGGCGAACCACTGTGTGTTGGAGACAGTGCGGTCTGAATGATTTCTTCGGAACTATAAAAAGTAATTAAAAGTTTAGTTTTAGTTTAGATTTAGAGTAGGAAATAAGTTAATGCGTACCATATATCTTGTTCGCATACAAAGATAGATCATAAGCTTAGAATTAGTTAAGGGTTAAGAATAGTACTTTGTAGTCCCCATAAGAGATCATCTCAGACTTCAACCTTTCCATCATACAGTGGCATAGGTACCTGGATCTGTGCAATTCCTTATAATTGTGTTTCAATTTCCTTTTTTTATTACCCCATCCTACCTCCATTTCCCTTCCTGATCCTTGATATAGGCATGATTTCTTTGTTTGTTGAGCAGGAGATACATGGAAGAGGGACAAGAATCACCCCATCCTTCGAGCTGAGCCGAGCGATACAAGCATGCCGCTGTCCCTTTCCTTGCACCGAAGATGCCTCTGTGGCCAACTTAGACTCACAACAATGGCGCCCAACGTTGAACGGCTTTGAGATCTATTGCGACTCCAAGGAGATGATTTTTCTCGAAAGGTCATCCCCTTGGACTAACAATAATCTCCATCATTTTTTTACACCGAATTTCCTATCCTGTCTGCACAAATTTAGGTACCGTTTAGGCTCTTTGCAAAGTGGTTGACAAAAGATGGCTGTCCAATCCTACACGGTCTAGCACCAGAAGATTTGTGAGGTAGTTTGGAGTCAACCACAAGTCAAAGAGCGGAATAGGGTGAAAGGACTGAACACTTACTGTTTTCCGTACGTCAGGCACAACCAGACGTATTGTGGGGCGTAAGTGGGATGTCCCTAAACTCTATTCGTGTTAAGGATCCTCCCTTATTCCTGACCAGCCTTCTATTGGGTTTCACACCAGATAGTATGAAGTGGCAGGAATACAGCGACGGTCTGAAACACTCGTCGAGTGCCAGAGGCACCAGTCACTATCTCGACTGACATCACTACACGACGACTTAGGGTAAAACAGAGCCTAGCCTTTGGATTGTTTGGACACTCAGCTGAAAATTCACACACCTTTTCAAATAATATAAACAAAAAAAAAAAAAGAAAAAAAAAAAACTTGAAACATTTAAAAACCGTGAATTTGTTTTAACGTAATCTTATCATATACCTTGCTTTTAAAATTGCTTTGATTGAAGTCTTATCCTATATAATATCTAGTATTCAAAATACAAAGTTTCTTTTGTAGAACTATTATAGGAAAACTTTATAAACCCTTGGAATTTGTGAATTTTTCTTTTAAGGTCTATAGAAGTCTTTCCTCTGATTAGTGAATTCATCATATCCGGAATTGTTTTTTTACTTCATTTCAAATCATACCCTATTCCCCCTTTTAAACTACAGCCCTTTTTACTTTAAGTTTTTAAATTTTATTTTGCATTATAATTTTGAATTTTAAAACTTTGAACTATATCTTAAATAGAGATAATGAACGGGGAAAACTCGGGAACAAATCCTAAAAGCACCCTGTCCAGTACAGGTCAAGTCACGACAGGGGATAAGCGATATACTCGATTGGTTGCAAGAGATGTTCCTGGACAACTTGTAGAGGGCATCCCTATGCAAACACGTAAGCCCAGAGCACCCCAACCCTCTAATTCAGAGCTCAATCGTTCCCTTTTGGACGAACCTTTTGAGGAACTAGCAATTGCGGGGTCATCAAATTTTACTACTCCCGCACTGAATACGTCTGAGTTGGGAATACCCCAACATCTCATCCAATTAGAAGAAAACAGAGAAGAGACTAGTGACGGGATTAGGAGGTTGACGCAGGACTTGGACTTAGCAAGAGAACACATTTTACAAACTGACCAGGGACAACAAGACGTGAACGAATACGAATACGAAATATCTTTAGGGGGGGAAAACATAAGCAAAATTATAGATTCCGCAGTGTCACGCTCGATCCACGAGACACACAACAAAACCATGGATTTGCTCACGGAGCAAATGAAGAACATGAAGACCATGCAAGCGATGTTTGGCACAGTGACTGATAACGTCGTTACCATGAATGAGAGGCTCAAGTTAGTGGAGAAATCCACCCTTAACCTATATGCTAGGCAAGAACGGCTAGAAGGAGTATCAGTAAGTGCGAACCAAAACTTACGGGCAGCTGCCCCTCCTTTGGTAAACCAAATTCAAAACCAAAGTCATGACCAAACTAGAAACCAAACAAGTTCTCAATTTCCCCCTAGTATGGAGTTCAATAGAAGAGTGGATATCCACAAGTGGGGTGTCAAATTCGATGGAACCTCCAAATATATGACAGTGGAGAGTTTCATCTTTAGAATCGAGACCGCCCATGGGACAAAAAACAATTACCGAACGACCTTTCCAACGACTATACATAGACTTTTTAGGACCATACCCAAGAACGAAAACAGGACATACTCACATTTTTATAGCTTTAGACCATTTTAGCAAATATGTTTTCCTCAAACCAATGCGAAAGGCAACAGCAGCGGAGGTAGTAAAATACCTAGAAGAAGGCGTGTTTCACTTATTCGGTGTACCTGAGTACATCCATTCTGACAACGGAAAACAATTCGTTTCCGAATCGTTTTCCAGCTTTCTTAATAAATATGGGGTGAAACATGTCCGCACTGCATTTTATGCACCACAAGCAAACGCTTCTGAACGCGTAAACCAATCAATATTATCGAAGATTCGGTCATACATAGGTAGTGACCAACGGAACTGGGACTCACATGTAAGTGATACAGCATTTTCGCTTAGAAGTGTGGTCCACGATGCGACAACTTTTGAAAGATACTACGCGGTCTTCGGCACCCAAATGGTCCAAAACGGGGCAACATATGAGTTAATCAGAAAACTCGATATGTTGAAAGACCCCGATATCGAAATCGCGAACAAAACCGATAAACAAGCTTTAATCCGAAAAAGAATTTTCGAAAACCTGAAACTAGCACACCAAAAATCAAGTAAAGTTTATAATTTAAGGTGCAAAGACATTTCCTACAAAATAGGACAAATAGTTTTCAGACGCAACTTCAAACAGAGTAGTCTCGCGGACCATTACAACGCAAAACTGGGACCTAAATTTATAAAATCAATGATTCTTAGAACCATTGGCAACTCCCTATATGAAGTAGGTAATCTAAGAGGAGAAAAGATAGGCACCTACCATGCAAAGGATCTTCATTCCTAAGAAAGAAAAAAAAAAAATCCTTTGACGCACTCACGCTGCTGTTGTCTTACACCCATCTGTGATATAGTATGTGTGTGTGTGGATTATTATACCAAGAGATTATTTATTTATTAATATTTATTTAGTTATTTATTTACGTGTTCACAGATTATTTATTCATTTACCTATTTTATTTATTGATTTATAGAGTTTTATTTATTTATTTATTGACAGAGTTTATTTTATTTATTGATTTACAGAGTTTTATTTATTTATTTATTTGCTAGTTTAGAGATTTATTTAGTTATTTATTTATTACAGATTTTGGTTATTTATTTATACATTTACAAAAGGTTATCATTTAATTAGGTATTTATTTACGTAGCTACTTTTAAAAATTCATGTTATTTTTTTTTGTTGTAAAAGGAGGGACGTAGACTGAATCCTTACATTTAAGAAAATAGAGAAGAAGACTGAACTACACATGCAAAAGAAAGCGGAAGACAACCTAAACGATTTCAGTAAATACGAAGAGAACATTTTTTTTTTGTTTGTTGTTTTACCAGATACATCAGAGTTCCCAAACACAGAAACTGATTTTCTTTATGCCCGGACTAGTTCGAAAGCATTATCAGGGAGTGGGACGTGCCACACGTTGTGAACGGCCTCATAAGAATTATAATTTACCGACTTCAGTTTTTTCGACGACAGTTTTCTCGCGACCACTCAAGAAACTATCGCCGTTTTTGTTACGTAGTCGGCATCGTCTCATTTAAAATGGTAAAAAGAAACTAAATCAAATTCAAAGAAAAAACTCACGGTCATGTATTTTGTTACACACACGATTAGTAAAACTACATCTCAGATGAAATATCCGATGTACTCCCAACACGAGTACTTCTGATCCAGGATATCGGTAGGTTGCATCACTACCTGCTATGGGCCAGCCAAGGATACCGCATATGGTGTCTACAAAAAAAAAATAGAAAAACTTTAATAGTCAAGGTCACATATTGAGTGTGCCTGCCAAAAGGAACCCCTTCCGCAACTGTCTGCGAAGTGATTCCCGATAGCAACAAATTTTGGCTTATCCTTCCATCATTATTATAATATCCTGGCTGGTAAGATCCAACGCAGTGTCCAGGGGTGTTGGAAGCGATGTAGCCCTCTAGACACCTACAAATATGTAAAAAAAAAAAAAAAAAAAAAAAAAAGAATTAGAATGTAGTACACAGTTTGTAGTCTTTTGGGATGGTTTAGTAGATTTTTTATGGGAATCCACGAATCCATCCCATATGACAAATTAGGATACTTATCCTTTACTTGGGAACTCAGAGGTCCATAATAGGAGGAGAAACCTGAAAAAAGGAAATTAGAATTGAAAAGAAAAAAAAAAAAATTAAGAGATCACAGAGTGACTGACGAGTGCGCGGACGTAAAAAAGAAAAGATCGCGACAGTTGAGCTAAAAGTAAAAAGTGATAGAAAAAGAGATTCGAGAACGTTTTCGACTTAAAATAAAAGCAAAATTATTTGCATCTTTTTTTTTTAAATAAAAGAAAAAGAATATATATTCCCGAAAGAACAAAACGAACAAAAATAAAAAGAAAAAAAAAAACAATAGAAGAAAAATCCCGATTTTGGTGTACGGAGCGTGATAAAAAAAAAAAAGAATCCTTAAAGTTGATTCGCATTTGCATTACCGTAACAACCTCGCAACATCGATTTTTTTTTTCTCTTTTCGCTAAGCCTGCGATATCAACTTTTTACGCTCAGTGTCCTTAGAAAACCCCGAAATAATAGAGGTACCCCAAGGACATCCTCACAGGGGGTACGTTTGAGCTCCCACTCCCACGTGGCCTGTATAGGGAGCGAAAATAATAGAACTGAAGGCGTTAACTTGCAAACTAGCAAGGGCATTTCAAGGACAGTGACAAGTTCAGTGGCAGGGTGCTTGGAACAAACGAGTTGTCCGGAGAAGAAAGACTTCTAGATTAAATAGACATTTGTGGTGTCCCTTCTGGACTATTTAGTATCTTTTTTCTTTTTTTTTAATTTTTCTCTAACGTAGTGTTAAATATCTATTTGATTTGGTGTGAAAAGAGAATATTAAGGAAAAAAAAATCCAATTGATAATTAAAAGAAAAAAAAAAAAAAAACAAAATATATATAATATAGTATTATAACACAGAAAGTGGAGTCATCTCTGAACTCATGAACATTTTTACATATATAATTACATATATATTTGAAATCAAACATAAAGGAGGCCCAAATCTCGTACTTGCTTCGTGACTAATGGTGCTGCCGGCAGAACTTCAAAGGAGCGAACAAGACTGTAAGTTTTTTTTATAAATATACTAAAGGATACATATCCCTCATTTCATGGATATATATATATATGTGTTTGTATGTGAATGTATATGAAATCTATGGAGATTTTGGATTCCACACTTTCTTTTTTTTAAATTCTTTCATAATTTTTATTTTTTTTTACGATTTCCTTCTTATTTTCTTTATTGAATTTAAATTTTTTTTTACTTGAATTCCCTTACTTTCATCTTTCTTTATTTGAATTTTGTTATAAATTTTTAAGACCGATGGCCATTTTCAATAAATTTGTAATATTGGTAAATATTTGAATTTTTGAACTTTTTTGTTATCATGGAGTGCTAAAACTTTTCTAAAGGTGTGTGGAGGCTCGGCTGAGCCGACTCTCCAAGTGAAGAATGGTTCTGTTTGCGCTGATTTATTAGGACACTTAATGGACGATATTTACTAGGGAAACGAACGTAGACTAGGAGATACGTAACGAACATAGACAAGAGAGAGAGGACATAAAGGACGATGTAGACTAGGGAATCTTGAGACGTAAAGATAGTTGACTGGAAGTTTAGTTTAGGGGTCATCTTCCAAACTCCGGCCAGGAAGGTGACGATGGTTGCATCTAAAATGCAAGGGTGGGGTAGGCCAGAACTTTGCCATCAACATCAGGCAAGCCTCATGGTTCCTCGGCGAACCACTGTGTGTTGGAGACAGTGCGGTCTGAATGATTTCTTCGGAACTATAAAAAGTAATTAAAAGTTTAGTTTTAGTTTAGATTTAGAGTAGGAAATAAGTTAATGCGTACCATATATCTTGTTCGCATACAAAGATAGATCATAAGCTTAGAATTAGTTAAGGGTTAAGAATAGTACTTTGTAGTCCCCATAAGAGATCATCTCAGACTTCAACCTTTCCATCATACAGTGGCATAGGTACCTGGATCTGTGCAATTCCTTATAATTGTGTTTCAATTTCCTTTTTTTATTACCCCATCCTACCTCCATTTCCCTTCCTGATCCTTGATATAGGCATGATTTCTTTGTTTGTTGAGCAGGAGATACATGGAAGAGGGACAAGAATCACCCCATCTTTCGAGCTGAGCGGAGCGATACAAGCATGCCGCTGTCCCTTTCCTTGCACCGAAGATGCCTCTGTGGCCAACTTAGACTCACAACAAAACAACAAACTGACAGGTAGCTGTCAGATGAACATTATGAGGAAAATAGTCGATGCGGCCGATATATTTCTCCTGCAATCGCCAATCTGAACCTAAACTAGGCGGTCACTCAACTGTCCAAATATTGGTAGTGTCATTTCTGATCTGTGCAGAAAATGTTCCTTAAGGGCGTGACAGCACATGGAACAAAACTGCGTTTGCAGAACAACAAAACAATCAAACACTATTTCCATGTAGCTACACTACACGGAAACGTAAAATCCCTTACTTACCATTACCTGCAGAACTGTCACACGCTAAAGTCAAGAAACGAAGCAATGACAGATGCATACAAATTGCTACCAAACAGGCATCGTGACATTTCTGTCACCTGAAAAACATCCTAAAGTAATCAGAGCAGTATGACTAGAACTGTCAAATTCATAATTTCTCAGAATTGACAAATTACCAAGTGATTGTCTATTCCCAAAATGCATTTGATAACTCAGAATCTCGTTATCAATGTTTCGCTCTCCATGTCGAATCCCCATCTACTAGTGTAACTAGAGCTTCAGTTTATGTCATGACGTTCAAATGTCGATCATAACATACAACTTTACGTGTAAATCCATGTCAGAACATAAGTAGCACAGTGTGAACTGAACATTCACATTCGTTACTTTGACCCATTTAACTCGCTAGTATGTTTGGAACGGCATCCTGGAAAACAAAATATGATTGCAAGTACAACGCGATCTGATTGGTGCCGGCTATTGTGGAACTCATATTCGTCTGCTAACTTCATTTTGAAGACAGACATCGGTGAGATCACAACACCTCGTGCAGAACTTTTTCTTATTTAAGGCAGCAGAACCACTTCCCATTTACTTATTAATACGACGAAGTTGTATTAATTTTCCTCTTGCTCAGGCAATTGGAATTGCCTTTTTTTTTTGCTTCGACGATTAACGCCGAAACGATGCCACATGGCCATGGCATTAAACCACGTTCTTTCCTTATAGGAACCTTTGGAAATTCATCAGGCAGGACAAACACCATTGTCTCAACCAGGTGGAGTGGATGAAGCTGCGTATCTTATTTTTTTTTTTAACCTCTTACATGAGGTAGCGATTTCTTTTCGCCCGGTTTATGGAATTACACTTATCTGCATATATCTACTCATGGGAGCAGATCCCATTATGCACATTCATACGAATAATAAAAAAATATCTATGAAGCGCATCTAGTGTTGTGCATCAAGAAGTGAAAAATTTGAATTTCTCCTTTCAATCACAGCGAATCCATATTTTTTTTGTGACACGCGCGTCTGCATTACGCCAAGCGCATCGTCCTGCTTTTATACAGGCCATACACGTGGGTCTGATCGACGTTGATCCAAACGCTGGCTCGTCGACGACCACAAAAACGCAAGGAATTCCTTTTTTATTCTCACTCACCACCTCCTGGTACTTACCCTTGGTTCTTTTACGTGACTAAAACATAGCACGTGGACACATACTCATCTATGGCTTCCATGCCCAACGTATACTCACCTATGGCTTCTATGCCCAACGTATACTCACCTATGGCTTCCATGCCCAACGTACATCAGTAATATCCACTGGATATTTGACGTCAGCATTGGCTTCAGAGCCCAACTTTACATTGTTATCTTCCTGGGCATTTAAAAAGCCCCACCTCGTAATAGAAGGCGCATTGCCGCTAGATTTCAACGGACGTTCGGCGCGTGCAGATGCACGGATGGCAGTCCCCATCAATTCACCATCTCCACAGATAGATTCTCTGTTGGAGCAACGCGGGAGTAAGCTGTACTCACCATCAAGATTTTTATTTTGGAGCAGTAGTTCCGGAGTACCAGTGCTTATTTGTAATTATTGAATCTATAAGATATTAATAAGAGCCAGGTAACGAAGATTTTTATATTTCCTTTAACTTTGTGTTGTTATTTTGTTTGTGTTTTGAGTGGGAGCCCTATGCTCATACCACTCCATACAAAAAAAAAAAGGTATATACATTCCTTGGATCTATTTGAATCCACACATCGTTTGACGCAGCGGTTGACGCTGTCGTTCAAATTCAGACAACCACGGACGGTGGTTGGGATACAATATTGCATATTTTTAGAGAAATAGAGTGTGAGGACCTCACGCCTCCTCCACTCCAGCTCATCCTTTACACCTTGTGTGTTCAATTTTATTTGTCTCTGACAATATATTGGTCTTCAGGATTATTATGGAATTGCGATATTATTATCTTGTATATGAAGAGTGAAATATTATCCTTTTTTTTTATTCGTGTCTTCGGTCTAATCGTTAATTTTTTTTGTGTATTGAGAATTGATTTAAAGCTCAAGTGAAGTGAGTGCGTTTCTAAATTCGGTCGGAATAGTATCTTGCTTCGATATAAGAACAGTTCACAACCTAGTTCATTGGTGTAACAATAGAATCCGATTTGTGACCAAGGGACAGTGTCGGACGCCCGGACTGAGTTCCTACTGTCAGCGTTCGTTTTGTAAACTTTCATGACAATTTGTCTTCTTGGGCAGTTGCTTAAGATACGATTTGTTCTCGGTTTTCGTAATTTTTTTTTTATACTCTTAGTGTCGGTAGCGACCAATTGTTCGCGTTTCAACGCCGCGTTGATTCTTTTGAATCACTGCTAGAGCTTATCGCTCCAACTCAAATACTCACTCACCTTGATTTACTCACTTTAAATACTCACTTTATTTTGTCGATTGTTTTAAAATTTTGTTTCGTCTGAATGTAACGTTAAATTGATTTGCTTTTGCTAACACTTTGATCATATCCCAAACGCAACGGATATATGTAAGATCCAATTGGTACAACGGTTTTGTACTCGATTTTTAATACCAAGATACCTGAACAAGTGGAGTTTCAGAATCAATGTAATCAATGTTCGCCCTATAGCCCTAGTAGCTAAAGAAACAGAAAGCGACAATAAGATAATATAGTGCTAATGATAACTAGGTGTTAACATATAATCCTAACAATTTTTACAGGTACATTTCAGGAGTGCACTTCCGAAACGTCGTAAAGTGAATTGTAGAGATTCGAACTACCCTATTGGTAGGAATCTCAATCTTGAATTCATAATATATTTAAATTTATATTTTATTCCATTTATTAAACACTATATTGACTAAAACATTTACAATCGATTATGTGTATGAAGCCGAACTGGATTCATGCATATATGGTACCTTTACATCTTGATTTTGCTGATTGATATCTTGTTTTGGGAGGGATTTCTAGTACTTCAGTCTTTCGTTTGTCGTGTTTTGTCCTCATTTTATTGTTATCCTGTCCGTATACAGGATCATTTTGAATATTTTTCGCGGTTTAAGAAAACGAATATATACCAATAGTAGCAATGAATAGCGATTATTTTGACGCCGCGTTAGAAAAGTTTTAGCTACGAAAAGCATAGCTATCGATAGTTAGCTCAGTCCATTTAAGAGACAACGATCCGCGTATCGTTTGGAGAACGACTCCACATTTACCTTTTTTTTTCCAATTTTTACTTGATATTGATTATGAATATTTCACGCTTTCATAATTCCTTTATTATTCCAATTAGCATGTAAGAAAAGAACCATTATTTTTAGATTAAAGTTCAGTAGCGCATATAAAGACAACGCAGATATTTAATTTCTTTGAATTGTAATAAGATAAAGAAATAATTGCTTATGAATTTATCTCACTTGTATATGATACAGTTACCTTTTTTTGCTTCCGTATATAAGAATAGATCATTTGAGATCTTTTAACAGAATTATAGATTAGTTCTAATTAGGTATTTAAAACAATAGATTTAAGATTACTTTGATATTTTAAATAAATAAGATACTTTGTCATAACGTTTTTCTGAAACTTTTGGTGGTTGATTCATTTTGTTGAAATTTTATTTGAAGACTCAGAAATTTTCAGGATGACAGTTTAGGTTAGCTACAGGGAGGGTGGTATCCCTCACAAAACCTTCGTATGGAGTAAGTGGGTGTGTGTTCGATTTTTCTTTTGGAGGTTGTAATGTAGTACAGCTTTAATATTAAGCTTAGGATGATGAATTTCATGGTATAGATAGTTTCGAGTTTTAGACAAGCAGTTTTTAAGCTGCTTGCTTATTATGTCAGGGGCTGCCCACAAACATTGTAGAGTCATGGGGACTCGATAGGTCCAGGGTCAGCCAACGGATGAACACAGGAGAGATGATTTCTGTGATCATTTTGGGTGGGTTGTGAGACCAGGAGGTTTCGTTTAACATCTTAGGTCCTCCCTCCCCATATAGTTAGACACCTCTTCTGCTACCTTTTGCATTTCATCGTGGCAGCAAAAGGAGCGGAAGTTAATGATATGCCACAGCAGTCGCGAACTTCTATGACTCGCCTGCATTTTGAATATTTACGTGTTGCGTTCACTGGGTTAGTGAAATAAATATAGACGCGAAATCTTTTTCTTCGATCTACGATTTCACTCTTTTTGATGAAGAGGTGCAATTGAGTCAACTTTTTCTTTCAAATCAATTCTGGTATATCTTTGCTTCAATGGTTATGAGGGCCAATAAGCGTATCAACATTGAATATTCGAACATGCACATCTTATGTTCAACGGTCGGCAGTGAAAAATAAGAGGTAACACCGGTCAGATAGATCCCGGAGCAAGTGCCTACGGCCTGGCTGAGCTAGCTATGGCTATGGTACTGCCGGCCACCGCGACGGTCGATCTAGGCCACGACCTTACGTTGTCGCATGCCGTTCCCATCGTCTGCTCTTCTCGGGTAGCTGATGAGAAAGGGGGCGTTGCCGACGAAGGGTTGCTTCCATCCCATTCACGCGAATACAGTTGACGTTATCGAAACTCAAGCTTGCGGGCTGGAGTAGAACCTCCGGTAGAGTTAAAGCATTGGTTATTAAAGTCGCATAGCAAGTTTAGAAATGTCAACAGGGATATTAGTAGGGTCCTTGGTTTATAGGTGTAGGCTACTGTGTGAACCAGCTGCGAGCAGAACACCTAGCACTCGTAGGCTGGTGGATGGTTCTCGCTTCTGTGATGAGGATGGAGATGAAGTGGAAGGAGAGTGGAAAGAATGGGAAGAGGAGCGGGAAGAGCAAGGTGGCGTGTTAGCGAAGTGTAAGTATGTCTGTTGCAGGGATGCTGAATACACCGATACACGGGTGGTTGCTGGTGGAGATATCTTTCTTTGATATAGGAGTCAAGGATGGGTATGGGTGCTTGTTACCTCCGGCTTCCTCTTTGGTTTGTGGTGACGATAGGCATTGGGTTCGGGGCTTAGGTATCCATAGGGTGTTTGAGTGACGGAGTTCGGTGTCTGTTGGTTTGATCATAAATTTTATTTTTTTTTCTCATTCTTATCAATTTTAATTTAACTTCATATTTTTACGTTACACATCAGGTAGACTCTAGGCTGTTCTACGGTGTTTTGTAGTCAGTACCTATGGTAGGCTGATGGATAGTTCTCGTTTCTGTGAGAGGGATGGATAAGAATATTTTAGGAAATGGGAGAGGAGAAGAGAGAGCAGGAGGCTACCACTTTGAGATGTAAGTATGTCTTGAGTATAGGGCCATTGGATACATCGGTATACAGGCGATGGATGATAGGGTTCCTTTTCCTTGGTATAAGAGCCAAGGTATATTAGGTGCCTATCTCTCTCTGCTTCCTCTTGGGTTTGGGTTGTTAATAGGCTTCTGATTTGGATCTTAGATATCCACAGGGTGTTCAAGTGAAGAGGTAAGGTGGTCGTTAGCGATTCGAATCCCCATGCTGTTTTCCGTTCGCACCTTCTTATTAATACCAACGTTACAGATGGCGTAGGGTAGAGTTACCTTTATTTTTGGGTCGTCTCACGGGACCTGTTTAGTTTTTGAGAAGATGGGAGCAGTGTGTGAAATTTCATTTCCTGTATAAGATTCATCTTATATATATATAATATATTCTTTTTTACTTGCTCTATAGGGCAAGTATTGGTTTCGTGCAGAAAAAAAAATTGAGGTTTTAATCAAACATGACATAACGATGATAGAGAAGCCCAAAAAAGTGGTTTTCGCCATACCGTCCGTCGGTCTGTCTGTGCGGATGTGCGTATGTGCGGATGTGCGGATGTGCGTATGTGCGTCTGTGCGCTTTTTCACGTCATGCTACAGTCTAAACGGCTTGACGGATTTTCTTCAAACTTGATATATAGCAGTTTCAAGAAAAACGGTTGTCGAGATTTTTTTTATTTCGTCTTAGCCCGGCTCAAACTTGTACCTTTCAAGTAACGGTTTTTTTCAATCTGGATTTTCTCTAAAACGGCTGTAACGATTTTGATTAAACTTAAAATTTAGCTAACTTTAAGCATTTCTAACAAAACTGCGTTTTTTGTTTTTGGCTCAAATGGTCGTAACGAAAATCAGGTTTTAACGGCTTTTTTTCAAATAGCCATAAGTTCACAACGGCTTGATTGAATCAACTCAAACTTTGTTTGACATAGTTTTTCATAGTGTTCTATAGGATGGTTTAGTAAATTTTTCACTGAAGCCTGTCTGAACGGTGGCTTCCATACAACGAGCTGTCATGTACTGCAATAGGCAACGAAAAATGTGCCTTAAAGTATGCACTAAATTATGCATCGAAGAATGCATTAAGCCACAACCCAAAGGTGGGCAGTGCATTGTGGTATTCCACAGAACATACACAATAACAAAAATAAAGGCGCGGCATAACATGACGAATACAGTATCAGGGCATACCGACTAAAAATACTGCTGCCCTGATACTGGATAAAAAACCGAAGACCCCAAAAAGAACGAATGAGGAAAAAAAGAATGACATACTGCCAAAAACTGATGACAACGGAAAAAGATGACTGTTGGACCTGGCATGGTAGCAGACAAAAGATGACCGTTGGACCCGTAATTAAACAAAAGACTAAAAGTGCGTGTGCTGCAGTTTTATTATTAAATATTATTGAGTAGGTCACTATTAACAAACAGAATAGTAGAATAAGCAGATTTGTAGGTATTACTAAATATTGTAATTAGGTTATCATTATTGGAAAGTATTGGAAAATGTTAATGTTAAGGAGTGGGGTTTGTAGAATAAATACAGCCCCAAAATATTGAATAAACGACCGTATTACTTAACCCAGCAAGGGAACTACAAGTTTTTTATATCAAATTAAAAAAAAAAAGGGAACTCCTCTCCAGTTTCAGCTAAAAGGAAAACTTCAGACAAATAAGGTAACCTAAACAAAAATATACTATTCTTTTCAGCATTTAAGTCAGCCGTTAGGCTAAAGAGTACCAGCTGCCAGGGCTTTAATAATCTGGAATTCCCCGCGTAGGTAGGCAACCAAGGCAAATGAAAGATTCACTTGTTCTTGATCTTGTTCATACGTATAGTCATCCGGTCGACTACTATCAACCATACTACATAACATTGGCGCAGCCGGTAGGATAGTGTTAGATTCAGAAGAAAAATAAATCTATAAATCTGAAGTCCCTCTTCTGGCTTCAGAAACACTATCTTACGAACAAGAGAGTTGATGGTGTTCAACCTGATACGTTTGTCCAAGTTTTGGGAATTTCCTTTCATATTCTTTTGTTAATGAAAATCACCCTCATTAAACAAAGCCTAGATCTTTTCTTTTTGGGCAAGCCAAAGAAAATTAGTTTCCTATATTCTTGGTGAACACTTTATGGCGACATTTGAGCTTGAAGAATTGACCGAACAAGTACGTCAATTATCTAAGGAAGCGCAAGAGCAAGGGCAAGAAATAAAACATTTCAACAATACCCTACTAGCAGAGCTAAAAGTTCTTGTAGGTAACGAAGTCTTTGGATTGAAGTACAATCAAATAAGTTCTCAGTGGGGACAATTCACTAGGTTGGAAACGACTGATGCTATACTCTACGAGTATATAGAAGCAGTGAAATTCCGACAAGAGAAACTCGAAAAAGATATTCAAGACCTAGAGTGTGACCTAGAAAATCACCAAAAAACTCGAGTCAAACTTGACACACGCCAAAAGGCAGCGGAAAAAACTAACAGTCAAGCTGAAGCAAAAATTTCAGAACTAACTGAACGTATCGCTACCCTCGAGGCTAGAGAAGAAGAAGTTAAGCGTAAGCAAAGCTTCTACAACAGCAAGGAGAAAGAGTTTTTAAGTGGACTGGAAAATTTAAAAAGTCGCGAACAGAGCTACGCGGCCCATATTAAACTTCTTAACGAAGAAATTGATATTTTACGAAAAAAGACAACTTTTCGTAAATCAATAAACACGCAAACCTCTGTTCAATCCGACTCACCTCCAGACGAATCTCAAGCAGTTCACACTTGTAAACAAGAAGCTAAAATGGCTTTAGGATTCGAAAAATTGTTACAACTGTCACACAATATCCCCGAATTTTCAGGGGGGAACGATCCTAAAATGGCACAAAAGCTCCAAGCCTTCCTTTCTTGTATACGCCCAATCATAGATCATATTAAGGGAGATAAGACTGATGAAGCCATGTTCATCAAAATTCTCAGAACAAGATTGAGAGAGGATGCTCTAGATTTGATGGACGCATCAAAACCAACGACTTTCAAGGAATTCGAAGAGCTGTTGAGTCGCACATATTTGCCTCTTGAAGATTACAACGAGCTGGTAAATTGTCTGATCACAAGTCGTCAAAGTACTTTCGAGACTTTGAATGCATTTGCGAGTCGGTTACGGCATAGTTTAGCACTATGTCGAGAGGCCGCGGACATAAAATATGGAGACAAATCTGAAGTTGTTAAAACTCAATTAGAGGACTTTGCTAAATCAGCCCTCGCCTCTGGAATTACCAACAAACAACTTGGGCAATATCTGTTCACCCTCCAGACATCTAGTCTCGAAGATTTAATCAGAACAGCCTTAAATATGGAAAAACGTTCGCAAAGAGGGGAAACCTTCTCACCCCCTCAAGCCTATTTAAACATAGCCCATACAACGAATCCTGGTTTTTATGCCATCCCGCAAATAGCTCAAACAACCAATAACCCAGTGGTCGAGACTCCCGCAAAAAGCAAGATAATTTGTAGTTTTTGCAAGATTAAAGGGCATACATACAGTGAATGCTTAAAGCGACAAAACACTCCCGTCTGCCAAATGTGTAAGAAATACGGTCATGAAGCGTCAACTTGTAACCAACGTTACAGCGGTCAAAACAATACATACGGAAATCAAAGGGGAAATCATCAGATCTTTAACAAGAATCCCCCAACAAATTCGTATAGAGATAACTCGTCCTATGAAAGGAGGAATTCTCAAAACGAATTCAACCTCCCAAGAAATAGTCAACCCTTTGGTAGAGTTAACCACCAAAACAACTTTGGTGACAGGCCTCCCACATTCCAAAGGGGTAACCCGCAAAATACGTTTCAATCTCAAAATTCTCGGGAACAAAACAGATCCAATCCGTTTAGGGATAATAACCATAATCTCTCAAATAGAACCGGACCTGATCTTAACCCTGGAGCCAGAGTTTTTCAGATGGGATCAGAATGTGACTTCTGCGGAAGGAACTCCCACACATTAGATCAATGTAGTCTGAAACAACGATGGGAGAGCAGGAACTCGGGAAACGCCTCATAGTCGACCGCAAAAACCCCGGCTCGACTATAAAGTATAACGAACATATGCAAGGGTACACAGCTCAACAGCAAACGGAGGAAAAATATTCCTTACCGGCTGTTGAAATTCGAAATAACATAACTAAAAAGGAAACGGTTCGTCTATTGGTGGACACAGGTTCTGAAGTCAGTCTTATCAAAAGTAAAGTGTTAAAACCAAACACTAAAATCGACAAACAGAAAATCGTGTCCATTAATACTCCATTTGGTTCAGGTACCACACGTGGACAGTGTATTGGAAAATTCGATATTCCATCGGAGCCTACTTGTGAATTCCAGGTTATAGAAGATAATTTAAACATTCCAGACGATGGGGTATAATTTTATTGGACCACACTGTAACGTGGAAGGTCCAAATAAAGTCCTTAAATTTATCTGTGACACCGCACAAGAATATACGACTCCACTATTAAAAATAGAGGAATATCAATTGCCAAATACATTTAATGGAAGTTACTCTTTCGGATCACATTGCAATATGAACCATCCACATAAAGAGACAATAAACGTACCTCAAAATTCCGAAGTTTGTGAATGGGAGGAGGAAAAACTTGAAGAAAATAGTGAAGGGCCCCGAGGTGATCCACACACATTTTCAGAAATGGTTAAAACACCCTTTTACCCAACGCAAACTAGTAGAAAAGTTATTAAAGAAGAAAAACAAAAAATAATTAAACAAATACCAACCCATAGAGGTTTAGAAAGTCAAAGCATAAAACAACAACAATCTCACAGCGGATTTAATATAGCTAATGAATACATATCATCCCATAGCGGTTTAGAAACACAAAAATTAACACAAATAACATCCCACAGCGGATCGAAAACAAACGAATATAAACCAACCCGTAGCGGTCTAAAGAAAAAAAATAAAAATCATGAATCATCAACCCATAGCGGCTCTGATAACACAATTAACAATAAAATAACTAATACAAATCAAATCAACAAGAAAAAATCGAAGAAAAGAAAAACCAAAAATAAAAATAAGAATAAAAACACAGTTCACAGCGGAACTATAAATCAATCAAGTAATATGAAAGTAATAGAAATACAACCCCCTAGCGGTGTAGAAAACATATCTCAAATAAATAACAAGTTGACAAATAACCAAAAATCAGAGGGAAACAAGAACATAAGATTACCAGAAAAAATTCAAATACCAGCAAGGTGTAAATTGGCAATCAAACTGCCCATTAAATATAATACAGAAATGATTAATAACGCCAAAGAAATTCAAAAAGGAGTATTCCTCGGCAACTGTCTATTAGCAGTAAACCAAGATATTTACGTACCCATAATAAATACCAAACAACATAAAATAACTATTAAAAACATTAAATTAGATGTCGAAGAATCTGAACAATATTCAACATACAACCTAGATAGCCCGAAAAATCATAAAACATGTTCCACAATTTTTCACACCACTACTCAATGCAACCATAACAACGAAAGAGTACAACATTTAGGAAAACAACTTAACCTGGATGAAAACTTAAACGACGAGGAAAGACGTTCTATTTCAAATCTATGTATGCAATACAACGACATCCTCTTTTTACCAGGAGACCACCTTACTCATATATCAACAATCGTACACGAAATACCTATAAGGCAAGATCAACCACCCATTAACACAAAAATGTATAGACTACCAGAAAAACAACGGGACATCATTAATGAACAACTTCACGAGATGCTGGAAAATGACATTGTCCAATCCAGTAAAAGCCCTTGGAACTCACCCCTTCTTGTGGTTCCCAAAAAAGCGGGCTCTGACGGAAAAGAACGTTGGAGAGTAGTAGTTGACTTTAGGAAATTAAATGAAGCTACGATAGGCGATGCTTTTCCTCTACCAAGGATTGAAGACATTCTGGACCAATTAGGCCATGCTAGATACTTTACGACACTGGATTTAGCAAGCGGATACCACCAGGTATTAGTGCATCCAAAAGATAGAGCCAAGACAGCATTTAGTACTGCCTTTGGACATTACGAGTTCAAACGAATGCCATTCGGATTGAAAGGAGCACCAGCTACATTCCAGCGGTTGATGAATTATATCTTGACAGGTCTGCAAGGTTTAGAATGCTTCGTATACTTAGATGATATCGTCATTTATGGCAAGAACCTCGAAGACCATAACCGAAAACTAAAATTAGTTTTTGACAAATTAAGGGAACATCAGCTCAAGTTGCAACTTGAAAAATGCCAGTTCCTCCGAAAAGAAGTTGTCTATTTAGGACACAAATGTTCAGCGGAAGGAGCACAACCCGATCCTAGCAAAACCAGTTGTGTACAGACATTCCCCGTACCGCGGACCGTCCGTCAGGTTCAATCTTTCCTTGGTCTTGCAAACTATTACCGTAAATTTATCCCCAAGTTATTCGACCTTTAACAAATTTATTGCGTAAAGACGTAAAATTTACTTGGACTGAAAAGTGCCAAGAAGCCTTCCAAAAAGTTAAAGACCTATTAGTTTCACCCCCTGTTCTCATCTATCCAGATTTCAACAAACCCTTTAACCTTACTACTGACGCAAGCTGTGAAGCAATCGGAGCAGTACTTTCTCAAGGAGAAGTGCCTTAAAGTATGCACTAAATTATGCATCGAAGAATGCATTAAGCCACAACCCAAAGGTGGGCAGTGCATTGTGGTATTCCACAGAACATACACAATAACAAAAATAAAGGCGCGGCATAACATGACGAATACAGTATCAGGGCATACCGACTAAAAATACTGCTGCCCTGATACTGGATAAAAAACCGAAGACCCCAAAAAGAACGAATGAGGAAAAAAAGAATGACATACTGCCAAAAACTGATGACAACGGAAAAAGATGACTGTTGGACCTGGCATGGTAGCAGACAAAAGATGACCGTTGGACCCGTAATTAAACAAAAGACTAAAAGTGCGTGTGCTGCAGTTTTATTATTAAATATTATTGAGTAGGTCACTATTAACAAACAGAATAGTAGAATAAGCAGATTTGTAGGTATTACTAAATATTGTAATTAGGTTATCATTATTGGAAAGTACTGGAAAATGTTAATGTTAAGGAGTGGGGTTTGTAGAATAAATACAGCCCCAAAATATTGAATAAACGACCGTATTACTTAACCCAGCAAGGGAACTACAAGTTTTTTATATCAAATTAAAAAAAAAGGGAACTCCTCTCCAGTTTCAGCTAAAAGGAAAACTTCAGACAAATAAGGTAACCTAAACAAAAATATACTATTCTTTTCAGCATTTAAGTCAGCCGTTAGGCTAAAGAGTACCAGCTGCCAGGGCTTTAATAATCTGGAATTCCCCGCGTAGGTAGGCAACCAAGGCAAATGAAAGATTCACTTGTTCTTGATCTTGTTCATACGTATAGTCATCCGGTCGACTACCATCAACCATACTACATAACAGAGCCGTTGAGTTTTAGCCAACTTTTTTTGGTTTTTTCTAATTTTCTCGAAAATGGCTCTAACGATTTTGATTAAACTTTGTGTGTTATATTCTTTTAGTGTTTTGAAGAGAACTGCGTTTTTAGTTTATGGCTAAAAATGCTTTTTTTCAAATGGCCATAAGTTGTCAACGGTTGCATCGAATTTACTCAAACCTTACAGCTTTCTATCAGATGGCATTGATTTTTTTTCAGTTTCTCTTTTTTAAATGGTGGCTCCTTTACAAAGAGCCACTAGATTTTGGCCAATTTTTTCATTTTATCTAATTCACTCAAAAAAGGCTCCCCCGATTTTTATGAAACTTTGAATGTAACAAACATAGAATACTTCAAACAAAACTGCATTTTTAGTTTTTGGATATACATGATACGAGCGGAAATTGCTTTTAACAGTATTATTAATTTGGCCATAAGTGGACATTTGTATCATTTATAACACCCAAAAGAAAACGTCTTAGTTTTAAATATTAAAGGTTTCTTAACGTTAGCTCCCGTATATCGGTTTTTCCAGTTTCAGTCAAATTTTTTTTAGGTTTTACCAAATTTTTCAAAAATGAGTTGTTCTCATTGAACGAAAAGTTTGTTTTCATCGTACTATTGCACCCACAGAGCAAGTACGTGCGACCCAGTCGTGCATTTTATTTTTTAATTAGCTCCGTTACAGATGGCGCCCAACGTGGGGCTCGAATTAGCTTGAGAAAGCCTGATTAGAATTGATTTAATTTAGGTCGATTCAGAGTAACCCAGTTTGAAGTTAGAAATTTTTCAGATTTCTAAAAAAATTTTTTTGATTTTTCTTTGATGTATAGTTAGTATGTTGTTCAGGTTTCTTAGATAGAGGAATAACATCGAGAGTAGTGGAGTAGGCACTATTTTGTCCAGTTATTTGGTGAAATGTTCCCGAGTCAGTCTGTTGCATTAGGTCTACCCGTTCCTTCTCTACCTTTTGTCACTTAGGTTAGTCTTCGATCTCTGTCCGGGTTGAGCAGGAGTATTTGCGTGATCGTCAGTAGCTGAGGTGTTGACAAAGTCCTGTTAGTGAAGTCTGAGAACCGGAAGTCCGAGAGCAGTATGAGCAGGTCTTCTGACCGGTGGTTGGTGTTTATTGCCCGACGCACGTCAGCTGCAGAAGCTGGTCATCCACTCGAGCACGACCCATTTGATTCAACTATAAGTCAATTTACTTTTTTAAACTTTTGTTCTAGCCATACATTTGTTTTAGAAAGTTTCAGTCAGTTTTGAGATTCATCAGGATGTGATGACATTCAATGGGACTTGAAGCGCTAACCGGTAATTGGTGTCTTTATACCCGATGTACATCTGCAGTAGCGTAAAGTCTCCGTTGCATATCTGATCAACTCCTTTGATTATAGGCATTGTCTTTTCTTTTACATCCGGAACTCAGTAAAGTATCAAGACCGCACACTCTAAGTTTCTTTTTGTGTTTACCAAAAATTTTTTTTTTTTGAGTAGGTTGTTTATATTACAACCACGTACACACACACAATGTTCCAAGGAAAGGAGGGTTACCACCTCCCGAATCCTTTATGATACCCCATAATATACATTTATAGCTTATAATTTTTTTTGAGACATATCATAGTTTAGTTTAGTATAGATTTTCGTATTTCGAGTTTCCGTCAATTGAGTCGAGACGTAAACTTCTCAATTGATGTGTAAGTTTGGGATAGTGCCCGCCCTTTTAGATATTTTTGAGTTTTTTTTTGAGTTTTCCGTCAATCAAGTTGAGACGTAACTTCTTGATTGGACGTGTAAGTTTGGGATAGAGCCCGCATACAGTTTATAGTTCCAGCTTTGGGATAGTGCCCGCATTTAGATTTAGTTTGGGATAGAGCCCACCATTTTAGAATACAGTTTAGATTTATAGACATTATAGTACATAGTTAAGTATTGAACACGATTTAATTATTGATTTCTGATATTGAATTTCTCAGATATAGTTAAACATATATTATATTTTCTCTTAAGATTATCTTTAAGTATTTACTTAGCTATAGGATTACCGAAAACATTTTTGAATTATTGTTTTTGAAAGACGAATAGTCTAGATATTTACTTACCTTTATTATTAAGCACTCATAAGTTAGTAAAACATTATTACCTTTTTTTTTGAATTATTTGATTGATTAAATATCCGTTGGAGGTTTCTTACTCACGGATTATTTTGAATTTTCCCTTTTTGATTTTATCAAATTAACTCTACTTACCCGAAGTAGTAACCGTTTGAGGATTTCTCACGGACTACTTTAAATTCTTATATCCACCGGATTTACCTTTTTTGTATAGACGATTACTCGTTCGAGAAATTACTCACGAGATATTCGCAAATTACAATATTTTGACCTAAATTTTTTTTTATTGACATATTACCTAGTACGAACCGTTCGAGGAACTTCTCACGGCCTACACATTTTTTTTTTTGATTTACTTACTCAAAGTTATCCGTCCGTATACTTTCACGGTTGAATGACCGACAGGAGTATTAGAAGAGCGATTAGAAGTACTTACCTTACTAAGTACAAAGACTTCGTAGGCATGGCTCCTACCGCTCCAAAATCTAAACCTGGTCGTAGCCGAGATAATGACGTGGAGAATCTCACTGAAGACGAAGGCAGTTTAGCCGAGAGTCTTCCTAGAGATAACGTTGACAACAGAAGTGTCATAGTAGATGACGACGAAGTAGCGAGAGCCGAAGAACAACTTCGGAAAGATGCAGCTGACCATTCAGCCTACATCCAACAAGTTGTTTCTACAACTATCGACCTGCATAGGGTTCAGGACAGGCAATTCATGGCAGAAGAGTTACAGAAGAGTCATGCACGCTTGCTTGACCAAGTCGCTCTGCTATTGCGAAAACGAACCGTCAAGTCTACTCAACCAGCCGCTCCACCTACTAGACCACTTGACCCTGATGCTACTTCAACTCAGAAAGTTACACGGCAAGTCAACTTAGTTGACCAAGACACTACACGTGTCGTTAACCACAATGTCCCTAATGGAGCATCCACATCCAGACATGTCCAGTCCGCGTTTAGACCAAACGATGAATTTGATTTGGCAGATCGATACACGCCACATTATGAGCCAACTAGAGTGCCACCTTTGCCGGAAGTTAATCCAGCCCAAATGCCTCTAGGCTCCAATTTGGACGAGTTTATGACTTGTCTAAATGCTTTTAATTTCGATGACGAGTCCGCTGTGTCGCCTCCTAGGCCACCACCATCGAATGTCACATCTGTGAACCGCAATCACCAATTCCACAAGTGGGGATTGAAGTTCGATGGGAGAAATATGTCGGTGGACGACTTTTTGTTCCGCTTAGGATGCATACGAAATAGTTATGGTGTATCGTGGTATGAGATTACCGCCAATTTCTACCACTTCGTGTCAGGTTCTGTTGAGTCATGGTACTGGGTGTACCTGAAGAGCAACAAACACACGACGACGTGGGACGAATTGAAGACTGCTTTGGTAGAACAGTACCGCAGTTTAGAGAGCGATACCGAGCTGTTCAGAAAATTGTCCGATCGTAAAATGATGAATGGCGAGTCCTTCAATGACTTTTTCGACGCCATACAATATTTAAATTCCAGGATGAGAGTTCCTAGACCCGAAAAGGAACTCTTTGATATCATCAAAACTAATGTCCGTGGGCGTATGGGTGAACTACTCATAACCTACAGTCCGTCCAGTCTAAGGCAATTGGCCTACTACTGTCGAGCCATAGAGAAGGCTCAATCTCAATACGAGAACGTCCGTCCGAATTTTGTGCCAAACGCACAACGTCCACCTGCAAGGCGATTCGTTAACGAAATCGCGGGAGAACCTTGTCAGGGACTAACCGTAGCATTACCCGATGCTAGCGTAGAAGCGATTCAGAGGGATCGCAAACTCCAGAAATGCTGGAATTGTCAAGTCCTGGGCCACAATTTTCGCGATTGTGCAAAGCCAATCGATAAGATTTTCTGTTTCCGATGTGGCTTGCCAGAAGCATATAGTCCGTCCTGTCCAAAATGTCTAGCGGGAAACGAGAGGAGGAACAACCCAATAACCGGGGGGGTTCGCTCCGATTAGATAAACCCGGAAGTCAAGTGTCCGAACAAAAAGAGCCTCTTGAACTTCCTAAAATTAAGATTTTACAACCGGTTAAGAAACCCAATAATTTACCGAACAATATTACACATGATTGTAGAACAATCCCAATCTTGAATAATGAACCTAAACCAATTACAAATTTGAGTTAAAATAAATTAACAGAACCTTTATATCGTAAACCTTTCCATGAAAGGTTACGCAATTATAATGAAGTGCGAAGGAGAATAATCACTTTTCCTGATTTGTCCAAACGGATACGACGAGTAAGGGAGCGCTTCCATCGGAAGCGGACTACTTACCGTAACATTGCGTCGGCAACCATAGGTCGAGAATCAAATGACCCACGTCCTTATGTGACGGTCGGTTTATTTGGTGACAATTTCTTAGGTCTTCTCGATTCAGGGGCCAGCATCAGTTGCTTAGGCACTAATATATTGCCCTATCTGAAAGACAAAAATGTTGCGGTAAGGAAGGTAGAGACTACCGTGTCCACGGCCGATGGACAAAAGCAAACCATAGTAGGAGTGATCACTACATCGATCACATATAAAAATGTGACTAAAGATATAGACTTGTATATCGTGCCATCTTTAAGCCAACGTCTATATTTAGGCGTCGACTTTTGGCGACCGAATGTAATTGCAGGTCTTTCAGGAATAACGACCGGTGAGCCAGATGTAAGGCCCACCAACCAAATAAAGTTGAATGATGAAGAGTCTAAACGGCTAGAAGCTGTTGTTCGTAGATTTCCTTCTTTCGCAGTCCATGGACTCGGGAAGACAAATCTAGTGCAACACTACATAGATACAGGCGATGCCGTACCTATAAAGCAAAGGTACTATCCCGTATCTCCGGCGATACAAACCCTTATGTATGCGGAGTTGGACCGCATGCTTTCGTTAGGAGTCATCGAGGAAAGTTCCAGCGCATGGAGTTCCCCAGTGGTGCTTGTACGCAAACCTGGTAAGAACCGATTGTGTCTGGACTTTCGGAAGGTGAACTCAGTGACAAAGAAAGACGCACGTCCTATTGCACATATAGAGGGGCTGCTGGCACGTCTGACAGAGACACGTTATATTTCTAGCGTGGATCTGAAGGATGCGTTTTGGCAGATACCGCTGGAGCAAAGTTCGAGGGAAAATACCGCTTTTACGGTACCTGGCCGACCACTGTACCAATTTAAGGTCATGCCCTTCGGTCTATGTAATGCAGCACAAAGTTTGAGCTACCTCATGAGTCGCGTAATCCCCTCAGAATTACGAGATCAAGTATTCGTTTACTTAGACGATCTATTGGTTGTGTCAAGGGACTTCGACGAACACATACAGACCCTGAAGATAGTCGGAAAGTGTTTGACAGATGCAGGACTGACGATAAACGTCGAGAAGTCGAAGTTTTGTTTTGACGAGCTTCACTATCTCGGTTATAAGGTCGGTCAGGGTTGTCTGAAAGCTGATCCTGACAAGATTACAGCAATCACTAACTTCCTTGTACCAACCACAACTCGCCAAGTCCGCCGTTTTCTCGGTATGGCAGGTTGGTATCGGCGATTTGTTAAGATATTTCAGCACCCTAGCCGCACCCTTGACCGAGACACTGAAAAAGGGAAAAGTCTTCAAGCTAGGTCCAGAAGCTATTGAAGCATTCCTGCCAGTCAAACAAGCTTTGACTTCAGCGCCTGTATTGGTCAATCCAGACTTCTCCAAGGAATTCATCATTCTCTGCGACGCATCCGCGACTGGCATGGGATGTGTACTCTGTCAGAGGGACGAATCCGGAGCGGAGCAGCCTATATACTACTTCTCCCGGAAACTGAATGCTGCACAGAGAAACTATTCGCTGACAGAGCGAGAGTGCTTAGCAGCTTTTGAGGGTATCCAGAAGTTCAGATCATACGTTGAGGGATACCACTTTCGCGTGATTACAGATCATTCCAGCCTGAAATGGCTGATGACTATGAAAGATCTAACCGGAAGATTAGCGAGGTGGAGTATGCGACTCCAAGGTTTCGATTTTGTGGTAGAGCATCGGAAAGGAACATAGAATGTCGTGCCAGACGCTCTATCCAGAGCTTATGAAGACGATGAGTTGACAGTGTCAGCTTTCCTTTCATGTCTACCGCAGATCGGTGCCTCGGAGGTACTCCACATCGATCTTGAGGACCCGTCCTTTAAGTCCGAAGGTTATCTTGATATCATCAGTCATGTCAGGAAGGAACAGGAACGACTACCTGATCTCAAAGTGTCAGAAGGATATGTTTACAAACGCACTAAACATGCGGTTGGTAATCCTTTGGCGGATGATCTAACTTGGAAGTTGTGGGTCCCATCAGAGATGACTGAATCTCTAATCTCATTGGCTCACAATCCGCCGCGTGCTTTGCATGGTGGAGTGGTAAAGACTTTTTATCGGTTCAGAGATAGATTTTACGGGCCCGGTATGTACACACAGGTCAAACTTTACGTGGACCGGTGTGAAACATGCAAGACCAGTAAAGCGGCCAACATGACGTTACGAGCAGAGATGGGAGACAGTTTTGAAGTGGATAGACCATTTCAACATCTGTACGTCGACTTTCTCGGGCCGTATCCCAGATCGAAATCTGGTAATGCTTACATCGCAATCGTGTTGGATCAACTAACGAAGTTCGTCTTTATCAAACCATTACGCAAGGCGACAGCCGCGAGCGTGGTCAAATTCCTAAAGGATGAAATATTTTTGGTATATGGAGTGCCGGAGAGTCTTCTCTCTGACAACGGCACACAATTTGTTGGAAAGGATTTTCTAAAGTTTTTGGATATTTTCGGGGTCAAACACTACCGAACGGCAGTGTATGCTCCCCAGTCAAACGCAAGTGAACGCGTGAACCGTTCAATCCTTGCGGCCATTAGGTCGTATGTCAATCCTCGACAGACGGATTGGGATGCCCATCTGTCTTCGATCAGTAGTGCGCTACGTACGACGGTGCATTCAACTCTTTCTATGTCCCCGTACGAAGCCTTGTTTGGTCAACGTATGATAGAACATGGGGCAGACTTTCGTCTTTTGAGAGAGTTGGGTGGGCTGAACTGTTCGGAGATAGACTGGCTTCCTTAGGTCGCTAGGATGAACATCATACATTCATATCTAAAACAAGCGTTACTCATGAAGCCTACGAGAAGAATTACAATCTTCGCAGTAGAAAAGTGACGTTCAAGGTAGGTGACGAGATCTACAAGAGAAACCAAATTCTGAGTGACGCAACCAAGCACCTGAGTGCAAAGTTGTGTCCAAAGTTCATCAAAGTTCGTGTGAACAAAATAATCGGTAACAACCTATACGAAGTAGAGGATAGGCTGTAACGAAGCGTTCCACAACAAACTTCGTTACAATAATATTTAAGCCAGCCCCTGCAAGTATGCAACGACCAGACACATACCTTCACACCCGCCGCACTGCATTCTTCACTCAACACCCGATTACACGTACCGCACCATCACCACACCACATTTATTATTTGTATTTATGGCTTACATTAGCAATTATTTTTTTAAAAATATAATTAACACTATGTTAACGTAAGATACTTTATAAGTAAAAGCATATTTTCGTAGTATTTTCGTCTTCTGTCTCGAGTTGAATCAGAGTAAAACTGATAGAAAAGGGTCAAGCTACCAGTGTTACTGGCAAGAAGTCCCCCTCGAGTCACAAGCGTCTTCCTTTTTTTATTTTTATCCTCTCTCCTCCCCTTCAGGGTGTAGATGGGACAGGGTTAAACCCATTCGCCGCGTTAAAAGAAAAACACTTTCCTCTCGCTTTCTCCTCTAGACAAGCGATTGGACACAGGGTTATTCGGGTAATCCAACCAAACTTCCTAATTTTGACAGCATTAGGACAGGGACGATTCCCACCAAAAACTTTCCTCTCGCTTTCTCCTCTAGACAAGCGATTGGACACAGGGTTACTCGGGTAATCCAATTAAACTTCCTAATTTTGACAGCATTAGGACAGGGACGATTCCCACCAAAACTTTCCTCTCGCTTTCTCCTCTAGACAAGCGATTGGACGTAGGGTTACTCGGGAGTAACCCACATATTTCCTGGTTTGCCGCCACCAGGACAGGGACGGATCCCACGGGTGCATACGAGTTCGTTAAAATTTTGCTTAATATATATATTTATTAAATTTGTACATTAGAACTAAGAAGAAAAAAAATATAAGTAAATAAACAGTGTCGAAAATTAATCCAAAATAAAGTTTTTCTTTTGCTTTCTTTATTACCACCCCGGACCCCACTGTAGCTACCCCAGCTGGGAAACAAAAAGCATCACAAGGCGAGGCCACAAATCCACCTGCCATACCAAAGACCTAAAGAGGTAAATTAATAATTCAACAATTATTATCACACCTGATTGGAAAACCTCATTACACCTTTTTTTATTACAAAAGAAAATAAATTAGACTTATATTTTTTTTTATCAGACATTATATACCAGTACCTTATAGCACTAGAAGATACATAACCCAGATTTACAAATTTTGAACTGATGCCCGGTGCTCAGCTGTGCATGAGACACTTGGTTCAAAGTATTACCATAATATATGTATGTTTTAGTGACCTTTATATTTATCAATTTAGAGAAAATTAGTGGGCTATAGGTCAAAAAGCAGTTGTATTTAGTTAACGTGCGACGTTTCGAGCATGTTTATGCTCATCATCAGGCCTTTATTGGACGAAATAAACAAATAAAATACAAAAATACATAAATCGACACCAATAAATTAAAATAAGATGCTGATAGATCAACTTACAAAAATTTTCAAAGTATTACCTTGACTTAACAATATGTTTTATTTTTTTTGTTTTGTGTTTTCAGATATTTGACAGAATATCCACACTACGACTTAACGTCATGCGTAACATTTTTTTTTGTCTTCGACCGACTAGACGGTAAAGAGTCGCAGTGTCATTTCGATACGAAGAACAATAAGATTCTAGACGCGAGGATTCAATTGCAAGAAGTTCTCCTTTTTCTTGGAAGTTAGACCAAGTAGACTTAGTCGAAATTCCAAGCTTTGTAGGGAAAACTTTCTTGCCCTCCAATTGCTTGGTAGGGAAAACCTTCTTGCCCTCCAACAGCAATCAATGTTTGCAACCGGTGCTATCTATCGGAGAAACCGAACGTCAACTCACATGTTGCTGAACGCACTAAATATGGTCCGCCATTAAAAAAGAATCCACACCTAGAATCCACCCCGACGAACAAATTCCACTTCCCTTGTAACGTAATATAAATTAAATGAAATATATTAGAAGAAAGAAGAAGAAAGCTGGTTACTACCCCTATCCTTCGTATCTGCCAATAGACACCAATCCCTTTTCACCTAAACATCCTATGGATATCTAAGATCCGAACCCATGCCCATTAACACCACAGCCAGAGAGGAAGCAGGAAGAAACAAGCACCCCGAACATCCTTGAACCCCATGCCAAGGAACAGCAACTCCATCGACCTTAGCCCGTGTATCGGTGTATCTAGCACCCCTATAAAAGACATACTTACACTTCGCTAACACGGCTACTTGATCTCCCTACTCCTCTCCCCATTCTTCCAATTTCATCTCCATCCCCATCACAGAAGCGAGGACCATCTACCAGCATGCCTCTAGGTTCTGACTACAAAGTCCCGCAGAACAGCCTGGAGCGCATCTGATAGCATGTCCACGCCTATCCGCTGCAAGACCTAGATGTTCACCCTGCAGCCCCTATATACTATAGTATACACCTAAAAACCAAGGACCCTACTTCAATCCCTACGTACGTAGCTAGATCTATGATGCTTTTGCAGAACGAAGAATTTCAATCAAATACCAGAGGTCTTACTCCAGTTAGCAAATGAACATCTAGCCATCGTACTTGTTCCTGTGCTTATGGGATGGAAGCAACTCTATGCCGGCAACGCCCCCTTTCTCGCCAGTTACTCGAAATGAGTAACCAGTATGAACGGCATGCGACAACGTAGAGTCGAGGTTGAGATCGACCGTCGCGTTGGCCGGCAGCACCCATGCCACAGTTAGCTCAGCCAGGCCGTGGGCACTTGCTCCGGGATCTACACAACTGGTGTTACCTCTTATTATCCTGCCGACCGTTGAACTCTGTTGGATGAGTTCGAATAAATAATATTAAATCGCTTAGTGGCCCTCATAGTCGTCCAAATCAAGACCTACCGAAATTGAAGTTAGATATGAATCGATTCTAGATAGCACCTCTTTATTTCTCTATTGAGTGAAAACGTAGCTAAAGAAGAAGATTCCTGATTGGTTTATAAAAATTGCCCTACTGAACGCTGCACGTAAGTATCTTAACTATCAGCTAATCTTAGGTATTCGAGGTTGCTGTGGCAGGTTACAATTGTCATCTAATCATACAGCTGCCACGATGATATGCTGTATGATGATGAGGAGGTGTCTAACTCTGAGGGGAGGGAGGATCTAGGATGACGTACGATCCCCCTGGTCTCTCAACCCACCCAATCTGCTTCAGAAAATCACCTCTCTCTGAAACAGCCTTGGCTGTCTTATGGACCTACGAGTCCCCACGACTCGGTTATATTCTGATGGGCAGCCCCTTGACATAATAAGCAATCCATAAGATTGCTTGCCTACTCTAACCTACTAAACCTAACATAGTATCTTCATCAGATATTACAACTTGTCATTCAAGTAATGTATCTACAACAAGAACAAAAGAACGAGAAACCAAAATCAAATTCTATCCTATACAACACCATGTTCCATTCCGAAAAGGTCGAGGGTCACCACCCTTCCTGTGATTAACTTACTCCATCATGATTGTAATCTAAGAAGTTTCCTAAAAGTAACTGATCTCCAAAAGAAATACCAAAATAAAGAAAAATCGTAACAACCTTTTTTTTTCTTTAAACGTTATAAAAGTCCGTATCTATTTATTGATTATAAAGGAACTTAATACTAACAAGGGGTATTTTTATTATCTTAATATCTAATCTGAATTTTAATAATAGAAATATATCAACAAAATTCAATGCTTTAAATAGGCGACAGTAAATTTGATTCGTTCTTAAATCAAAAGATATGTTCACTTTCTAGTGAATGTCTAATAAAAAGGAAAGAAATACTTATCATACCTAAAAGGATTCTAAAGTAACTCCAACAACTAATGTTCTATATTTTGAACGATACCTCTGAATGAGGATGAATGTAAAAATTGAAATACTGAATCTGTTGGGTAATCTAACCGCAGAGCTTTCTGCTCCTTCTACTTTTGGTAGGGTCAATCGCAAAACCTCAAACGTTAATTGAAATGGATATTCGTAGCGTAGTAAAAGCGTTAAATCCAAAAATAATATCTAACGCGGCGCTGTCGTCTCGACAAGTACGATCACAAACTATTGTTATTGATTTCTGATAATAAAAAAAAAGTTCTCTGATCTAATGGAGGCGCGATTATATACTTCGAAGCAAACGATGAAGTTATAAAACACGAAAACTATTGACGATAAACACAAAAGAATCTCGACTAATGCTTATGAGCACTACGACAATGTAGTAGGTATGGTCACAAGGCGATTTCAGAGCGTTATATCGAGAGAACAAAAATCAAAACAAGAGTGTATATAAAAGTAAATACCCCTCACTTCAAATACAGTTCGCATTTGAGAGTGTGTTCGATAGTCAATGTAAATATAGTTAATGTATTCAAAAATATATATGTAATATAAAAAATGTTAAATTCTCTTAACCACCAATGGGGTGGAGAGAGTTACGCTGGTCCGGAAGTGCACTCCTGGCTGCTGTAAAATGAAATTGTTATCATATATATATTGACATAAACACAGATTACTCTTTCATCTGTATATTACTGTATGACTCTTGGGCTATTTTGATACTATGCAAACAAAATAGCTTTGGTTCAAAAATATGTGGCTCACAATGAAAGCCTTTGCCTAGTAATACCTTCTTATAAGATTCGGTAGGTATTATATGTTGCGGACACAACGGACACAACTAAAATCAGTCGCTGTTGACGCGGTATTAATGTCCGTAATCACGATCTATACAATACACGCTGTACGGAATGACGTTACACAAAAAGAAAGAAACTCTAAACCAAGTGAAAAGTCTGAAAGTGAGGCTACAGCTTCACTCACAGCGAACGCGAACAAAGCGGGTCGCTACCGACACCAAGGAGTAAAGATAGGATCTAAAAGATCAAGTGATAAAATAAAAAAAAAAATTTGGAATCGAAACAAAGATATCCCGAGTGAAAAAAAAAGAAATTACGATTTTATTCGCGGATAAAGTTGTGCGAGATAAATACAATTGCCCATGGCACTTCACGAAAAATTATTAAGAATTAAAACTCCGAAACTCATGAAACAAGAGTTATTAACACGTATATACCGAGGAATTGACTGCATCACGATATCATTCAAGTGAATTTTCGAAGATCAAAAAAAATCATTAAATTTAAGCTCGGTAAAGTATTGGAAGTTACACTATATTAATAGGATTATACACTAAAGCACTAAATAAAAATACTCTGATTTTATAAGTATGTATTCATATAAGGATCTTGAAGGATCAAAAAAAAAATTATGTATTCAAAAAAAGACACTATATGTTTACAGGTATAGCACATATCCATTGTGTTGTTGTCTACTATGCTGAGCGAGTACCACCGTCCGTGATAGCCAGCTCATATGCCACCTTCGTACGCAGAGCGTGCGGCATCAGAATAAATCTCCAATGGTCCACGATTGTGACCGGTGAGCAATATGGGTCTTATATGCTTCTTAACTTCAATTAAATTTAAAGGATTACCTGGATATTAGAGTATATATCGGTACTGGAACCCTTCTTTATAATTTACTTTATTGAAAATAATCTCAAGGTTGCTCTTTGATGAAGTTATAGTGTTTTAAAGCTGCTCCCTCGGTGTTACACAATCACAAGTAGTATATAAATGGTGAATAAAGCTGCTCCCACGAAGTAAATGATTCACGTGCGTATGGTATGATTAAAGCTGCTCCCACGTTGCTCCGCTGATGCTCTTGTACGGAGTGATGAACTTAATGGACCGGCATCGATGTACCATCATCCGCCAGACGTCCCGTTGAACATTCGAAATCCTCGGTACAGATCCTCAGCCTGTCGCGATTGGGTAGATTGGCTAAGTACAAAAGCCTTATGGTGCGCCTCTCGGTAGGCGTTATAACTGCGTCAGAAGGTGTGGTTGTCGACGAGCCGATTAGCGGATCAACGTCGACAACGATCCACTCTTCTTCTCTACAGCACAAACAACAACAAAATTGCGCAATGGCTCCGCCACAGCAAGTGTATGGCTTGGCGGTCGATTCAGGAGCCAAAAAAAAGGAGGCAGGCCAAACGACCAGGAATAAAATAAAAGAGAAACGTGCTTTTTATGAGGTAGCATGTGCTCCCATAATTATTGAATATTATCTGCATACATATGAGCACCAATCCAATGGAAGTGTGCACCCATGTGCCTTGGCACGTGCCTTGGATTTTATTACTATTCCACTGTAATCTAGTGGAGCCAGTGATGGAATCCACCGATAACCTTCTGTGTGGCCAGTGCCTGTTGCATACGGTGCTGTTGCTTCGGTGTGCTGGAGCTCCTATAGACACCAAAAGAAAACTTTCATGTAGCTCAAGTCTATGTGGTATGCTCCAAAAAAAACTATTTGATTTCTTGGAAAAGAAAGCGTATGCCTACCTCCCAAGAATCGTCTATGAATAAATGTTCTTACCTGAATTATTATGGTGAATAATTATAATATATCTCCTTCTTCAATTTCCATTATAGATGGAAATCTCCTCAAAACTATTCTGAGGAGATAGTAATGGCAGGCTTGGTGTAGATTTTTTTTTTCTTAATAAAAAAAAAATGGGTTCTACTGCTGAGGACTTCTTCGGATGATGACTTGCTTCAAAATGAAGTTTGTCTAGACCACTGATCTCTATAAACACTGGATAGCGTATTCCCTAGAAAGTATAACAGTTTTTGTGTGGCAAATTGAAGATGACAATTCCTCTGTGGTTGGAGGTTGTTTACCAGTTTGACAGCTGATTAAAAAAAAATGAAATCAAATCAAAGAGAAATAGGTAATTTATGATTTAAAATATTGTAATAACTATTAATTTAAAATAATTAAAGTATTTTTTTTTAAATTCTAGTGACAAATAAAATGGTTAAAAATGGTGTATAGTTGCAGATACTGCAAAAAATCAGGTGGAAAAGAAGGCCGAACTCTTCATAGGTAAGATACTTTTGCGATATTTTAGATAAATGAAATATAAATACAAAGTTTTGCAGGTTCCCATTAGAAGACACCCCCGCTTGGAGCTGTTGTGTGTTAATTTTTATTTCGGCACAAGCATACAAAAAATTATAATTCACAGTGCACTTCTCCGCTGCATTTCATGTAGTGTCGATTTTAGCGAAAAGTGTGCGAGATTGATCAGTACTTGGAATGGAATCCTCAAGGTCTAAGGCGGATTATAAGCCCAAAGGAATCATGGAGGTTAACTGATATGAAGGAATCTCGGTCGCAGTATTTGCAGCCGTGCCTACAGTTTATGCATCTTGTTGGGTACGCAGAGAGATAGACTGGCTGAGCACAATGGTAGGAATGTCAAAGCTAATGACAAACAAAAATACAATGTGTAGCACTGAACTCAAACAAAAATCATGTCTGCCTTTTCGACTGTTGTTGTTTTGCAGCGCCGTACGTTCGTGAAGTTGGAGTCGAGTAGACTTGTACTTACCTACTACTGCTACACCATATTGCTCAACCAGGGAAGGATATGATGGTTTTAGCCCAATGCTCCAGGACTAGTTAGATTGTTGCTTCCAATTCCAGCTGCCGGAAAACAACAAGAAGAAGAGTATACAAAATTAACAAAGTTTATTTAATCTTAAAAGACTTTTATATTTATTTTTAAAATCTTCATTATATTATGTAAGTTAAAATTTAACAAACGAATTTTGTTTATAAGCATACTTTTGAAATTTTAAAATAACTTTTGATAATCCAGCAATAGAATAATAATATTAAAATTCACATAAAATCTAGAAGCATTTATTTAAAAGTAATATGTATGTATATTAAAAAATAAATTTTGTTAAGTTTTATGTATTTTCAAAGAGGGTGCGGTCATTGCAATATTGGCTTGAATATTTGTATATTTTATAAATATGAATCGGCTTCAGTGAGTTATCTCGGAGAGCGTTTCTTTATGCACGCCTCCGAAAAGTATCAATTCTCCATTACCAGCCACCATTCAAGAAAGTATCAATCGTTCCGGAGCACCAGGAATTATTCCAAATTTCCAATTTTGTACTCTATCCATTGTAAGTAGCGGTCACTAGACAAAGCATTTTTGAGATCGCACACAAATAGAGAGACTACATTTCGCTTATACACGTTTTGGTGAGGATTCTTTGATTTGTTGCTCAGCGACGAGGGCTCGCCTTGAGTTTCGTATAGCAGAGTATAGAGACTACGAGTCCGACTTTGTACATTAAATGTGGCCATATTAAATGTGGCCATGCGAAAAAGATCCTATATAAGCATACCAAAACAATAGTAACCTTTATACAGGGTAAGACATTATTCTAATTACCTCATAAAGTTCATCAAATCGCTTTGGTAAACGAGGTTCGTGATCTCGACATCGTAGCGCCAAATTTCTTTGCAAACGTCAAAATCATTAGGTTTATTTTCAAGAGGTGTGATCTCAGCTGGAGGTGCCAGTACCACATCATTGTTATTTCTAAAACCCCTCTGCGGAGGGTTGTGATTTCTCTTCTCAGGAACGGGTGGTGCATGCATTCGTGGAAGAATGTTGTTATTGTTATGTTGGTTGTTATTATTAATACCAAGTCCTCTTCGATTTAAACACACATCATCCACCACCCTAAAATAATCTACACGATTCAAGCCGCCACCTCTTCCTCCTGGGAATTGCCCAGTCCCTCTTAAGTCTTAACGCAGTGGGGGCTCTTGTTTGTTTCATCATTTGAAAATCTGTTGGCAAATTTGGTGTGGGCCCAAAACTACCAACTACTTTGCATGCTGGATTACACCACATATGTGACGCATCCCATTTCCTATTCTTGACTGGGACACTTTTCCACTCCCGCTGTTCCTTGGACATGTCTAATACCCAAGCGTCTGTGTATATACTGTGTGGTCCGCTACAACTGCCAACAATCAGAAGATGATCATCATCCAAGTTTACTTGAAATTGTCCATAACGTGGTGGAGGTTTGATGTTACCAGAATTTTTTGGCGTAGACCAAGTAAAAGATTCCAAGCTCAGGCACCAAGTTTCGTTGGAATAGTTATTGACTCCTTCAGATATCTGATAACCACCAAAAACTACCATTTTGTGTCTATGAACACTTGCTGAGTGACCGGTCATTGGAGGTGGTGTTGGAAGTTGTGCACGCACGTGGACCCACCGATTTTGACAAATCAAATCTCCATAAATCATTAAATGTTGTGTCGGATGAGGGACCACCGCCAAATATATACATTGCGTTTTCGCGAAAGACGCCTGAGACTGAGTGCGAGAATCGTCCGGCTATGGTTGAAATTTCTTGTTCTCGACGATAAAGCTCCCATCGAAGACGAAGTCATTGAGACCTTTTTGTAAGTTTATTTTCGAACGACATATTACATCTGGAAAAAAATGTTAAATTAAATAATATTTTTACAACTTTTAATAGGAATATTTTAACATAAAGTCATCAATTGATTGAGCTGGTGTCAACAGCATCGAATTTGAAAACAGCAATCATTCATTCCGAGTAGATCTGGAAGGGCTTGAAAGTTTTTGTAAAGTGTTGTTAAGGGACGGTGTATTCAGTGTCTTTATAATTGGTTTGATGTGGTCTAATCGTATTATTTGATGTATAATGATCATTTACAAATAATAACGATATGCATATGTACACCCAACATAGAGTGGTGGTCTCGAGCTTTGATTGCTTTCTAAGTTTTCAGTTGTACATTACATTTCAATAAAGAAAGGCAAATATTTAAGAATTCATACGACAGTCTTTTAATTTATATTCGATTTACGAGTGAGGATGATGATGATGATGGTATTGACAATGATATCGGCATAATTGCAAACATATTTATGATAAAGCATTCATATCGTTAGAAAATTGGTGTGTGAGTATTTGGAGTTCATAGCTTGTAAGAATATTGGGCAGCTGATGAAAGCGTTCTTGGTAAGAACACTATAACTAAGTAAAAAAAATCAAAATATTTTATTATGAAATTTTGCCCATTTTTAATAAAACTACTAAACTACGCAATCTCACCGAAAGATTTGAGCTGCCAGGTGTTGTGCCATAGCCAGAAGATGGCAAAGATGCCACCGACCAGCAAATGCATAGGTAAATTTATGCGAGGACTATCACTGGGACTCGCCGAAAATGGAGAATGAGATCTTGGTGAAGTGTTGCCAATCCAAGATACCAAACTAAGGCGGTGGTGTGGTACTCCACTGCTGCAGAAACCGACTCCAGTGCGTTTAGCTACAGCATGATGTTTGCGTAAGATTGCTACAGATTGTTCTTTAAAGTAGCTACTTGACAAATTTGGTGCCGATATGTTGAATTGCAAACCCGTATAAGGTTTCGTAGCTTCTATTTTTTGCAAAAAATAAATAAAAAATACGTTTTTGATTATTGAATAACACGAATACGTACCATTAGCCGAAGAACGAAGTGAATATTGATGTTGATATGAAATTTTACGCAAAATCGCGCTATAATCTCGACCCGGTAGTGATATGGAACTACCAGATCAGTGGTATGATTTGGCCAAGTTTTTCAATGAAGAAGTAAGATCCTTGGAATTGGATGGTAGCACTTCTGCATCCATACTTGAACCAATGCACAATTTAGTAGTTCGATGTAGATGGGACACAAGCAGCTACTGCTGCTGTTGCATACACCAGATCGCTTGGTACTATAAAAACATTATCAAGAGTATCAAGAAGTGGTTCGTATTGCCTACGTGACAAAAAACTCACCAATAAATCGTCTTCTTCTCGGGACTTTTGAGTATTTAGTAGAGGAATCGTAGTATAGTCATTAGCAAAACTTCCTTACTTCCAATTGTATCACAGTATCATGGAGTATTGCAACTGCATCCGTCTGGCAGGAGTTAAATTCTTCTGCTCTTGGCAAGGCCGACAGGGGGAAATCTTTTCACTGACCTATCCAACGAGAACAAGTTCATTTATTACGAATTTCGATTGAGTATTTGTCACAAAATCGAACCAAATCACTGACACTGAGGTTGCTACTCTGTTGACTGTTGGTGGTGGTTGTATGTTTATTCTTTACCGAGATATCTTAGAAATGCCTTAAATATTGTAGCCAGATCGTGGTTGTGGGTGATCATCTCGCAGGAAATCTGTTTCGTCAATTGTGAATATATCTTGCTATTAATTTTTCTCTTCATCTGCAGGACAAGATTGTGGTGTACGGAGTGTTTCTTGATTGTTGGTTACGGTGATTTTTTCCTTGCCATGTCAACCGAAAAGATTCGTTGATGGCTTACTCCTTCTGGACTTAGATCCAAAATTTGTAAGCCACCCAACGAACCATCGACGGAAATCTCTTGACCGAGTGTAGCGTAGTTTTTTGCCTTACTCATAGTAAAGCTACCTACTTTGCGACCAACAAGATTTGAATCGCGTTTGAGGGCATGCAAGACCAACACATTCAATCGATGGAAATCGAAGGTGATTTCTGTGCGAATTGATGTGATGGCATTTGTGGCTGATGCTATTAGTCGACTTTCGGTGAATTGACGTTGCAATTGACTTCGTCGAAGTAATTCTATGGACGTTGGTCTTGCAGCATTATCAGGTTCATCTTGTGATGGTCTGCTGGCAGCAGTCTTTTGCTTTCTACTAGTTTGAACAAAAATTCAATAAACTCATTCCAATAATGTCCAAATTATTAAAATTGATGTTTGCAATTTGCAATGGTTCGGTTCGGTGTCGGCTGTTGAATTATTGAAGTTCACTTCCACAGTAATAAGAGCATCTGCTGAAATATTGCAATGGGGGCAACCCACTGATCTTAAGAAACAATTTTTGTGTTATTGATTACAAAACTAATACATTTATAATTAAAGCTAATAAAATATAAACAATAATTACACGAACTCTCATTAAACCTTTCTACGAAAAGTAAACAAACCCCCATTTCGACATTTGAGACACTGTTATATACTGTTATACCGGTATACTTATAAACAAACGAAAATGGTTTGCTTACCAGTATAACAACTCTTCAAATTGCCACACCATTTTGAATTGATACGCTATCCAGTGTTTATAGAGATCAGTGGTCTGAACTCGATAATATCGATAATATCGATATGACGTATGGGGCGAGTATCGCACCTCAGGTGGATTTTTGGTTAATCGAATAATTTCCTATACTGTGGTCCTTCTGGTGGGGAGATTGAGTAGTTTGAGAAATTTCATTTCTCACCATTATTTCCCAAAACCAATGTCATTCTGACACAGTGAGGAGGCAGAAATGCCTACTAATGTCACTAGGGTGACATTTGGCGTTAGTGGCACCAAAGCAATCCCTACAACTTATAGTGCCATCTTTATAAACCTCTAGTAAACTTCCCAGAGATTCTACTCCGGTACGCACTTTTATGCCTAGCTACCTTCGTCTGACTCCGAGTGAATGGGATGGAAGCAGCCCTATGCCGGCAACGCCCCCTTTCTCGCCAACCACTCAACAAGAATGGTCGCCGGGAACGGCATGCGACAACGCAGGGTCGTGGTTGAGATCGACCGTCGCGGTGGCCGGCAGTACCCTAGCCTCAACCAGCTCAGCCAGGCCGTGGGCACTTGCTCCAGGATCTGCACAACCGGTGTTACCTCTTTTTTTTCTGCCGACCGTTGAACTCTGATGTTTGAGTTCGAATAATAATGTTAAATTGCTTAAGGGCCCTCATAACCTTTGAAGAAAAGATTGATATGAATTGAATACAGAATAAGATGACTCACAGATGCACCTCTTAGTGAATTGTGAGTAAACGTAGATCGAAAGTGAAAAAAAAACTGTTTGGGTTCCTATACTAACCCGAAGAACGCGACACGTAAGTACTTTAACAAAAGCTAGCCATAGATTTTGGTGGCTGCCATGGCCATTAAATATCATCTACACGATCAGCTGCCACGATGAATTGCTGACCGTGGATGCAGAGGTGACTAACTTTGAGGGGAGGGAGGATCTAAGATGTAGTCTGATCCCCCTGGTCTCTCAACCCACCCAATTTAATACCGAAAACCAACTCTCTCGATACTGACCTTGGTTGTCCGTGGACCCTTGAGTCCCCACGACTCAATAATTCTACTGGGCAACCCCTTACATAAAAGAGCAAGCAAAAAGATTGCCTGCTTACCTCGTCTCACTATCTGTCCGCGGTATCTAACATCGGAAACTAAACTGTAATTCCATGCTATACCAAAACTACATCATCCGAAATACCATCAACACTACAGCTGTACACCATCTTTTTCTGTTCCAAAGAAGCCAGAGGATTACCACCCTCCTTATAAATGTATTACGCTACCATCCTGAAATTCTTACACTCATCCAGAAATCAATTAAAGGAAAATACGACTACAAGTTTGATCTTTTCGTTAGACGTTATAAAAAGTCAATCAAATTTATTGTAATATTTTAAAGAATAAAACTAACAAACTATGTCCTTAATCAAAGATGCTTAATATACTACCATATCTTAATCTTATCTATTTTAATTTGTGATCTAAAATAAACTTCATAATCAAAAGAAACTTAACCAGAGATAATTTCAATTCAAATTAATCAATTAAATTAACACATCTATGCACTTTAATACGCCAAGTTATTATAAATACAATTACTTCTTCAAAAAAAAAAAAAAAAAGATTTTAGAAATTCAACACTAAATACTGAGTATTCTGAGTATTATTAATGACATATTTCTCAAGTGGATATTCAAAATAATGAGAAAAGTGTTGTCGCAACAGTATATTATTCATGTGCGATATCTTTCGAAAGTAAATAGTGATAGGCAAAAAAAAATTATTTGTATTTCTATCGCGGCGTTAATCGTTTGGTATCGCGAATTAAAAAGGTACTGTAAAGTTTTTCGAACATATCCCAAGGGATATTCCACTTACATTTGGTACTTAGACCTATCTCGCGGGATAGTCAAAGACTGTCTTAGAATTCTGTATCGCGAGGAGGTATATAAAAAAAAATATACTATGTTCTAACACACAAGAGTAAGAAACGATCAGACAAATCCACAAACAGAAAGGGACCTGCTCAAGATATTCTCTCAAAGCAGAAGGAAAAATAAACAATTTAAATCAATATATCATGCAAATACTATATACGGTAGAATACAGTTCGCATTCACCGTATATTCGATTATAGTCAATTTAAATGTCAATAATATAATATGTTAATAAAAATTGTAATAACAAAAGTACTACCAATTGGGTAGGTAGGACTTGTTCTTCGTTCATTAACCGGTAACCCTGAAGTGCACTCCAACAGCACCTGAAAACGATTAGTAAGAAAAAAAAAATATTTTATCAAGCCTAGGAAAGTACCCTATTATTGACGCTCAATGACTTAGCTACCGCTATAATGCATTCATTAAGCTGGCTAAAGTACCAGTGGTATTTACTTACAAGTTGCGTGGGATAATCTAAAGTAGCATTTCCACGGAACTTGTTTATTCTATGCCCCAAATATAACAGACACAGTAGTGGACGCGAGAATGAACAATGGACGATATTAATGTGTTTCAAAAACGTGTTGCTATCAGCTTTTTGAAGGGAATGGGATTTGAATTGGGAAATAGGAAGGACAGAAAGCGGAAATAGAAATGACAGGCAGGAAGTGGAAATCGAAATGGCAGGCAGGAAATGGAATGGGAGCTGCCGATATTCAAAAGTAATGGCAGTTCGAATACGGTTGGGATAGGTAAGTATAAGGGAGGTGGGAAGCAGGAACTCGTATATGGAGCTGAGGTAGGATGTGGAAGCGGAACCGGAAAGCGGAATTTTGAGGTAAGTAGGTAAGGCTAAGTAGGTAAGTGGGATGTCACAGAAAGGTAAAAAGAGGTAAGTAGGATGGAAGATGGGGTGTCACTAGAAATTGAAAAAAACCAGGGGGATAGGTGAGAGGAGGGGTAACCGTGGAAAGGAAGTGGGCGGGTTTGTCTGATCCTGGGGACATGGCACGCTAGCGAGGCTCGGCTCAGCTCGCCGGAATAGGGGGGGATCTTGTCCCAAGGACAGACGAAGGCCAACAACAAAAACATATATCGTGCCGTAAGGATAGAGGGGGAAAGGAAACCACCACCAAGGAAATAAAAATAAAAAAAGCAATAATAGAAAAAAACACCACCACCAAGGAAATCAAAATAAGAAAAATAAACCATAATAAAAAAAATAATACCACCACCAATATAATTAAAACCTAAAGATTACCACCACCATTGACCTACCACACTTTGACCCTGCTGGTGTTGTTGCAGGGTTGCTGTACCCTCCCTTCCTGGAATCCGTAAGCAGGAATTTTCGGGCTCCCCCATCGAAAGCATGGGAATCTACAATCAGGTCATCATCACCATTTCACCGGATCTTCTTCGCCAGCCTCACATTGCCCCCTGAAAATGTCTTCAAAACACCATAATGGCTAATAGATAGCTCACGAAGAAAAGACAGGTGTTTGGCGCAATTTACAAATCATTGTTTTTATTTAATAAATAAAGATAAAAAAGGAACTGACAAAAAAAATGGAAATCGAAAAAAATTAAATAAACTAAAATATAAAATAAATAATGAATGAACGAGCAAAAAAAAAATATAATGAGAACTAAAAAGGACTTAAAACTATTCAATAAATATAATATAAATATTTAAAAATACCATAAAAACAAAAATGAACTACAAAAAACCAAAAAAAAACTTAAAATTTGACAAAAAAAAATGGAGAACTCTCTAAATTTGAACCATATAAACTTAAACTAAACTAAAAATAATTTGGTATGAGCTTTTCCTCTTAAATTAATTCTTTTTTTTTTGTATTTTTGTTTCTTTTTTTTCTTTATTAAATATAAGACAAAAAGAGCAAAAGAGAACTAAAAAAAATGAGGGATCGACAAAAAAATTTAAATAATTTAAAATATAGCGCCCCAAATACGGACTCCGGGTAAACCAATCCGCCCCTGTATCTTAACCCTTTCTACAATTGTGCACCTTTTTGTGCTGGTATTAAAATAAAAAAAAACGCGTCTGACACCGACCCTACCTAAAAAAGCTCAATTTAGGGGTATGCTGATGACAGTCACTTTAGGGATCGAAACCTTTGATTTTGATACCGGGGTTTTGTGGTAGTACCACCAGACGGACAATCTTCGAATTTTATTTCACCTCTCTTCTTTTTCTTCTTTCACTATTATGAATTTTTATATTTTTTTTATATATATTATCCTATAATTAATTAAAATTTATCAAAAAAAAAATATATTACGCCAAAAAACTTAACCTAACACTAACAAAAATAATTTTAAAATATATTTGCTTTCAGGCTGCTGCTATCCGCTTCTGGTAGGTTTAGGTTGGTTATATATATACCAAACAAGTGTTAAAAATGGCCACCCCTTTGGCTATGTGTTTGCCCTTGTTAATGTCGTCAAGGGCATTGATGTAATTTATATATGTATATACTCTAGTTGCTGGTCGTAAGTTTTTTTTTTCCTTTGAAAAAAGAAATCCGCCTTCTTTGGGGAAATTTTGCTGCTCAACGAAAAAGGTCGGCGGCCACTTCTTGTATTTCGTTTGTGACCGCCAAATTCAAAATCGGACTTAGACCTATCGAATTTTATATAGGAAAAAGGTCGGCGGCCACTTCTAAAGAAACTACTAAACAGAAACTAATCACTCACCCCCTTTATGCTTCCACTCAACTTTTTTATTGGATTCGATGAGGTCACTCGTTACATTTAATAATTACGCTTACTTGCCAAAAGATAAAATACGCGCACTGCCTAGTAAAATTTTAGGACTTTTGTTTGAATTTAAAAAAAACACAACGTCTCTAATTTGGCCACTTTGTGTCCAACCAAACACTTAAGCTGTTACAACCGTTTTGGTCGTCGCTTTTGTCCATCAATTTTCTCCAGCCTTCCAATCCTCGGCCTCTACCCACACATTTACCACCCTACGGGTCTTTTAAATATTTCGAGCCGTAACTCTCAGCAACGAAACTATCTCTTCCAGCCTATCTCGCTCTACCTAGAACACCCCCTCAGTTAGTACTGTCTCCTGGTAAGCACCTAAACGTAGGCTTCAGATACGATGCTTCGATCGCTTTGTAGCAGATTCCAAAACCACCTTCCGGATATCCCTTTTTAGATAAATGGTCTTTCCCTCGTCTTCTCATCCCTCCGGCTCTCCCTTGGATTCTTCTATAATTCCTTTTATATTCACTGCGCTGAATGGGAAATTTAATAAAAAAAAATCCTTTCCAACCTCAGTATCATCCCTGACTACTTTCAGCCAAACCATTTCGTTTTGACAGCGCTCGCGTCAATGTGACAATTCAAAACACATTTCCATTTCAAAATCAGCATAAACATCTTCATCTTCAACAATCCTCGTAAGTATTCTTTTAACTACATTTTCACACATTAAATAACACCCATTTCATACCAATATATATTTCTAATCATACTCTCTTACAGGACACAAACATTTTCATCAATTTCTCAACTCCAGAACCAAATCATCATCAACACAACCATACGCAAGGAGCAGCAAAAACATTTTTTTTCTTTTCCGAACACACAACAACCATTCATAGTTCAACACAAAATCTTCACCAACCATGAAACGCTCCAGCCAATCTCATCCACATCATTCGCAAGTGCACAATCTTCATATAAAATCTCACATTACATTCATTCTACATTTCAGATTCCTAAACCCATCAGACACATCATCAACATTCAGGTTGTAAAAAAAAACATACATACCATACCCCACACTCAACCACAACACTCTTTCATCTCCCATACATTATCACCATCAATATTAACCATTCATTTCTTTCAGCACACCATAAATCGCATCAGCTCCTCATCTCCAGTACCCATCACTTCAAACAACAACATGAAGCTAAGCAAAAAAAAACATCAGCAACACATTGGAGCAATCGAAAGGAATTCAGGTACGTCTCCTACTGTTTGCCTGGCGGAATACCATGGTGCAGCCGACGCGGTGAAACGAATCTGTTTCCCACAGGAAATGGTGATGGTGAATGTTGCACCGGCCATCGCCTCGGCTACACCACCGCCTTCCGGCAGTCCATTCCCTATTCAAACTTAACGCCTTTTTTTCGACAGGGATCCGCAACAAACGATCCGAGATAAGGAGTAACTAAATAGTCAACTCAAGTGCAAAAATAAATAAAAAAAAGGTGAGTATGTAAGCCGATGAACAGCAGTGAAAAATAAAAAAAATTATTAAGATACGCGGCGTGCGTTCGCAACGCGATTGGTCGCTACCGACGCGCAAACTAAATGTCTCAAAGACCGAATGTGTAGGCTCGCGAGGAAATTATTCGATTGATACGAATCTTCACGAAATTCTTCGATCCTGTCTTTAAGGTATGCCGAAATCTATCTTACGTATCAATGAACGAGAGAAATTTACTCAAGAGTTGAGAATAGAGTGTAAGTAAAAAGTAAAAAAAGCTATTCAGCAACTCCGATGTTACTGACTCCGAACCGTAAACAAATGATTCGACGAAATATTTTTTGAAACTCGAACCGATGGCTTTAATTTATTGCACAAAGAAAACGATTTCAACACTATAAGAGAAATAGGAACTTGCAAAAGATAGACACACGACGGTACAACACTATATATAGAGCGATTCAGTGATAAAAAAAAAATTTGATTTTATCCACTTTCTTATTTTAAGAGCAATTATAACACTGTCAGTAAAAGAAATGATATGGTACAACCTTAAAATACCTACTTAAAATAAAGACAAAAATCAAAATTGTTGTAGGCTGGGAGGAGGAGGCGTTAGGTCCTGCCTTCCGAGAATTTGTGCACACTAATACTGGCTGCACACCACCGTCCGTGGTCGTGAGCGTCAAACGCCAACTGACGTGAACGCTCTCAGGCAATAGGTGTAAGGCTCGCCTGTGAGCCTTGATGGGACGGAATGTAACTTCGTCCTTAATATATATAATACACAGATAAAATAATCAAACTTCATTACCTGGTATATCCAGTGTATGTTTAAATACTTATTGAATGATTTTTCTTTTGGTACACAAAAATTATAAATTCAGGATCATGTATCCGGGTTGGATTTGTAGGGGTGACTTTCTCGCCAGTACTCGCAGTCAGAGTACGCTAGTGGTGCCACCTACTCGAGCAAACGCAACAGTTACTCACTTTGTGCTGAACGCACTACTCCATCCACCCGAAAAAGAATAAACAATTGAAATCCAATTGTGTAAATGGAATCCATTTCCAGAATGGGATCCACTCTGTTCCAATGCAAAAATAGATTTCCACGTCATGCGCAGACCACCATTTTCATGGAAGTATTTTTGAAGCAACACTGAACTGATTTTTAGCAGCTCAGGAATTATGCTCCGTCAGCACTACTAAGCGGCAGGCTAGTTCACACTAAGAAGGGAATCAGTCATTTCGCTGATAAAGTTAAGAGGATGTCAGTCCCGCAGGTAACTGTCAGTCGCCTGTCAGACACATCCGCATTTCAAAATAAAGATCATGTAGACCCTTTTCGGGTGACACAATTTCGTATGACAGTTGGATTCTCATTCAGTGTGACTAACTTAATTCTGAAACCACTCCAAACTCTACTTCTACACGTCATAGTGACATTTCTCCAATTGCCGCAAAATTCCGGACGAAGAGTACTTACAGAGTAAGATGGAATAACTTCACATTGTTATGGTGTCCTGGAGTATAACACTTACGTGTATTGACACATACTGTCAAATGCGAACACAATTCCAATCCATTACCTTGTGACAATACCACTCGTAGGATGTACCCGTGACGTCACGAGTAGATAAGTCATTAGACCAAACAGGAGTAGACCACGGACTAAGTTTGTTCCGATGTGACGTGAGCCCGACCATAAACATGATCCGTCACATTACCGCCAGGCAGGCATCATAGTGTCATTGTTGACACTTGTCAGTGCTGTCCGAGAATACTTACTTGTTATACTTACGCCACCATATCCGTCAATTTCTTTTTGTATTTACACTACTGGTGTCAACCACGAAGGTGCAAATGAGTTCCCAAAAGTCAGGAGTATCTTCAATGTGAAACATCACACTATACGAAAAATGACATTCACATAGTGTGATCATAGCACTAAGTTGAGTATTTCCACTTATTGCTGGGCATTAAAATACCTGTCAAGGAGTGAAGACTCTGTGCCAACGAAAATACTGCAGTGCGCACTGCTCCTTAACACATATTTCACTACGCCACCTGACGGGGTGCAGAAGAATGACATGATACTGGAAAGAGGCAGTAAAAACAGCGCGTTATTTCTATAGAAGTTAGGGAAACTGAAGAATTAAATTGTCTGTGGATCGGACTTCATTTTGTAAAAGACAGCGAACGGGTGAACACCACCCCAACAGAACGATTATCAAAAGTAAATTTTTTTTATCGGGCCGGGGCCATTTTAAATCTTTTCCTAAGAAAAGATCCTTTTTACTATTCATCGAATTATTAATCAAGGAAAATTCAATTAAGTGATTGAAAATACTTCATCCCCAGGGTAAGTTTATTGTTTTCAACATTTCACAAAACCAGAAAAACTAACTTTTTCTTGGTTTTGGGAGATGTTTCATGGCCACGCCACATGGTCAACATACTAATAGGATTTCTTCCCTATTAGGATCAGCCAGCCATACGATTTCGTGGGCTAGCATTGCCCCATTCCACAACCAGAACAGGCAAGGCGGCCCGACCAATTGCTCAGAGAGATCCAGCTGGCACTCGAAGAGTCGTTTCGTGCCTCAAACGCACGCGTCTTCGGGTTATCACATGGAATACCCACGTGTGTTATATATATGCTCTTTTTATTAAAATATATAGATAGATAGATAGATAGATAGATAAAAAAATTTATTTCCAAAAAATTTTATGCATAACATTGTTTTTCATTTTTCAAAATTTAATTACATGACAATAACTTTTAAAGTTGCCTGTCAGGTTAAAACGTTTACTATTTAAAATTAATTGAAACTAAGCGATAATTTTATTTTTAAGAAAACTCATTAATAATTAGGTTTCTATATCTAAGTGCGTGTTTTAGAAAGTTGTAAAGCTGGGTATAACTTTGGCCGTTGAGGATTACGAGGAACTCGTCGTGGTTAAGGTGCTCACTCCCGAGAAATTGTTTTCTGTACGATTGAAATAGAGGGCAGACTCCTACAAAATGGTATGTATTCTCCGTAGCATCGAGATTGCAAATTGTACAGATGCCTACCGAACCACTGCTAAAAGCTCTAGCATTGAGATTAAGCAGTCCGCACCGGGACTTTAAGACCAAATTTATCATTTCACGAGAGTTGCTGTCTTCAAAGTAGTTGGGCACGTCAGCGTATTTTAAGTTACAATACTCATCATGAAATTGAGATTGAAGTGCACGGTCGGTGTGTTCTGTCCAGTGTATTTCTGTCAGTTTAGTGCAAGTTTCTCTGTGCAATGCATTCCATTTAGACTTCATAGACCAGTTGAACTCAATTCCAGTTAGGTTAAAGAGATTTGACCATTCGCTAGCCCAAAAAATCTGTTTTCTCACTATAATGTTTGATAGTTTCCGTGGCAATCTACTTTCAGGAAGAGTGTAAACTCTCTGAATATATTTAAAATGCAATCTCAATGTTGTGAGAAAAGCTTTAGGTAGTCCTGTTTCTATATTGAGAACATAGTTGGGAATATTGTTAGGTAAAGAGAAACATCTTTTGATGATAAAACGTAACTTTTCAACTTCTATGTGTTCAGAATAACCCCAAACCTGTGCACAGTAGTTCATTACGGACTTTGATGCTGCTTCGTATATTTTATATTTTGCCGAATGTAGGATGTTTTTGTTTTTAATAAAACTTGACCATGTAGCATTTATTGAGTTCTTGGACATTGCAAGTCTTTGAGAAAGATGCTCTGTCCAACTCATGTTGTGACTCAAAGTAACGCCTAGGTACTTGTATTTATTGCTGATTTTTATTTCATCATTGTTAAAAAACCATTTTTCATTGGCCGCTCTGAGCCCACCATTACGAAAAATCACTATTTCCGATTTTCCTATATTCACAAGTAAGTTTTTGACAATAATTAGCAAAGCAGTTTATCATTGCTTGCAAGGAGGCAGGAGAATCAGAGACTAGCACAATATCATCTGCATATAGTAGAACTTTTACAAGCATGTCTTCAATATGTATCCCACTCGGCAGTACAGAATCGATGTCGTTTAAAAACAGAATAAACAGCAAAGCACTAAGGACGCATCCCTGTTTGACTCCTCGATTGATGGGGAAAAATCCGCCGGTACTTTTTCCGTTCCATACAGTTGCAGTATTGTTTTGGTAAAGTGCCTTTAGAACCGAAATCATTTTTGTGGAGATTCCCAAAAGTGTTAGTTTATAAAACAAAGCATCTCTATTTATATTGTCAAAAGCTGCTTTCAAATCTATGAAAAAGGCGTACAATTTCTTCTTTTGACAAAGCTGTAGTTGTTTAAGACACGAGAGATTGTAAATTTGATCTGTAGTTGAATAATTTTGCCTGTATGCTGCTTGAAATTCGTTTAAAATTTGCTTTTCTTCAATCCATGAGTTGAGTCTCTTTAAGAGGATAGTGGTAAATATTTTATAGATGGTGTCCATAAAAGACAAACCACGGTAGTTGCATACTTCGCTAGGGTCTCCTTTCTTGAAAAGAGGAAAAATTATCGTCTTCTTGAACGAGTCAGGGATTGCTTCCGTCCTAAAATATATATGGCTGCATAATACACGCGTCATAGCAACCCATGTTTGGCTTTTCTTGGTGAAAACTGCATCAATTCCAAGCATAGGCGTATTGCCGTGCTAAGACCTGTAGGGTAGACTTACTCGCCCGTACTCACTATCAAAGTACGCCAGTGGTGCCACCTACTGGAGCAAACTTATTAGTTACGCATTTTGTGCTGAACGCACTACGCACCATCTACCTGAAAAAGAATCCGTAAATAGAATCCATTTTCCAGAATGGTATCCACTCTGTTCCAATTCAAAATAGATTTCCTAGTTATTTTTCAGCTCAGGACATCCGCACATCAAAATAAAGACCATGAAAACCCTTTTCGGGGGACATTATTTCATATAACAGTCGGATTCCCATTCAGTGTGACCTACTTCATTCTGAAACCTCTCCAAAATCTACCTCTACACGTCATAGTGACATTTCCCATGTTGCCACAAAATTCCGGACGAAGAGTACCTACAGAGTGACATGTAATAACTTTTCGCTGTCATAGTATGCAAGAGTATAACACTTACGCATTCTGACGCATACTGTCAATTGCAAGTACAATTCCAATCCATTACTTTGTGACAATACCACCTGTGGGAAATACTCGTGACGTCACGAGTGAATAAGTTTTAAACCAAACAGTAGCAGACCACGGACAAAATTTGTTCCGATGCGACGCGAGTCTGACCGTAATCATGATCTGTCACATCATTATCAGGCAGGCATCATAGTTTCATTGTTGACAGATGTCATTGCTGTCCGAAAAATACTTACCTGCCATACTTACGCTACTATATCTGTCAATTTCCTTTTTTTGTTGTATTTACACTACTGGTATCTATCAGAACAGTAAAAATGAGTTCCTAAAAGTCAGAAACATCTCCAATGTAAAAAAAAATGTCATTCACACAGTGTGATTGAAACATTAAGTTGACTTTTTCCACTCATTCGTGAACATTAAAGGAGTGAAGACTCTGTGCCAACGAAGTCGGTACAGTGAGCACTACTCTATGGCACATATTTTATTACGCCACCTAACGGCTGAAAAAGGAACTAAAAAAATAAGGCATGATACTGAAAAAGGCAGTAAAAACCGCGCGTTTATTTTGTCTTCATGAAACTTAGAGAACTTAAAAGAGGAAATAGTCTGTGGATCGAACTTCATTTTGAAGAAGAACGCAGATGGGTGAACACCACCCTAGCAGAACGAGTATTAGAAAAAAAATTAACTTTCGAGTCGGGCCGCGACCATTTTACATCTTTTCTAAAAGAAAAGATTCTTTTACTTTCCAATCGGATTACATTCAGGGAGTTCAACTAAGCAGTTGGATATACATTATCACCAAGGTAAGGATTTCGTTCTTAACATGTCACAAAACCAGAAAGACATTCTTTTTCTTCGGTTTTGCGAAATGTTTCGGGCTACGCCACATGGCCGATTTAATTAATAGGATGTCTTCCCTATTAGGATCAGCCAGTAACAGGGTTTTGAGGGAGTTTTGTGCCCAATCCATCAGCCTGGACAGGCGAGGCGGCCCGAGAAGAAAAAAAGATGCATGAGGATTTGTGAAAATTATTTTTTTTTGCCTCCGACGTACGCTATCTTGGATATACACGTGGAATTCCCACTCGCATCATATATGTCCTTTTTTTTAATTCTTAAAAATATATGGCTGCGTAAAACACGCATTACAACAACCCACGTCTGGATTTTTCTTGGCGTTAAACCGCATCAATTATAAGCGTAAGCGTTTTACCTTGAAAAGAACAAAGCTGCCCACGTCTTGGCACAGTTTTTTTGTGTGCCGTGGCCGAATATACCGTCTGTCCCCTTCGACAGCATTGGCTACGCCTTGGTAGCAAGCATTAAGGATTCGAGGAGGAATAGAGCGTGGTTTCGGAGTCATTACTCTGGCCAGGCATATTTTTTTTTGGTTACTCCAACCAAGCACAGGACGGAACCCAGCCACGATAGGCTGATGATAGCAGCAGGATCAGTAGCAGTGGCAGCAGCAGCATCAACATAAGCAACATTCAACAGGACGTCTGGCGCGTGCTTGAGCACGGATGCCGGTCCCCAACACATGTATTGTGAAGCACCTTTGGACCAGAGAAGCGGATAGCGGATTTTATGCAAATCATCACGGATTTACAAGACACGTGAAATAAAGTTTATATAAAGTTCAATAAGAATAACATAGCATGGAATATCAGGTAACCAATAAGTATTCGTATTAATTATCTGTGTGTTATATATACAAAAGGACGAGGAAGTATTCCGTCCCATCAAGGCCCACAGGCGGGTCGTATCTTTGCCTGATAACGTTCACAGCGAGCTGCTGTACGTCGCGTACGACCACGGACGGTGGTGCACGCCAGAAAATTTATTTTTTTTGTGTAATTCTCCATGGAAGGCAGGACCTAACGCCTCCTCCTCCATATATGTGTGATAAATTGGTGTAGTGAATAGGTATTGTTAAGGATAATTTACTTACTCTAATCTTAATGGTATTTGAAACTCAGAGTGGATATTATTATTTTCAATTTCGGTGCGGAAGCCAACTGTTACTTTCAAAATCCCGAGTTTCCCTTTCGGTACTTTCGTTACTTACGTGTTTTTGTGTCGCGATCAATTTTTTTGAGTGATACTTCCGAATATAGATTTTTTTTTAACTAATACATTGCTATTTCGTCGAAGCGCTTGCTCACGGTTAAGATTTCTTCATCCTGTGTTAGTAAAATACTCCATTTGGGGTTTTCTTTTTAGCAACGTTTGATTGAATCTCGTTTTATCCTTGATAGGTCAAGCGGTACTTGACCACAATCGTGTTACAATTTTTGTTTGAATTGTCGTTCACTTTCGAAGATTTACTTCGAGTTTCCTTTTTAATACGTTCGGTCTTTTAGACTTTTACCTTTAGTGTCGGTAGCGACCGACCGCGTTTGCGATTTAACGCCGCGTTTTTTTTTTTTAATTATTTACCTTTTTTTATGTTTTCACTTGCGTATAACGTACACCTCACTTCTTTTAATTTTGTTTTATATCACTCGAGTTAACTAGTAAGTTGCTCACACCTTCGTTGTGGATCGCGTTAGTTTTTTTTTTTGTAAATCAGTCGTCCTCACTTTAATGATTATGCCCATTATATTTGGGAAATGAAATGAACCAAATACAAGAAAATTTAATCTATGCTGGGTAATTTGAACAACCAAATCAATACCACGCGTAACTACACCCGAATAATTGAACTCAATAAGCATCAATAGTAGTAGTTGCATGTAGCTTTAGAAAACATATTTTGCTTTTACTATAATTTTACAGGTGACTTCGGAGTGCACTTCAAAGTTACCGGTAATTGAAGGCAGACCTAATCCTTCCATAATCAGTTGGTAAACATTTGCCAACGTAAAAATCTTTTGAATATATTACTATATTTTTGCACTATATTTTATTACTATATTACTATTGAATCTTGAATGAATTTTATCGAATATACGGTTGGATGCGAAGTGTATCCATACGTATAGGGTATTGTGCATGAGAATTGATTGACATACTTGCCTACTGCTTTAGAGAACACTCTCTAAGCCAGTCCCTTTTTGTTTGTTGGTGAACTGGTTCTTTGAAGATATTTGTTCGTCTGTTTTAAACACCGCTTAGTTCAGGTGTCATTTTTAGTCGTCTCACAGATTAAAGTAGTGAATCACGGCTGCTTAATGTATCCACGAGGATACATTTCAGATCATTATCGTTGATAGATTTCAGAACGATAACGTTTTCGTAACGCCGCGGTAGGAAGTTTCCTTATTTTTTTTTTTGTTTACGGCTTTAGTATAAAAGAATTGATACCGCGTTTCGATTAGCCTTCTTTTAAATTAACTATAATTAACTGATATTATCTTTTATTTTTGAAACAATATCCTCTTGAATTTTTCAAACTCCAGTTAACGTTAATCATCTAGTGTTAAGTTTCTAGGTATTTAAGACGCCTTAGTCTAGTAGGTTATACATTTTTTTTTTATCCATGTTGATAATTTCGAAATCAAGTTACTTCTTTAGATAAGTATTAAGACACAAAAAAAAGGAATCAGTTACAAAGAAAAAAGTTTCATTGATTGAGATTAAGATTAATCAGATTTATGACTTTAGGTTTAGTTCCGATTTGTTAGTTTTAAGAGCATTATTAATATAATAAAATTACTAAGATTTTTATAACGATTTGAAAAGAAAATATTGAAGTTGAATATCTTTTTGCTTTGTGGAAAATTTACATTTCAGGATGATGGTGTAAGTTAGTTATAGGGAGGGTGGCCTCCCCTTACTTTTCTCTGGAGCTGAACATGGTGTAGTACGGTTGTGCATTCCTGAAGTTTTCTGGTACAGTTTTGAATATTAGTTTAGAATTCGATGATAGGTACTGGGGTTAGATAGTGATAATATGTAAGCAGGCAAATTGTTGCTTGCTTATTATGTCAAGGGGTTGCCCGAGAATATAATCGAGTTTTGGGGACTCGTAGGTCCGCGGACAACCAAGGTCAACACCGAGAGAGTTGATTTTCGGTGTTGAATTGGGTGGGTTGAGAGACCAAGGGGGATCAATTTACATCTTAGATCCTCCCTCCCCTCAGAGTTAGTCACCTCTGCATCCACGGACAGCATTTCGTCGTGGCAGCTATCCGTGTAGATGATAACTATTAGCCACGGCTGCCACCAAGATCTATGGTCAGCTTTTGTTAAAAATACTTACGTGTCGCGTTCTTTGGTATAGCATAATGATCCAAGACAGAATTCTTCTCTTTCGTTCTATGTTTTCTCACTCTACATTAAGAGGTGCAATAGAGGTTCGACTTACCTTGCAATCATTTCTTCATGATCTTTACTTCAAAGGTTATGAGGGCCCTTCAGCGATTTAACATTAATATTCGAGCTCAAACATCAGAGCTCAACGGTCGACAGGATAATAAGAGGTAACACCGGTTGTATAGATCCCGAAGCAAGTGCCCACGGCCTGGCTGAGCTAGCTAAGGCATGGGTGTTGCCGGCCACCGTGACGGTCGATCTCGACCACGACCCTCCGTTGTCGCATGCCGTTCCCAACAGCTATTTTTACCAAGTAGTTGTTGAGAAAGGGGGCGTTGCCGGCATGGGGTTGCTTCCATCCCAGTCACTCGGAGTCAAACGAAGGTAGCTAGACGTAGAAGTGCATACCAGAGTAGAATATCTGGAAGGTCTATTGAAGGTTAATTGATAAGGGCACGATAGGTCTAGGTACTTTCGAAGGGATTAAAGCAGGGTTCATGGTTTTCAGGTGTAGACTACCACACATGTGAGCTGCAAGCGGAACACCTAGCTCTTGCGGCAGATAGGCGTAAACATGCTGCCAGATACCCTCTAGGCTATTCTACGGGGTTAATAGGATAGGGGAGAATAGGAAGAACAAGAGGCCATGGTGTGGAAGTGTAAGTATGTCTATTTTAGGAGTACTACGTGCACTGAGACATGGTTGGATGACGATGGAGTTGCTATTCCTTGGCAAGGACCAAGGATAAGCGGGGCGCTTGTTTCTTCTTGCTTCCTCTCTGGTTTGTGTTGTCGATAGGTCTCAGGTTTAGACTGCGAATGTCCATAGGGTGTTCGGGGTAGGATCGTGGGTCTATTGGCGGACACTGGTGGTGTGTGTAGGTACTCACCTACCTACTCATGCTGCTGTTGCTTGTAAATCTTTTATTAATTTACGTTACAGATGGCGCACGAGGTAGGACTAAGTTTTTAAGTCTCTCGGGCCCCGTAGGTGCGTTGAATGATAGGTAGAAGCAATCTTTGTCTTTTAATTTTCTTTATTTATGCGTTACAGATGGCGCCCAACGTGGGGCCCGAATTAGCTTGAGAAGTTTAGATGGGAATTGATCAGATTTAGGTCGATTCAGAGAAACATAGTAGAAAGTTGAGAATTTCCGAAAATTTTTGAAATTTTTTTTTTTTTAAATTCTTTCTGCTGAAGATGTTTGTTTGCGATTAATATTCTTAGATGGAGGAATACCATCGAGGTTAGTGGAGTAGGCACTATTTTGTCCAGTGGTTTAGTGATATTTTCCTGAGTCAGTCTGTTGCATTAGATCTACCTACTTCTCCTCTACCTCTTGTCACTTAGGTTTGTCTTCGATCTCTGTCCAGGTTGAGCAGGAGTGTTTGCTTGATCGTCAGTAGCTGAGGTGTTGATATTGTCCTAGTAGTGAAGTTTAAGAATCCGGTCATGTGAGAGCAGGATGAGCAGGTCTTCTGACCGGTGGTTGGTGCTTTTTGCCCGACGCACGTCAGCTGCAGAAGCTGGTTGTTCACTCGAACACGACCCAATGTGTTTCAACGACAAATTAGCTTATCTTTTGTTTGATTTATTGTGCTTCCCAGTTTGTTTGAGGAGCAGTAGTCATTTTGATATTCGTCAGAAAGTGATGGTATGCACCGAGACATAAAACGCTAACCGGTAGTTGGTGTTTTAATACCCGACGTACGTCTGCAGTAGCGTAATGTCACCGTCACATACCTGATCAATTTGTCGATTAGAGGAAATTGTCTTTCCTTTAACAATAGAACGCCGTAATGTGTTACTAAGTCCAAACACACTAACTTTTTTTTTGATTAACACGTTAAAAAATTTTTTTTGAGTAAGTTCTAGAATAGAACTAATTTGTACACACATTGTTCCAGCGAAGGGAGGGGTACCCTCTCCCGAATCCATTTATGAGAATTAAAACTTTATATAGATTTAGATATTTTGAGTTCAGTATACAGTTATTATCGAGTTATTTTGAGTATTCCGTCAGTCGAGTTGAGACGTAACTTCTCGATTGGATGTGTAAGTTTTGGGATAGTGCCCGCATACAGTTTATAGTTTTTTTGATTACAGTTTTGGGATAGTGCCCGCATACAGTTTATAGTTTTTTTGATTACAGTTTTGGGATAGAGCCCGCCGTTACAGTTATAGATTGTTTTTCGAGCTTATAGTTTATAGATTATTTAGTTTTTTTTTGAGATAGTATCTAGCATTAGATTTTTCTTGAATTTGTTTTTTTTTTTTTTGAGACAAAGCCCCTTATTGTTAAGTATTTGACCTAAGTTTGATTTATTAAGAATCCAATTGAATTTTGAGTATCTTTAATTATCGATTCCAGATTTAAGATTTTTTTGAGTAGATTTAAGCACATATATTTAGGTATATATTCTAAGAAAATAAATTAAGTATTTACTGAAGTTATTTTGTAAAGTTCTTGAAAATATTTTTGAAGTAAAATTTTCGAGAGACGAAATATAATTATACCTACCCCTAGATTTAAGCACTTTAAAATTATTTTTTTTTTCACTTTTGAAATTACTTGATTAAGAAATATTCGTTTTAGGTTTATCCACGAATTATCTGAAAATTTACTTACCCAGACTTACTTTTACATTGTTGTATTACTTGAGTAGTTTCCGTTCGAGGATTTCTCACGGACTACAATACCATTATCTTTTTTTTTATCTTTGATTTACACGTTTGACGTGGTATACCTGTTTTCACTCACTGTTGCAACTGAATGAAAGGCTCAAGGCCTAGACGAACAGTTAAAAGTACTTACCTTACGAAGTACAGAGAGTTTGACACAATGGCTCCAGGGGGATCCAACCCCAAACCCAGCCGCGTCCAAAACGATGTCGTAGAAGATAATTGCGATGGCGAAGTTAGCCAAGCCGAAAGCTAACCTAGAGACAACGCTCACAATAGAAGCATAGATGTAGACGACGACGAAGTAAGGAGAGCAGAAGAACAGTTGCGGAAAGATGCAGATTATCATTCAGCTTATATTCAGCAGATAGTTTCCACCACCATTGACCTACACAGAGTCAATGACAGAAAAATTATGGCAGAAGAGCTAGAGTGTAGTCATGCTCGTTTACTTGAACAAGTAGACCAACTGCTACAAAAACGTACGGTCAAAACTACCCAGCCAGTTGCTCCCCCTACAAGGCCACTTGATCCACCTAATGCTTCTTCAACTCAGCAAGTCACACGGCAAGTCAACTTAGCCAATCCAGACACTACACGTGTCGTTAACCAGAATGTCCAGTCCGCGTATAGACCAAACGATGAAATCGATTCACACCACATTACGAGCCAGCTAGAGTGCCACCTTTGTCGGATGTCAATCCGGCCCAAATGCCTCTAGGATCCAATCTAACCGAGTTTATGTCTCGTGTAAATGCTTTCAATTTCGACGACGAGTCCGCTGTGTCGCCACCTAGGCCACCACCCTCGAATGCCACTTCTACGAACCGTGTTCATCCATTCCACAAATGGGGATTGAAGTTCGACGGGAAAAATATGTCCGTGGACGATTTCTTGTTCCGCTTGGGGTGTATACGCAATAGTTACAATGTGTCGTGGTATGAAATTACTGCAAACTTTTACCATTTTGTATCAGGTGCAGTGGAATCTTGGTACTGGGTATATTTAAAAGGCAACAAGCACACTACGTGGAACGAATTGAAAACTGCTTTGGTAGAACAGTACCGCAGTTTGGAAAGCGATACCGAACTGTTCCGTAAATTGTTCGACCGTAAGATGATGAATGGAGAGTCTTTCAATGAGTTCTTCGACGCCATTCAATATTTAAATTCTAGGATGCGAGTTCCCAGACCGGAAAAGGAACTCGTAGAAATCATAAAAACAAATGTCCGTAGGCGTATGGGTGAACTTCTCATCGCCGACAGTCCGTCTAGCTTAAGACAGCTAGCCTATTACTGTCGAGCTATCGAAAAAGCTCAATCTTAATACGAGAATGTCCGTCCGAATTTCGTGCCGAGCGCACAACGTCCACCTGCAAGAAGATTCGTCAATGAAATCGTTGACGAACCTTGTCAGGAATTAACTGCAATACCCTCTACAAGCGTTGAAGCTATCCAGAGAGATCGTAAGCCACAGAAATGCTGGAACTGTCAAGTATTTGGTCACAATTTTCGTGACTGTGCTAAACCTATAGACAAAATATTTTGCTTCCGTTGCGGTTTAGCAGATGACTATAGTCCGTCCTGTCCGAAGTGTCAAGCGGGACACGAGAGGAGGAACAACCCATCAACCGGGGGGGTTCGCTCCGATTAGACGCACCCGGAGTTCAAGTGTCCAAGCCGACAAAGCCTCTTGAACCTCCGAAGATTACTATTATGAAACCAGATAAGACTAATGAATTACCTAATGTAAATGATTGTAGAACAATCCCTGTTTTGAATGAAGAATCCAAACCAGAAACAAATTTGAAAATGAATAAGAACAATATAGAACCATTATACCGTAAACCTTTCCATGAAAGGCTACGTAATTACAACGAAGTGCGAAGAAGAATAGTCACTTTTCCAGATTTATCCATTCGGATACGACGAGTAAGGGAACGCTTCCATCGGAAGCGGACTACTTAGCGTAACATTGCGTCAGCAACGATAGGCCGAGAGTCAACTGACCCACGTCCTTATGTGACGGTCGGTCTATTTGGTGACAACCTTTTAGGTTTACTTGATTCAGGGGCCAGCATTAGTTGCTTAGGCACTAATATACTGCCCTATTTAAAAGACAAAAATGTTACGGTAAGGAAGGTAGAGACTACCGTGGCCACGGCCGATGGACACAAGCAATCCATAGTGGGAGTGATCACCACTCCAATTCAATATAAGAATGTGACTAAAGATATCGATCTTTATATTGTGCCATCGTTAAGCCAACGTCTATATTTAGGCGTTGATTTTTGGCAAAAATTCCAGATCGCACCTAATGTAATTGCGGGTCTTTCAGGAATTAAGATCGGTGGGCCAGATGAGAGACCCACCAACCAGATAAAGTTGAATGATGAAGAGTCTAGACGACAAGAAGCCGTTGTTCGTAGATTTCCCTCTTTCGCAGTCCATGGACTCGGGAAGACAAATCTAGTACAGCATTATATAGACACGGGTGATGCCGTACCAATAAAGCAAAGGTACTATCCCGTATCTCCAGCGATACAAACCCTTATGTATGCGGAGTTAGACCGCATGCTTTCGTTGGGAGTCATCGAGGAAAGTTCCAGCGCATGGAGTTCCCCAGTTGTGCTTGTGCGCAAACCTGGTAAGAACCGATCGTGACTGGACTTTCGTAAGGTGAACTCCGTGACAAAGAAAGATGCTCGTCCAATTGCGCATATAGAGGGGCTGCTAGCACGTCTGACAGAGACACGTTATATTTCTAGCGTGGATCTGAAGGATGCGTTTTGGCAGATACCGCTGGAGCAAAGTTCAAGGGAAAAGACCGCTTTTACGGTACCTGGCCGACCATTGTACCAATTTAAGGTCATGCCTTTCGGTCTATGTTATGCGGCACAAAGTTTGAGCTTCCTGATGAGTCGCGTAATCCCCTCAGGATTGCGAGATCAAGTCTTTGTATACTTAGACGATCTATTGGTTGTGTCAAGGGATTTCGACGAACACATACAGACTCTGGAGATAGTCGTAAAGTGCCTGACGGATGCAGGTCTGACGATTAACGTCGAGAAGTCGAAGTTTTGTTTTGATGAGCTTCACTATCTCGGTTATGAGGTCGGTCAGGGTTGCTTGAAAGCTGATCCTGACAAGATCTCAGCAATTACTAGCTTTCCGTTACCGACCACAACTCGCCAAGTTCGCCGATTCCTCGGTATGGCAGGTTGGTATCGACGGTTTGTGAAAGATTTCAGCACCTTAGCCGCACCCTTGACCGAGACACTGAAAAAGGGAAAAGCATTCAAGCTAGGCCCAGAAGCTATTGAAGCATTCCTGCAAATCAAGCAAGCTTTGACTTCAGCGCCTGTATTAGTCAATCCAGATTTCTCTAAAGAATTCATCATTCTCTGCAACGCATCCGCGACTGGCATCGGATGTGTACTCTGTCAGCGAGATGAATCCGGGGCGGAGAAGCCTATTTACTACTTCTCTCGGAAACTGAACGCTGCACAGAGGAACTATTCGGTGACAGAACGCGAGTGCTTAGCAGCTTTTGAGGGTATCCAGAAGTTTAGATCGTACGTTGAGGGATACCATTTTCGCGTTATAACGGATCATTCCAGCCTGAAATGGCTGATGACTATGAAGGATCCAACTGGAAGATTAGCGAGGTGGAGTATGCGACTCCAAGGTTTCGATTTTGTGGTGGAGCATAGAAAGGGGACGTTAAATTTCGTGCCAGACGCTCTATCAAGAGCTTATGAAGACGATGAGTTGACAGTGTCAGCTTTCCTTTCATGTCTACCACAGATCGGTGCCTCGGAGGTACTCCACATCGATCTTGAGGATCCATCCTTTAAGTTTGATTTGATTTATTTAAGTCGTTAATAACTAACGTTTACAAACTTATGAACTACATATATCTATATCTAAGCAATTATTACAAAGTACAAAATTATCATGAATTACAATTAATTAATAAAAGCCTGCATTTATGCTAAGGCATTATAAAATAAAGTTTTGAAAGATTCGCTTTTGAAATTATCATTTATCGAAACTATAAGAAAATAATACTTATTAAAGATTAAGACCATTTGATTTATTGGATTATTGGCACCATAGTTTGATCTACTGAAAGGTAGTTGTAGAGGTTGTTGCAGCCTTATGCTTGTACGACTGAAACTAAAGTTAAATCTACTCAGAACTGATGGAGATAGTATAGAGCCATTCATCACATTAGTAATAAAGCAAAACTGAAGGTATTGCCTATGATGGGTGATAGAGGGAAGTTTAACTAGCGCAAGTCTATGAGAGTAAGGAGGACGAATATTATTTGGAGACCAAGAAAAGAAACGTAGGCAGAAACGCATAAACCTTCTTTGAACTGCTTCAAGTCTATTTATGTGAATAGAGTAATATGGTGACCATACTACACATCCGTATTCTAGTATTGGCCTTACGAACGATACAAACAAAAGTTTTAAAACATAAGGGTCCTGAAAGTCGCGACTAAATCTCTTTATGAATCCTAGCATTCTATTGGCTTTTTTAGTTATATAGTCCAAGTGAAAGTTGAAAGTTAGTTTTGAGTCTAGGATTATACCAAGGTCAGAGAATACAGAGACATTGTTTAACGGTGACAGATCAAACATATAACTAAATACAAAGGGATTTTGTTTGCGTGTAAAAGTCATACTTTTACACTTGTCGACATTTAAGACAAGACGGTTTAGATTGCACCACTCCCGAAATAGAACAAGGTCTTCCTGTTATAACAAGCAGTCAGATTGTGATTTAATACTTTTAAAAATTTTTACGTCATCTGCATATATTAATATTGAAGAGTTTTTAATGGTCAAAGCTAAGTCGTTAATAAATAATATAAATAAAATTGGTCCTAAGTGACTACCCTGAGGGACACCGGAGTTGACTACAAAATTAGTTGAAAGTTCATTTAAGAAGACTACATTGTAATGTCTGTTACTTAAATATGAGGATATCCATTTTAGAAACTTAGAGCTAAATCCAAGATTGTCCAGTTTTTTGATTAGCGTTGTATGGCATAACTTGTCAAAGGCTTTGCTAAAGTCAGTAAACACACAATCTACTTGTCCATGGTCTTCAAATACATCTAAGCAAAACGAGGTAAAATTTAACAAGTTAGTAACAGTCGACTTCTTTTTCATAAAACCATGTTGACTTTCACAAACAATTGAACTACAATAAAAGGAAAGAGTGTTACATATAATGGACTCAAACAGTTGTTTAGGTATTACGGATAACTTGGCAATAGGACGGTAGTTTTTAATTTCATTTTTTGGACCTTTTTTATGAGTTGGCGTGATATAGGCACTTTTCCAGATAGAGGGAAAGATAGAGTTACAAATAGATTCATTGAATAGAACACATAAAGGATAAGATAAATGGTCAACACAATTCTTTAAAATAGAAGAAGGTACTCCGATCGATCATACTTAACATATTACATAATAAGACATAATTACATTTTGAATAGTTGAACTCAAGTTTGGTATTATATTGGTTGGTAGAAGAGCCCATGCTGAGGTTTAAGGCGATGTCCAAGGCAGGATGATGACGGTCTTCGACAGTCAGAATATTTGTAGATCGTGTTACAGCAGCAGCAGTGTTTACATTGAGGGAGAAGAATATTAAATCCAAAGTCTTTCCCGAGTCGTTGGTCACTCCATTTAATTGTCGCAGGCAATAAGAGGACATATTGTCAGTAAAAAATATCTCATTCACACTTGAAGCATTGTCAGTAGTGTAGTAGTCTTCGATGTCTTGTCTTATCCAGTTAAGATTTGGTAGGTTGAAGTCTCCAATAATCAAAATTTCATCTTCAGGTTCCAGCAATTCATAGATACCCTCGATGCAGTCATTTAAGTTTTCAAATATGTTTTTATTAGAGTTCGGAGGTATATAAGTAGTGACTAAGAATAAATGTCCTGTTTCCATTTGAATCTTAATACACAGAACTTCAATTTGGGCAGATCGGAAGTCGTCAACAAGGTGGCACACGAAAGAATTTTTAACCGCCACTAAAATGCCACCTCCCACAGTAGCGTCCTCTATTAAATGCCGATCTCGTCTAAATATTTGGTAGGATGCGTCAAAAAACTCAGAATCCAGAAACGAGTTGTTCAGCCATGTTTCCGTCAGAATAATAAAATCATGAGGAAGATTAGTAACATTTGTGTATATCAAGGTGGTCTTTGTCCGAAGTCCGTTTACGTTTTGATAGTAAATTAATATCTGTTTGAGCTGCTTTGTCTTCGAGAATGCAAGTCTGAAAGTTATCTCGATATCATCAGTCATATCAGGAAGGAACAAGAGCGTCTGCCGGATCTCAAAGTGTCGGAAGGATACATATACAAACGCACTAAACATGCGGTTGGTAATCCCTTGGCGGACGATCTAACTTGGAAGTTGTGGGTTCCATCAGAGATGACGGAATCTCTAATCTCACTAGCTCACAACCCGCTGCGTGCTTCGCATGGTGGGGTGGTGAAGACTATTTATCGATTGAAAGATAGGTTCTACTGGCCTGGTATGTTCACTCAGGTTAAACTTTACGTAGACCGGTGTGAAACATGCAAGACCAGTAAAGCAGCGAATATGACATTACGGGTAGAGAAGGGAAAAAGTTTTGAAGTTGATAGGCCATTTCAACATTTGTATGTTGACTTTCTTGGGCCGTACCCCAGATCGAAATCCGGAAATGTGTATATTGTAATCGCGTTGTATCAGTTAACCAAATTCGTCTTCATCAAACCACTACGCAAGGCAACAGCCGCGAGCGTGGTCAAATTCCTGAAAGACGAAATCTTTTTAAGTTACGGAGTGCCAGAGAGTCTTCTCTCTGATAATGGCACGCAATTTGTTGGTAAGGAGTTCCAGAAATTCCTAAATGTTTTCGGGGTCAAACACTACCGGACGGCGGTGAATCGTTCAATCTTGGCGGCCATACGGTCGTATGTCAATCCTCGACAGACGGATTGGGATGCCCATCTGTCTTCGATCAGTAGTGCTTTACGCACAACAGTGCATTCAACTCTTTTGATGTCCCCATACGAAGCCTTGTTCGGGCAACGTATGATCGAACATGGGGCTGACTTTCGTCTTCTGAGAGAGTTGGGTGGACTGAACTGTTCGGAGATAGATTGGCTTCCCAAAGTCGCCAAGATGAACATCATCCACTCATATCTGAAACAAGCACTAATGAAAACACACGAAGCATATGAGAAAACATATAATCTACGAAGTAGGAACGTTACATTCAAAGTAGGTGACGAGATTTACAAACGAAACCATGTCTTAAGTGATGCAACTAAGCATTTAAACGCGAAGTTGTGTTCTAAGTTTATTAAAGTTCGTGTTAATAGAGTAATTGGTAGCAATCTATACGAAGTAGAGGATAGGATAGGCGAGGCCACTTATCTACCTGTCACACAAAAGATCTAAAAAGATAAAACACCTGACCTACAACTACATCCCAGACATGCCAATTTTCTTTGATCTTCGAGATCAAAAACATTTTTTTTTACCGGACATTACATATGAATACCTTGCGGTACTCAGTTATCTTGCTTCAACTGATGCCCGGCTCTCAGCTGTGCATGAGACTCTTTGTTGAATCCGATTAGCTTATAAAATTTTTTTTTATTATTATCTTTTTGTTCCTAGCTAGACCAAAGAGTATCCTGACGACGAAATACATTCTTTGAGAAATATTTTTTTTTTGTCTTCGACCGACTAGACGGTAAGGAGTCGCAGTGTCTTTACGACACGACCGGTAGAGAAATTCTAGGTGTTGAAACACATTTGCGAGCAGTTCTCCTTTTTCTTGATAATTAGACCAAGTAGACTTGGTCAAAATATCAAGTTTTGTAGGGGTGACTTACTCGCCCATACTCACTATCAGAGTACGCCAGTGGTGCCACCTACTGGAGCAAACTTATTAGTGACGCATTTTGTGCTGAACGCACTACGCACCATCTACCTGAAAAAGAATCCGTAAATAGAATCCATTTTCCAGAATGGTATCCACTCTGTTCCAATTCAAAATAGATTTCCTAGTTATGTGCAGTCCACTATTTTTATGGAAGTATTTTTGAAGCAACACTGAAACGAATATTTTTCAGCTCAGGACATCCGCACATCAAAATAAAGACCATGAAAACCCTTTTCGGGGGACATAATTTCATATAACAGTCGGATTCCCATTTTTGTGTGACCTACTTCATTCTGAAACCTCTCCAAAATCTACCTCTACACGTCATAGTGGCATTTCCCATGTTGCCACAAAATTCCGGACGAAGAGTACCTACAGAGTGACATGGAATAACTTTTCGCTGTCATAGTATGCAAGAGTATAACACTTACGCATTCTGACGCATACTGTCAATTGCAAGTACAATTCCAATCCATTACTTTGTGACAATACCACCTGTGGAAAATACTCGTGTCGTCACGAGTGAATAAGTTTTTAGACCAAACAGTAGCAGACCACGGACAAAATTTGTTCCGATGCGACGCGAGTCTGACCGTAATCATGATCCGTCACATCACTATCAGGCAGGCATCATAGTTTCATTGTTGACAGATGTCATTGCTGTCCGAAAAATACTTCCCTGCCATACTTACGCTACTATATCTGTCAATTTCCTTTTTTGTTGTATTTACACTACTGGTATCTATCAGAACAGTATAAATGAGTTCCTAAAAGTCAGAAACATCTCCAATGTAAAAAAATGTCATTCACACAGTGTGATTGAAACATTAAGTTGACTATTTCCACTCATTCGTGAACATTAAAAGTACATGTCAAGGAGTGAAGACTCTGTGCCAACGAAGTCGGTACAGTGAGCACTACTCTATGGCACATATTTTATTACGCCACCTAACGGGTGAAAAATGAACTAAAAAATAAGGCATGATACTGAAAAAGGTAGTAAAAACCGCGCGTTTATTTTGTCTTCATGAAACTTAGAGAACTTAAAGGAGGAAATAGTCTGTGGATCGAACTTCATTTTGAAGAAGAACGCAGATGGGTGAACACCACCCTAGCAGAACGAGTATTAGAAAAAAAAATTAACTTTCGAGTCGGGCCGCGACCATTTTACATCTTTTCTAAAAGAAAAGATTCTTTTACTTTCCAATCGGATTACATTCAGGGAGTTCAACTAAGCAGTTGGATATACATTATCACCAAGGTAAGGATTTCGTTCTTAACATGTCACAAAACCAGAAAGACATTCTTTTTCTTCGGTTTTGCGAAATGTTTCGGGCTACGCCACATGGCCGATTTAATTAATAGGATGTCTTCCCTATTAGGATCAGCCAGTAACAGGATTTTGAGGGAGTTTTGTGCCCAATCCATCAGCCTGGACAGGCGAGGCGGCCCGAGAAGAAAAAAAGATGCATGAGGATTTGTAAAAATTATTTTTTTTTGCCTCCGAAGTACGCTATCTTGGATATGCACGTGGAATTCCCACTCGCATCGTATATGTCCTTTTTTTTTAATTCTTAAAAATACATGGCTGCGTAAAACACTCATTACATCAACCCACGTCTGGATTTTTCTTGGCGTAAAACTGCATCAATTATAAGCGTAAGCGTTTTACCTTGAAAAGAACAAAGCTGCCCACGTCTTGGCACATTTTTTTTGTGTGCCGTGGCCGAATATACCGTCTGTCCCCTTCGACAGCATTGGCTACGCCTTGGTAGCAAGCATTAAGGATTCGAGGAGGAATAGAGCGTGGTTTCGGAGTCATTACTCTGGCCAGGCATATTTTTTTTTGGTTACTCCAACCAAGCACAGGACGGAACCCAGCCACGATAGGCTGATGATAGCAGCAGGATCAGTAGCAGTGGCAGCAGCAGCATCAACATAAGCAACATTCAACAGGACGTCTGGCGCGTGCTTGAGCACGGATGCCGGTCCCCAACACATGTATTGTGAAGCACCTTTGGACCAGAGAAGCGGATAGCGGATTTTATGCAAATCATCACGGATTTACAAGACACGTGAAATAAAGTTTATATAAAGTTCAATAAGAATAACATAGCATGGAATATCAGGTAACCAATAAGTATTCGTATTAATTATCTGTGTGTTATATATACAAAAGGACGAGGAAGTATTCCGTCCCATCAAGGCCCACAGGCGGGTCGTATCTTTGCCTGATAACGTTCACAGCGAGCTGCTGTACGTCGCGTACGACCACGGACGGTGGTGCACGCCAGAAAATTTATTTTTTTTGTGTAATTCTCCATGGAAGGCAGGACCTAACGCCTCCTCCTCCATATATGTGTGATAAATTGGTGTAGTGAATAGGTATTGTTAAGGATAATTTACTTACTCTAATCTTAATGGTATTTGAAACTCAGAGTGGATATTATTATTTTCAATTTCGGTGCGGAAGCCAACTGTTACTTTCAAAATCCCGAGTTTCCCTTTCGGTACCTTCGTTACTTACGTGTTTTTGTGTCGCGATCAATTTCTTTGAGTGATACTTCCGAATATAGATTTTTTTTTTAACTAATACATTGCTATTTCGTCGAAGCGCTTGCTCACGGTTAAGATTTCTTCATCCTGCGTTAGTAAAATACTCCATTTGGGGTTTCCTTTTTAGCAACGTTTGATTGAATCTCGTTTTATCCTTGATAGGTCAAGCGGTACTTGACCACAATCGTGTTACAATTTTTGTTTGAATTGTCGTTCACTTTCGAAGATTTACTTCGAGTTTCCTTTTTAATACGTTCGGTCTTTTAGACTTTTACCTTTAGTGTCGGTAGCGACCGACCTCGTTTGCGATTTAACGCCGCGTTTTTTTTTAATTATTTACCTTTTTTTATGTTTTCACTTGCGTATAACGTACACCTCACTTCTTTTAATTTTGTTTTATATCACTCGAGTTAACTAGTAAGTTGCTCACACCTCCTTCGTTGTGGATCGCGTTAGTTTTTTTTTGTAAATCAGTCGTCCTCACTTTATTGATTATGCCCATTATATTTGGGAAATGAAATGAACCAAATACAAGAAAATTTAATCTATGCTGGGTAATTTGAACAACCAAATCAATACCACGCGTAACTACACCCGAATAATTGAACTCAATAAGCATCAATAGTAGTAGTTGCATGTAGCTTTAGAAAACATATTTTGCTTTTACTATACTTTTGCAGGTGACTTTGGAGTGCACTTCAACGCTACCGGTAATTGAAGGCAGACCTAATCCTGCCATAATCAGTTGGTAAACATTTGCCAACGTAAAAATCTTTTGAATATATTACTATATTTTTGCGCTATATTTTATTACTATATTACTATTGAATCTTGAATGAATTTTATCGAATATACGATTGGATGCGAAGTGTATCCATACGTATAGGGTATTGTGCATGAGAATTGATTGACATACTTGCCTACTGCTTTAGAGAACATTCTCTAAGCCAGTCCCTTTTTGTTTGTTGGTGAACTGGTTCTTTGAAGATATTTGTTCGTCTGTTTTAAACACCGCTTAGTTCAGGTGTCATTTTTAGTCGTCTCACAGATTAAAGTAGTGAATCACGGCTGCTTAATGTATCCACGAGGATACATTTCAGATCATTATCGTTGATAGATTTCAGAACGATAACGTTTTCGTAACGCCGCGGTAGGAAGTTTCCTTCCTACCTGATACCGCGTTTCGATTAGCCTTCTTTTAAATTAACTATAATTAACTGATATTATCTTTTATTTTTGAAACAATATCCTCTTGAATTTTTCAAACTCCAGTTAACGTTAATCATCTAGTGTTAAGTTTCTAGGTATTTAAGACGCCTTAGTCTAGTAGGTTATACATTTTTTTTTATCCATGATGATATTTTCGAAATCAAGTTACTTCTTTAGATAAGTATTAAGACACAAAAAAAAAAGGAATCAGTTACAAAGAAAAAAGTTTCATTGATTGAGATTAAGATTAATCAGATTTATGACTTTAGGTTTAGTTCCGATTTGTTAGTTTTAAGAGCATTATATTAATAAATTACTAAGATTTTTATAACGATTTGAAAAGAAAATATTGAAGTTGAATTTCTTTTTGCTTTGTGGAAAATTTACATTTCAGGATGATGGTGTAAGTTAGTTATAGGGAGGGTGGCCTCCCCTTATTTTTCTCTGGAGCTGAACATGGTGTAGTACGGTTGTGCATTCCTGAAGTTTTCTGGTACAGTTTTGAATATTAGTTTAGAATTCGATGATAGGTACTGGGGTTAGATAGTGATAATATGTAAGCAGGCAAATTGTTGCTTGCTTATTATGTCAAAGGGTTGCCCGAGAATATAATCGAGTTTTTGATTGACCGTTGAACTGTCAAAGGTTGCAAAGCAAAAATTCACGGCTCTTAGAAAAAAATACTTTAAATTCATAATTTTACTGCGAAATTCTCTGCATTCTGTTAAAAATTGTTCTTTAAGTGCAACATACTTATAATATCGTTTTTTTTTTTTTGCATTATAAAACCGCGAAAAAATACATATCTGTGGTTAAATTGTGCAACTAATGTCGAGTGCGAACAAAAGAAACTTGCTGCAAACGTCACCTGAAACTCAATCACCTAACGCAATCAAGAAGTTTTATCTTAAAGAAATGTCTGTCGCTTCAATGACGATATCCGATCTAAAAGATATGTTTGCCAAAACCTTAGAAGACAAAATACAGGATTTGCCGACAAAACAAGATTTTACACAAATTTTCACTGACATAAAAAGTCTCAAGGAAAGTAATGAGTCACTAGCACAAGAATTAGAACAAATAAAAAACAAAAACAATGCACTAGAGAAGAAAATGGAAAACCTAGAAAAGCGGTCTAAGGAGAAAAATCTTGTCTTCACCCTTCCAGCAGATACACAAAATGCACACAAATCCGTCAACGATATCGTTAAAAAAATGATGGTCGACCAAAATATCTTTTTTGAGGATATAATAACTCTTCCGTCCAAAGGAAAGCAGCAACTCGTATTGGTAGAGACAAACAGCAAAGCCACCACAATACAAATACTGAAGAACTCCGCAAAGCTAAAAGGCACTGGCGTGTATATTAGCCCAGACTATACCAAAGATGAGCAAAAAAGACGTCAGATAATTCTTCGGATCCGACGAGCTATTAAATCTAAACATCCATCAGCGGCACCACAAATCCGAGGTCTAAAATTGGTTGTAAACGAAAAAACATTTTACACAACCCAAGATGGAAAAATAGTTTGCGGCAGCCGTGACGGAATCGATGTTCTTAAGGAAATGTTTGGCAATTTGGAATTGGATGTAAATAATTATTTGGAACAACAACAAAAACAGCATGATGTTTCAACTCCAGCTGACATTGCAAATGCACATGGACACCCAATGTCAACTGCAGCTACCAGATTCTTCGAGATGACAACAACGCCACCTGGAAGATCAACGCAACAACAAGAAAACAACATAATTGAAACAGGGTTGCCGTCTGTCACGCAAGTAGTAGTAGTAGTAGAAGTAGTAATAGTAATAGTAGTAAAAATTTAATTCAAAACAAAAATGAAACTAAAAACATAAACATGCTTTCACAAAACATTGCTGGCTTAGCAAGTAAATTATTTAATATTGATTTCTTTAAATTTGTAAAAGGACATGATATATTTTTTCCTTACGAGACGTTTATTACAAGCGATCATTATGAAACCTATAACAAGTACTTTCCTGACTTTAAACTGCATTGGGTATCAGCCTATCACGATCATTAATTTGGTAGAGCCATAGGGGGTTCTCTGTTTGGAATAAAAAAAAATCTTAGCGGTAACTTAATTGATGTGAATAACCAAGTTTATTTAACTCATCATTTAGGTTCAAAATTTTATGTTGTGCCAGCTTATATTAATTGTAATTTTTGGGATAGCGATTTCTATGCTCTAAACGATTTACTTAACACTTTAATAGATACGGAAAATATAATGCTGATTGGTGATATCAATGCTAGAACTGGAGAAAGTCAGATAGTCCCAACCGAAAGCAATTTCATTGGCCTAGATGTTTTTCAGAAACGTAACTCAAAAGATAAAACAATCAACAAAAATGGTCGGTTGTTTTTAGAAATGTGCCAAACTTTTAATCTTTATATTCTCAATGGGTGCAGTAGGGGGACACAAATGGAGAGTTCACGTTTATTGGGGGGCAAGGTAAATCTGTAATAGATATCTGCGCAGTATCAGGTGATTGGAATAGATTAATTTCTTCTTTCAAAGTAGGAACACAAACCAGATCACATGCCTCTCAAAGTAGATTTTAATCTCGATCTTAAAACAGAATACTGTGCACTCACCTTACCACCAAAACTGAATTGGAAGGAAGACCAAAAAGATATGTACGCAAATAAATTGACAATGGAGATAAATAGTACCTGTACATCCGCTCTCACTGCTATACAAAGAACCAGCGCAGAAGAGATACAATTACTAAGTAACTGCATTAAAAAGGCAAAAGTGGTTTGATCAGAAATGCTTCACTGCAAGAAAACTTTCTTTTAGACTTCTAAGAAAAGTAAAAGATTGCACCAGTCCAAATAAAAACTCTACCAAACAATACTTGAGCGCTAATAGAAATTATAAACTTCTCTGCAAAACAAAACGTGAAAACTATTTCAGAACGTTGGCAGCCGAACTTTCAGTCACAACCAATAGTAAGAGCTTCTGGGAAAAAATAAAAACAATTAAAGGCAAAAATTATGTCTGCGGGATACATGTTGCTGCGCCTGAACTTGCCGAATACTTTAAGCACTTGTTAAATCCCACTGATATGAGGGAAACCATCCAATTCGCAGAACCATATGTCAGCAATGAACAACTAGATGCAGAAATTCAAATGACAGAACTTCAAATGAGTCTCTACAATGCTAAAAATAAAAAAGCTCCCGGTCCTGATCGCATAAGCAATGAGTTTTATAAAAACGCTCCCCCCGAGTTTTTAAATAAAGTGCTAAGTATTTTCAACTGCATCTTTAGATCAGGAGAGATACCTCAAGAATTCAAAGATGCCATTGTATATCCAATATACAAAAATGGTGATGTCAATACACCAAGCAACTACAGAGGTATCTCTTTTATGAACTCAATTGCGAAGTTGTTTTCCTCCATTCTCCTGAATAGAATCAACACCTGGGTGGAAAATAACCAGATTCTTAGCGAATATCAAGCTGGCTTTCGCAAAGGATACTCCACTGTTGACAATATCTTCACAGTGACAACTATTGCCCAATACTTTCTCAGACAAAATAGAAGACTTTACGTATTTTTTGTAGATTTTAGAGCTGCATTCGATTCGATAGACCGCAACGCACTCTTTTATAAGCTATCACAGAAAGGAATGTCGACAAAAATGCTGAAAGTACTCAAAAATATGTATAGTAATACACGGCAAAAAGTATGGGACGGCGTTAATGTATCCGAACGGTTCGAAACTACGACTGGAGTGAAACAAGGCTTCCACTTATTCTCACGAAATATACTTTCAATAATAAAGTAGAATGGGTTAACGATTGGATAACCCTGGCAGAAAAATGTGGTGCTAGCCTGAGTATACAATATGAAAACCCTACAGCTTTGAAAGGACAGCTTTATAAAGTTTTGGAGGTATCTGACATTCTCCACAGAAATGAAAGCAAAGAACAAGCCATATCTTCTATAAACAGGTTAATATACCCTGATTTAAACTATGATCTGAAAGATAAAAACTATTTCAATGATTGCTATAGCATAAAAGCGATATCTCTAATTTGTTCGGCAAGATGTGATGTTTTGAATTTGAATGGTGCACCATTCAAAAAAACAACAACAAATCTTTGCACTATATGTAACCTTCAAATGAAAGAAGACACATTCCATTTTTTGGCAATATGTCCAATCTATAAAGACTTCAGGCTTTTTTACTTCGGGAATTTATCGTTGACAATGGAACAAACAAAGAGCTTTCTTAATGGAGAAAACTGGATGGCTCTCTACAAATTTATTGAAAATGCATCTTCTTATAGAAATAGTATTATAACAGAATATTTATAAAATATAATATGTCATGTTTTTATAGCATTATACTTTTTTAAGATTACTTATTTATTCAAATATAAACTTTTTAACGCGTCAATCTGGCAGACGGCAAAGCCATTGCCCAATCAAATTATTATTATTTATATTTATATTAACATTGTATTATGTAACGTAAATATTATTAAACAAATGTTAACATTGTAAGTTAAATAAAAATAATTTTAAAATCTAAAAAAAAAAAAAAATCTAATCCAGTTTTGGGGACTCGTAGGTCCGCGGACAACCAAGGTCAACACCGAGAGAGTTGATTTTCGGTGTTGAATTGGGTGGGTTGAGAGACCAAGGGGGATCAATTTACATCTTAGATCCTCCCTCCCCTCAGAGTTAGTCACCTCTGCATCCACGGACAGCATTTCGTCGTGGCAGCTATCCGTATAGATGATAACTATTAGCCACGGCTGCCACCAAGATCTATGGTCAGCTTTTGTTAAAAATACTTACGTGTCGCGTTCTTTGGTATAGCATAATGATCCAAGACAGAATTCTTCTCTTTCGTTCTATGTTTTCTCACTCTACATTAAGAGGTGCAATAGAGGTTCGACTTACCTTGCAATCATTTCGGCATGATCTTTACTTCAAAGGTTATGAGGGCCCTTCAGCGATTTAACATTAATATTCGAGCTCAAACATCAGAGCTCAACGGTCGGCAGGATAACACCGGTTATATAGATCCCGAAGCAAGTGCCCACGGCCTGGCTGAGCTAGCTAAGGCGTGGGTGCTGCCGGCCACCGCGACGGTCGATCTCGACCACGACCCTGCGTTGTCGCATGCCGTTCCCAACAGCTATTTTTACCAAGTAGTTGTTGAGAAAGGGGGCGTTGCCGGCATGGGGTTGCTTCCATCCCAGTCACTCGGAGTCAAACGAAGGTAGCTAGACGTAGAAGTGCATACCAGAGTAGAATATCTGGAAGGTCTATTGAAGGTTAATTGATAAGGGCACGATAGGTCTAGGTACTTTCGAAGGGATTAAAGCAGGGTTCATGGTTTTCAGGTGTAGACTACCACACATGTGAGCTGCAAGCGGAACACCTAGCTCTTGCGGCAGATAGGCGTAAACATGCTGCCAGATACCCTCTAGGCTGTTCTACGGGGTTTTGTAGTCAGCACCTATGGTAGGCTGGTAGATGGTTTACGCTTCTGTGATGAGGATGGAAAGGGAATTGGAAGGAAGGGGAGGGGAGTAGGAAGAACAAGAGGCCAAGGTGTGGAATTGTAAGTATGTCTATTTTAGGAGTACTACGTGCACTGAGACATGGTTGAATGACGATGGAGTTGCTATTCCTTGGCGAGGACCAAGGTTAGCGGGGCGCTTGTTTCTTCTTGCTTCCTCTCTGGTTTGTGTTGTCGATAGGTCTCAGGTTTAGACTGCGAATGTCCATAGGGTGTTCGGGGTAGGATCGTGGGTCTATTGGCGGACACTGGTGGTGTGTGTAGGTACTCACCTACCTACTCATGCTGCTGTTGCTTCTAAATCTTTTATTAATTTACGTTACAGATGGCGCACGAGGTAGGACTAAGTTTTTAAGTCTCTCGGGCCCCGTAGGTGCGTTGAATGATAGGTAGAAGCAATCTTCTTCTTTTAATTTTCTTTATTTTACGTTACAGACCTAAGCTGCCCACCTTCTTTCTGGCACATTTTTTTTACTTTGTGCCGTGGCAAAACCTACCGACGGTCCCATTGACCACTCTGGCTACACTTAGTAGCAAGGAATTGAGAACAAGGAGGAACCCAGTCTGGTTTCAGAACAATTTTTCTGGCCAGGCATTTCATAATCCAGACGAACAAAGGATGGACCCAGCCGCGATAGGCTGATGATATCAAGCAGCAACAGGAGCAGCAGCAACAGGAGCAGCAGCAACATTAGCAGCAGCGACATTAGCAGCAGCAACATCAAGATCGACACAAGCCGCAGTATCATCAACATAGCAACGTGCAACAGGACGTCTGGCGCGTATTTGAGTACGAATGCCGGTCCCCAACATACACCACCTCCACTTTATATTGAGAGGCACCGCTGGAACAGTGAAGCAGATAGTAGCAGAAATACCCTACTACGTAACTAAGGATTACATACACACATTTTTCGAATGGACATTTGATCTGTCAAAGGTTGTAAAAGAGAAAAACCACGGCTCTTCAAAAAATATTGTTAATTCTTTTTAATTTATCGCAAAATTTAAATTCCTTCTTGATAAATTGATACTCTATCGCATAATAAATCAGTGATCAACCAATGCACCAAGCAATCAAAAGAAATTTGTTGGAAACATCACCGGAGTTAATACGTAGCAGCATTGAGTTTATATACATAGAGGAATCACGAAACATTACGTTACTACGTCACTAGGTGGCACCAGGTACACCAAATCAAGATTTTATATTTTTGTAGATCTTTTATATTTTTTTGTGGAACCCATTGACTTGTGAAAAAAGCAAAACAAAACATAAGCGAGAGCTACAGTACGTTTGCAACGAACAGTTGGATACCCTATTCCCTATTTTTGTGTATGTGTATGCTTTCGCCTCCCGCAGCCAGCCGATGTTCCAGTTTCAGAAAAAAAAATTCTTCTTTAGCAGACAGAAAAAATTCAATAACATTAATTTTGTGTGGTGTAATGTTCAATTAGTGCTGGCACAGTAAAAAAGGCGTGTGCCACGCCCAAAGTTAAGACTTTTTATTGCCAAGGCAATTAGTATGAGCTCAGTGACATTCAATTTTATTCTCGCAGATCGATTTGAACAAAACAAGACAAAACTTAAATTTTTAACAATTAGATTTGGAATTGAAATAGTGATTATGGGTGTTTTTAACAATTATTGGACCACACTCTGCTGCGTAACCAAGGAATATAAATCCAAGTGTTCATCTGTTTACCACAAAACTGCGACCGATAGTTAAAAAACGTTAAAAAAATTAATGCATTATACGACTTTTGGCGGAAACGCCCCTTAAAAGTGGGCGTGTCTTAAAAATTTGAAGCACTAACTGCACTTTTTTCAGTATTTAGGCATATGTGTAAGACTACAGCTGAATCGAGTAGTTTTTAAACAATCTTACCTGAACAAAGGTATTTTACCAAAATCACGCCTTTAAAAGTGGGCGTATTGAAAAAATTTACAAAAGAAAATACATATAGAGATATATTTCTCAAATAACGAACGGAAGGAAAAAGGTTAAGGCTACGTTTTTCGTTCTTTCATGAAAAGTAGGCGTAAGCCACGCCCAAAATTCAAAAATTTCTTTTCATACACAAACCCTTTCGTTTCTATTAAGGGACGCAAAATTTTGGCTTGCGGATTAATTATAAATACCGTTTATTTACAAAAACAATTTTTTTATAGTTCCTAATGAAAAGTGGGCGTCAGCCACGCCCAAAATCAGTTTTTTTGATTTCATGCACAAGATGTTTATGTGCCAGTAAGACTCACAAAATGTAATGTTTTTCGCTTTAATATAACAATTGTTATTTTATAAAAACAATATTGATGGTTTTATATGAAAAATAGGCGTAAGCCACGCCCAAACTGAAATATTTTTATTTGATTGGAAGAAAGTTTACCTAAAGCTTACGTGTGCAAAATTTTAGCGTTATGATTTTATCGTAACTGTACAAAAAAACATAATTTAATTTTATTAAATTGAGGTTGTTCAACAAAAATGGCGATTGTGGGCGTGTTTGTGGGCGGATTTTACCGGTTCAAGAACTTAGCCTTACTCTTGAACCAAAGATTATATATACCAAATTTCAGCTTTCTAGCTCAAAAGTTGCGACCTCTAGAGAGTATACATACGGACGGACGGACGGACGGACGGACATGGCTAAATCGACTAGGCTTTTGATTCTGAGTCAGAATATACATACTTTTCTATACCTAACGGTATTATTTCTCTATGTTACAAACTCCACACCAAATACAATATACCCATTCTATGGAATAGGGTATAAAAATGAATGTGATTTCGAGGGGTTGGTATTTTTTTTATTACTTTTGCAAATTGTAGGTACCTAGATACTCGTTCATATTTGGTTTAAGGTCATGATTTTTTGTTGTTTATTTATTTTGCGTAGATTGCGATTCAATGTGTGCTTAAGTCACTATAAGAACATAAGCTTAAGGGTAGAAATTGAAACTTGAACTTTATACAAATTCGGAAGGATTTAATTTTTTTTTTAACATATGTATAATAACATAAGTAGGTATCCTAGATTCATATTTTCGGGTGAATTAAGCATATAGACAGATAAGGTACATACAATAGTAGGTACCTATATCTGATTATATACAGGGTGATTCACGAGCGTTGTGCCAATAAGTTAGAGCGTGTAGGTTGGGTTGAGACAAGAAAAAAATCGTATAGGAGGGGGGGGTCTATTCCCCTCCGTTTAGCCGGGAGGGGCAATTTACTAAAAACATGACTTAAATTTGAAAAAAAAAATTATTAAAAAATAACGGTAGCTCTTACAATGCCATGCTTTATCTTTTTGTAAAGCCAAAAACTTGTTTTTTTTATTGTAATTTTAAATGAAGTTTTTTTATTGAACCGTTTTCAAAATATTAATTTTCAAACTCAAAATTTGAAAAAAAAAATTTAAAAAAATAATTTTAAAATTATTTTTGTTCTCAGAATTCAATACTTCAATGAATTTTAAATTTAACACTGAAAATCGTTTGGTTTTATGACTTTTTGTTGCCAAGATATTGAAAAATAACCGAACCTACTTCACAAAAACAAGAAAATCTAGCCATACTGGATGGCACAAGGTATTATTTAGCCATTTTTTTCGTGTTTTTGTGAAGAAGTAGGTTCGGTAACTTTTGAATAGCTTGGCAAAAAAAGTCATAGAGCCATACGGTTTTCAGTGTTGGATTTAAAATTAAAAGGAGCATTGAATTTGGAGTACAAAAATAATACTTAATTACGTAAAATTTTGAAAAAAATTTGTTTTAAAATTATTTTTTTTTAATTTTTTTTCCAAATTTTGAGTTTGAAAATTAATATTTTGAAAACGGTTCAATAAAAAAACCTCATTTAAAATTACAATAAAAAAAACAAGTTTTTGGCTTTACAAAAAGATAAAGCATGGCATTGTAAGAGCTACCGTTATTTTTTAATAATTTTTTTTCAAATTTAAGTCATGTTTTTAGAAAATTGCCCCTCCCGGCTAAACGGAGGGGATTAGACCCCCCCCTCCCATACGATTTTTTTCTTGTCTCAACCCAACCTACACGCTCTAGCTTTTTGGCACAACGCTCGTGAATCACCCTGTATAGAACCCGTCTCTTCATTTGCATGGTACAAGCTAAACACTCGGTTTGGACCAATTTCAACGAAAGTTTCAAATATTTTATTACAAAAATCCTCATTTCAAAGCAATTTTTTTTTCATTGCAAAGTTTCTCAAAATAGTTTTCTTCTATTTTGAACAATTTTTATAAAATTACTTACGATCAATATACATAATGTACGTAATTGCAAAGTGAAATTAGTTTTCACTTTCTGCATTTTTGTTTATCCATTTCTTGACCGATATTGTATATTTTTATGGAATACCCATACCACAGACTCATACATATTTGTATAAAAAAATTTCGAAGCAAAGTAATGGACAAGCATGGTGCGGGCTGAAGGGACATGGACAGACTCGCCTCACGTGACTGTGAGCTCACAGGTCGCAGGTATACCAAATTTTTTTAAGTGTGTGTGTGAGTTTTGTGCCAATCCTTTAAAGGCTTTCTGGATATAGCAACCAGACAAAAATATCAGCGCAAATAACAGGGAACCAAAAAAAAAAAAAACAAGAATTCACACAAAAACAAATGTACCTATCAATTTCAACTCCAGTCTATTATTGTTGTTTTGGGTTGGTAAGATACACACATGTTGATCGTTAAGGGAGGATGCAGGATAGCAGTCCACATCTGCTTGTCGATAGTATATCCACATTCCACATGGAATCCAAAAATGGTTCGTGCTTATGCTAAATCATAACGCCACCTAAGTGACGAAGTAACGCACTATTCTGTTTTCAACGAGGTGGTTCCTCTATGTATATAAACTCAATGGTAGCAGCAAAAAAACCCACATACAAGAAATGGCTGTAGCATCAATGACAATCTCCGAATTACAAAATATGCTTTCAAAAACCTTAGAAGTCAGGCTCCAGGATTTACCAACAAAGTCTGACTTTGCGTGTATGTTTGCCGATATTCAGAAACTCAAAGTAACAAACGAGACACTCGCGCAAGAGTTTGAACAACTTAAACACAAAAACAACTCACTTGAAAAGAAAATGGAAACCATGGAGAAGCGGTCTAAGGAAAAAAATTTAATTTTTACACTACCAACAAATATGTGCGATGATATCTACAAATCAGTTAACGAAATTGCAAATAAACTACTCGAGCATCAAAACATCAAGCTAGAGGATTTAACTTCATTGCCATCCAAGGGAAATCAACAACTTGTGCTTGTGGAGACGAACAGCAAATTTATTTCAACCGAATTGCTGAGAAACTCAGGAAAACTTAAAGGAAGTGGTGTATACGTAAACCCAGATTACACCAAGGACGAGCTTAAGAGGCGACGAAAAATGATGCAAATTCGACGAGCAATCAAGGCCAAACATCCATCAGTTTTTCCACAAATTCGAGGTTTGAAAATGGTTGTGAATGGAAAAGTATTTCACTCAACACAAGATGGAAAAGTCTTTTGCGGCGTACGAGATGGATTTGAGGGGCTACAAGAACTTTTTGGTGACATCGGAGTGACGATTGAAAATATTAAATCTTCACAAACAAAAACAAATAAACCCAGCAGCACACCATCGAAACGTCAATGTCGAATTCCAATCTATCTGTCAATGTGCCTGAGATACTAACAGCGCCATCTTTAAGTTCAACGCAACAATCAATAGTAAAACAAAATTGAAACAGTGTTGCCGTCTGTCACGCAAGTATATGTAGTAAAAAAATTAATAGTAAAAAAATTAAATTAAATAATAATAATTGTAGTGTCCTCTCATATAATATTGCTGGTTTAGCAAGCAAACTAATTAATGTTGATTTTTTTAAATTTGTAAAAAAACATGATATTTTCTCACTCTTTGAAACATTTATCACAAATGAACATATTGAAACTTATAACAAATATTTCTCTGAATATAATTTACATTGGATATCAGCATTGAGTTTATATACATAGAGGAACCACCTCGTTAAAAAACAGAATAGTGCGTTACTTCGTCACTTAGGTGGCGTTATGATTTAGCATAAGCACGAACCATTTTTGGATTCCATGTGGAATGTGGATATACTATCGACAAGCAGATGTGGACTGCTATCCTGCATCCTCCCTTAACGATCAACATGTGTGTATCTTACCAACCCAAAACAACAATAATGGACTGGAGTTGAAATTGATAGGTACATTTGTTTTTGTGTGAATTCTTGTTTTTTTTTTTTTGGTTCCCTGTTATTTGCGGTGATATTTTTGTCTGGTTGCTATATCCAGAAAGCCTTTAAAGGATTGGCACAAAACTCACACACACACTTAAAAAAATTTGGTATACCTGCGACCTGTGAGCTCACAGTCACGTGAGGCGAGTCTGTCCATGTCCCTTCAGCCCGCACCATGCTTGTCCATTACTTTGCTTCGAAATTTTTTTATACAAATATGTATGAGTCTGTGGTATGGGTATTCCATAAAAATATACAATATCGGTCAAGAAATGGATAAACAAAAATGCAGAAAGTGAAAACTAATTTCACTTTGCAATTACGTACATTATGTATATTGATCGTAATTAATTTTATAAAAATTGTTCAAAATAGAAGAAAACTATTTTGAGAAACTTTGCAATGAAAAAAAAATTGCTTTGAAATGAGGATTTTTGTAATAAAATATTTGAAACTTTCGTTGAAATTGGTCCAAACCGAGTGTTTAGCTTGTACCATGCAAATGAAGAGACGGGTTCTATACAGGGTGATTCACGAGCGTTGTGCAAAAAAGCTAGAGCGTGTAGGTTGGGTTGAGACAAGAAAAAAATCGTATGGGAGGGGGGTCTAATCCCCTCCGTTTAGCCGGGAGGGGCAATTTTCTAAAAACATGACTTAAATTTGAAAAAAAATTATTAAAAAATAAAGGTAGCTCTTACAATGCCATGCTTTATCTTTTTGTAAAGCCAAAAACTTGTTTTTTCTTTTGTAATTTTAAATGAGGTTTTTTATTGAACCGTTTTCAAAATATTAATTTTCAAACTCAAAATTTGGAAAAAAAATTAAAAAAAAATAATTTTAAAACAAATTTTTTTCAAAATTTTACGTAATTAAGTATTATTTTTGTACTCCAAATTCAATGCTCCTTTTAATTTTAAATCCAACACTGAAAACCGTATGGCTCTATGACTTTTTTTGCCAAGCTATTCAAAAGTTACCGAACCTACTTCTTCACAAAAACACGAAAAAAATGGCTAAATAATACCTTGTGCCATCCAGTATGGCTAGATTTTCTTGTTTTTGTGAAGTAGGTTCGGTTATTTTTCAATATCTTGGCAACAAAAAGTCATAAAACCAAACGATTTTCAGTGTTAAATTTAAAATTCATTGAAGTATTGAATTCTGAGAACAAAAATAATACCTAATTACGTAAAATTTTGAAAAAAAAATTAGTTTTAAAATTATTTTTTTAAATTTTTTTTTCCAAATTTTGAGTTTGAAAATTAATATTTTGAAAACGGTTCAATAAAAAAACTTCATTTAAAATTACAATAAAAAAACAAGTTTTTGGCTTTACAAAAAGATAAAGCATGGCATTGTAAGAGCTACCGTTATTTTTTAATAATTTTTTTTCAAATTTAAGTCGTTTTTAGTAAATTGCCCCTGCCGGCTAAACGGAGGGGAATAGACCCCCCCCTCCTATACGATTTTTTTCTTGTCTCAACCCAACCTACACGCTCTAACTTATTGGCACAACGCTCGTGAATCACCCTGTATATACATACAGAGAAATTTCTGTAGTAAATTTAACAAAACCGTGTTGTAAAATTTACAAAAGCGCTTTGTAGTAAATTTCACAACTAAAAACGACAAATCGTAGTACTTTTAGTAAAATTTACTACAAGTCGGGAGAAATTCGTAGTAGTATTTATTATTCTCGTACTACACTGATGGTGAAATTAAGGTACTACACATGTAATAAAATTTACAACGCAAAACAGTAATTACTGTAATAAAATTTACTTTTATTTCAAAGTTCTGTAGTAAATTTAACAAAACCGTGTTGTAAAATTTACAAAAGCGCTTTGTAGTAAATTTCACAACTAAAAACGACAAATCGTAGTACTTTTAGTAAAATTTACTACAAGTCGGGAGAAATTCGTAGTAGTATTTATTGTTCTCGTACTACACTGATGGTGAAATTAAGGTACTACTTATGTAATGAAATTCACAACGCAAAACAGTAATTATTGTAATAAAATTTACTGCATTTGATAGCAAAATTTATTACAAATGTAATTTATCTTAAACACGACTCTTTAGCAAAGACTCTTATTCTGATCACTACAAATGCAGTTAAATTTACTACACAAACAATAAAAATCACTACTAATATCGTGAAATTCATCACGCCATTTTTGTAAAATTTATTACGACTGCAGTTTCTCTCATACTCGACCCCTTAGCAAGGACACTTGTGGTAATGAAAACAAATGCAGTTGAATTCAACGACAAAACAATGAAATTCACAATTAATATGGTAAAACTCATTACAAATACAGTAGTTCCAAAAGCCTAATGTTTTTTTTTTAGCAAAGACCCGCCTTTTAAAAACAGACGCTTGTTGCGATTACTACAAATGCAGTTAAATTTACCACACAAACAATTTAATTCAATATTAATGTAATGAAATTTACTACTTCATTTTGTAAAATTCACTACACATACAGTAAAATATTTTATCCGCCTTTTCAAAAAAGACGCTTGTTGCGATTACTATTAACGCAGTTAAATTTACTACACAAACAATTTAATTCACTATCAATGTAATTAAATTAATTTACTTCGCCATTCTGTAAAATTTACTACGCCAGGTATAGGTACCTACAGTAAAAATTTTACCCATATTTTTATGAAAAGACGCTTGTGGCGATTACTACAAATGCAGTTAAATTTACAACACAATGTATTTATGTTTTTGTGTAACTTTGTGTAAATTTTGATTTTTTTAAAAACTATAGAAAACTTTTGTAAATACATTTGGTTTTCAATGCTTCACTTCAAAATAAGGAAAGCATTATAAATATTGGCATAATGATATATTTCTTATACATGCATAAATATATTTTAATGCCGATACATTTTCAGAATACCTATAGTCAGATTAAAATTAAATTATCAAGTTTTTTTGTTTCAACATTTTGAGTACCTACTTATTACGAAAAAAAAAGAAAGTGTTGTATGGCAACTACAGTTGCGAACCTTTTCATTAATTCCAAAACTCAAAAACATGAAAAAAGGCCATAAATCATTAGGCCGCGCCTCCATTGGCAATATTTATTTCTGACATTATGTCAGATATTATTTCTGAAATTTATGTTTTAACATTTCATTTATTGTTATGATCTCACCAAGTAAATCTCATCGCTTGATCTTAGCAATTTACTATAAAGCTAAAATAACGTAGGAAAAATTAGGCAACACAGTAGACAGCTAACTTATTTACTTTAATTTTTGTCCTAACACCATATGCAAATAATTTTTTTTACTCATAACTTCAACACACTTATTAAAATTGTTTTATAAGCCCAGCCAGCACTTCATATCCTTTAAGGTAGTTCCACACTATCCCACAGTGTAATACGACATGTCAAAAATGTGTGACGAAAGAGGTGTATAATAGCGTGTGGAAACAAAATATGACAGCGCAGATCTCATACGATTTGACATGTGTTTAGATCTGAAATATTTTTTTAGGATTTATGTAAAACCATCACACATTCCTTCACACTTTTTTTGACATGTCGTACTACACTGTGGGATAGTGTGGAACTACCTTTATAGGTATTCCATTTTGAGTCCTACCATATAAATTAACTAAATTAAATTGAAAAAACACCAAAACACTACTTCCTTGAATAATTATATAAAAAACAACCAAAAAAATATAAAATACACCATGCTCAAGTTGACATGTCACCACAAACGTCAAATTTATCTCTGCATTTATTTCTTCTAAGAAGACAAGAAATAAATGAAGAAATCTATGTCTAGAAACTATAAAAATCCAGACATAAGGGAACTCCACGTAAAATATTCACTAAATGACACATTTCTTGAAATCATTCATTTCAAGTGGAGGCCCAGGGTTAAAGTTATCAAAAATCATCAAAAGGTGCTTGTTTTATTTTCATAACTTTTCTCTACTCCCATTGTAAGGGTTTCAATACATATTATTCCCGTATTTTATTGTTTGTAAAGACGCTTGTGGTCATTACTACAAATGCAGTAAAATGCATTACACATTTAGTTGAATTTACTATCATTATTGTGAATTATACTACGTTATATTGTGAAATTCATTACGAATATAGTACATCTTATTTCCGCCTTTTTTTTGAAAGGACGCTTTTAGTTCTTACTACCAATTCAGTGAAATTTACTACAAGTTCAGTAAAATTTACCACATCAGCAGTAGAATTAGCTACCACCATCATTCTAAGATTTAAACTTAAAATAAGTACCAGTGCTATCGTTCAAATTTCAATTTGTATTAAATTCCTTTTTAATTGCGTCAAAATTATTTTGGCTTACAAGGTTTTCACACTGGACCAAAAACTCAAATAGTTTGACTTTTCATGAACATGTGACTGTTTGAAGGTACTTTTTTTCAAAAAGTCCCTTGACATTTAAAATCACATACTCTGAGAACACTACACTGAAAAGTTTTTAAATTCAATGGTTTTCTTTTTTAATAGTTCAGTAGTTTGCTTTTTCTTTTGTCTCTGTGTTGTTTTTCTGTACCGAAACCGAAAGAAATCTTGCAGACTAAAAATTTATTTTTCAATGAATATTAAAAAATAAATGATACACACATACAATTTAAAATTTTCACATTCTTGCAAACAAATGCCAACTTTTCAATTTAATTCGTCGCTTATACCTGGTAAATTAGCAAAGGAAAAGTTAATCAAAGCCCACTAACTTAAAAAATATGTTATAAATATGGTTTTTGACCTTAATCCAACTATTAAATCTAGATCACCCCTAGTTTATGTTTATTATTAACGCTATCACAATTATAATGGAAGAACAATTTCAATTTTTTTTTTCTTTTTGTTGTACAATACATAAAATACTATTAGTTAAAAGGTCACCTATTAAGCTAAAACTTATACATATGTATTTTTTTAAGTTGTCACAATTTAATATTGAATGTAATTTAAGACTTTTCTTATCGCGGGAATGATACATTGTAAATTAATTGATATATTTCAATAAATTCACAAACTTTGTAGTATTGAGCCGTTTATCACAAATTTTCGTTTTTTTTTTTGTTTATTTAAAAGAGTGTAAAATTAACAAAAAAAAATTGTAATTTTCTACTTTAGTTTCTTTTATACGCATACACCTATTTTTATACAGGTTATTTTTTATTGCACCTAATGCAAAAAATCAGTTGTCAAATTAATTAAAAAAAAAATCTATTTTGTTTAGTTTGCACTTCAAAATAACCCAAAGCACTTTTATTGCTTAAGCTTTAAAACCAAAAAAAATATTCCTTACTCTTACTACTTTTACCTAGCGCATTTGTATTTGCCGCTTTCTGAAACGACAGCACTGCATGCGCAACGTATGGAAATTGCAAAATGGACAGCGCGCGTGGCTAGCCATTCGCCATTGCAAAGTATGTCTGATATTAAAAGAATAAAAAATAATTGGAATTGTGTTTTATCGTTCTGTTTCTGCCGAAACAAATTAAATTAAATTCAGTGCGCGAAAAACGTGAAGAGTTGTTCTTTTAAAGAACGTAAAAACATTAAAAACATTAAAAACATTAAAAACATTAAAAACATTAAAAACTTGAAAAACGTGAAAAAAAGCAAAAAAATAAAAACGAGAAAGATAAAAAATATAACAAAACTAAAAGGACTTAACAAGGTAATAAATTGTATATTTATTATATTATATATAGGTATTATATTTATTATATTATGCCTATTAAGATTTCTTGACAAAAAAAACTACCACCATATGACCAGAAACACAAAAATGCCTTTTCTTCAGCATCTATCCATGCGATGTTGAAGATTTTAGTGTTTCCTAAATTAGGTGAATCCCGCGCTACATATATATATATATATATACATATATATATATATATATATATATATATATATATATATATAAATATGGCCAGAAACACAAAAATGCCTTTTCTTCAGCATCTATCCATGCGATGTTGAAGATTTAAGTGTTTCCTAGTTTAGGTGAATCCCGCGCTACATATATAATATATATATAAATATGGCCAGAAACACAAAAATGCCTTTTCTTCAGCATCTATCCATGCGATGGTGAAGATTTCAGTGTTTCCTAGTTTTGGTGAATCCCACGCTACTTTCAACATCCCCCGTTTCCCCCAAAAAAAATTATTTAAAAAAAATTTCATATAAGAGGTGTTTCTTTGGCCATATGTCTTTCAGGGGTACAAATAAAGCTATATCTCGAAAGTTACTTATCCGATCGTTTTTATTTTGGTCACGATGAGTCACTAATGAGCTAATGCAACTAACTGCATCACCAGAATTTTCATGGTATGCATATTAAGATTTTTTGACAAAAAAAAACTACCACCATATTGACCTATGATATGGTCAGAAACACAAACATCAACTTTTCTCAGCATATATACATCCGATAGTGAAGATTTTAGTGTTTCCTAGTTTTGGTGAATCCCGCGCTACTTTCATCACCCCCCGTTTCCCCCTAAAAAAATTATTTAAAAAAAAATTCATATAAGAGGTGTTTCTTTGGCCATATGTCTTTCAGGGGTACAAATAAAGCTATATCTCAAAAGTTACTTATCCGATCGTTTTTATTTTAGTCACGATGAGTCACTAATGAGCTAATCCAACTAACTGCATCACCAGAATTTTCATTGTATGCATATTAAGATTTTTTGACAAGAAAAAACTACCACCATATTGACCTATGATATGGTCAGAAACACAAACATCAACTTTTCTCAGCATATATACATCCGATAGTGAAGATTTTAGTGTTTCCTAGTTTTGGTGAATCCCGCGCTACTTTCAACATCCCCTGTTTCCCCCTAAGAAAATTATTTAAAAAAAATTTCATATAAGAGCTGTTTCCTTGGCTATATGTCTTTCAGGGGTACAAATAAAGCTACATCTCGAAAGTTACTTATCCGATCGTTTTTATTTTGGTCACGATGAGTCACTAATGAGCTAATCCAACTAACTGCATCACCAGAATTTTCATTGTATGCATATTAAGATTTTTTGACAAAAAAAAAACTACCACCATATTGACCTATGATATGGTCAGAAACACAAACATCAACTTTTCTCAGCATATATACATCCGATAGTGAAGATTTTAGTGTTTCCTAGTTTTGGTGAATCCCGCGCTACTTTCAACATCCCCCGTTTCCCCCTAAAAAAATTATTTAAAAAAAATTTCATATAAGAGGTGTTTCTTTGGCCATATGTCTTTCAGGGGTACAAATAAAGCTATATCTCAAAAGTTACTTATCCGATCGTTTTTATTTTGGTCACGATGAGTCACTAATGAGCTAATCCAACTAACTGCATCACCAGAATTTTCATTGTATGCATATTAAGATTTTTTGACAAAAAAAAAAACTACCACCATATTGACCTATGATATGGTCAGAAACACAAACATCAACTTTTCTCAGCATATATACATCCGATAGTGAAGATTTTAGTGTTTCCTAGTTTTGGTGAATCCCGCGCTACTTTCAACATCCCCCGTTTCCCCCTAAAAAAATTATTTAAAAAAAATTTCATATAAGAGGTGTTTCTTTGGCCATATGTCTTTCAGGGGTACAAATAAAGCTATATCTCAAAAGTTACTTATCCGATCGTTTTTATTTTGGTCACGATGAGTCACTAATGAGCTAATCCAACTAACTGCATCACCAGAATTTTCATTGTATGCATATTAAGATTTTTTGACCAAAAAAAACCACGATGAAGAGTCGCGGAGTATAGACGCAAATTTGTGACGTCCGAGGTCAGATTTCTTTGCACTGTATTTATCTAAAATTGTTTTTCTAAGTACGCGATTTTGATTTGCTTGAGTAAATTTCCATTAAGAAAAAACTAAATTTCGAATAAAAACTAAATATTTACAAGGAATTAAGTGATTTAAATCTATTAATTTATAAATCAAAACAAATCTCTCCACTTCAAATACACAATGGGTTCTAGAGGTAGAAAACCACAAACACAGACACCTGTTGTTGTCTCTTCAAATACACCGACGAAGGGCTCTTTTTCAACACCTAATACACAAAAAGAAAACAAATTCAGCAGAGATGACGACTCTTGTCTCACACTTGCTACTCTCGAAGACCGGTTAAACAAACATGCCGACACGATCATCAACCGCATAACGGACGAAATCTCTAAAATTCGTGGCGAGCTCTTTGCCAAACTAGAACAAACCGAACAAATTTGGTCAGAGAAGCTTAATAAAGTAAATAACACGATAGCGGAGATTGTGCACCGAGTTGAATACATTGAAGCCAACACAATCAATGCACTCACTCTTGAAAACAAGTTGGTCTCGGTAAACAAAGCAATTGCAGATGTTGAGCAGAGATCAAATCTCATCGTGAGTAATTCAACTGAAATGCGTCAACTCATGTGTAAGATGTCGTCATTGCAGCAACAGATCGATGCAACTGAAAAAAAGAGATCGCTGCCGATGCTGTTTTGTTTGGAGTTCCTAGTATTCCAGAAGAAAATCTAACATTACTCTTTAATCAGCTGTGTTTAACCGCCAATTGCAAACCACCAACACTGAAAAATATTTTTCGTTCTCGATACACTAAAAGCCAACTTCACCATCACCACCAATAATACGTAAATTTAACAATGTTAAGGAAAGGAACGCTCTTCTCAAGTGTATTTCTGTGTTCAGGAAACAACAACAAAGCCATAAACTCTCACTGCGGGACTTTGGTATGGACTCTGACAATTTTTGTTTCATTAATGAAAGTCTTACCAAAAACACACGCACTGTGTTACACCATGCTGTTCGATTAAGAAATAATCATCAACTATATAGTGCGTATACAATGCAGGGATCTGTTTACATAAAACTAACACCTGATGGAGAGAGTTTGGTTGTGAACAGCGTTGAGTGCTTAGAAGCTGCCGTGACGTCAAATTGATTTTGCCGTAAGCAATGATGATACACTGTAAAAAATTTTCTGAATTCCAAATGTTTTTCAATTATTTTTCCAAAAATTTTTTCAAATGTTATTTGAGTGTTCCTACTATAACTATTTCAATTGTTATTTATCAACTTTTTCTTTTATTTGTAACGATGTTTAACCAAATAGTTTTCGATCTTCTATTGTTTGTTTTTCTTTTGTTTGTAACGATGTTTTGCCAAATAGTTTTCGATTTTTTATTGTTTGTTTGCCAAGTAGTAAAGATACTTATTTCCACTTTTATCTCTTTTGCTTCTCATTCACTCTCTTGGTACTGCTACCTTTGTAGCTCCCAAATTCGCGAGTTCAGCTAACAACACCAGGGGGTTCACTGGCATTAATATGAATACGAACTTATATAATATGATTCGAATTTTGCGAGCTCAATATAATGGATTAAAAATATGTCATATAAACGCGCAGAGTCTAACCAACAAATTAGGGGAATTCAGATACTTGTTTGTGGAGTCCAAAATAGATATTATTTCCGTTTCCGAAACTTGGTTTCAACCAAATATGAGTGATGATGTCTATCGTTTGCAGGGCTATAAGATATTTCGAGCTGACAGAATGTCCAGAGTAGGCGGAGGTTGTTGTTTGTATGTGCGTGATGGGGTTAGCTGCAGGTTTGTTAACAAATCTGAAGACGGGTGCCCTTTGGAATGCCTATTCATCAGTGTTAAATGTGGCTCTGACAACGTTTTGGTTGGATCGGTTTACAGACCATACAACAACGTAAGCACTATACCGTTGGTTACTTCGCTTGAGTCAATTACTTGCTCTTATTCTCACACTTTATTATGTGGTGACTTTAATTGTAATTTGTTAGATAGGCGTTCATCGGAAAGTTTTCTAAATACTTTTGAGGCCCTCAATCTTAAATCCATAAATCTATCTTCACCCACTCACTTTACCGATCTATCTTGCTCCTTACTAGACTTATATTTGAGTAGTGATGTCGAAAAGGTTTTGCTTTACAGTCAGCTTCAAGCACCCGGTTTTTCCAAACACGACTTAATCTTTACTTGCTTAGATATTGCTTGTCAGGTTGATCTACAAAGTTTTCAATATCGTGACTTTAAAAATATAAACGTGTCTGACCTGTTGCGGGACTTTAACAACATAGACTGGAATTCACTTTATCTTATGCAAAATGTAAACCAGCAGATTACTTTTTTAGAACATAACATAAATTCTTTATTTGATTTGCATGTTCCTGTGAAAACCTGTCTCGTGAAACATAAGTCTCCACCTTGGCTGAATGGCGACATTTCTGCTGTGATGTCACGTAGAGATGCCGCCTACAGTCAATGGAGACGATATAGGGTTGACTATTTTCACCAAACCTATTGCAGACTTCGAAATCAAGTAGTCAGAATGATAAGATCAGCTAAGATGCGTTATTATGAAGAAAAAATTGGTACTTCCAATTGCAGCAAAAGCGTATGGAAAAGCCTGCGGGAATTCGGTATTGGGAAAAAATCCCAAGCAGTACCTGACGATATTGACTGTGATGCTCTCAACAAGATATTTACCTCCATGTGTCAGTCCTCAATTGAGGCAATCCCAAGTGGATTATTGAGTGAGGATGAATCGGCTCTTGTCAACAGCGCTTTCAATTTTGTAAGACTAGAAGAGGAAGATATTGTTAGTGCAATACTTTCCATAAAATCGAATGCTATTGGTCTCGACTTGATAAGCCCTAAATTTATTAAGCTGTTACTTCCGTTCTTACTGGGCTTTATAACTCACATATTTAACTTCATTTTGACAACCTCTGATTTTCCTGTTGCATGGAAGAAAGCTAAAATCATTCCCATTCCTAAGAAAAGTACAGGTGTAGTTACAGAATACCGACCGAAAGCCATTCTACCGTTCCTTTCAAAGGTTTTTGAAAAAGCCATCTTCAAGCAGATACAAAACTATCTGACATCCAATAACTTGTTAAGTGCCTGCCAATCTGGTTTTCGGCCGCAAAGGAGTTGCAAGTCCGCCTTACTTTTAGTAACTGATGAAATCAGAACTGCAATGGATAAGGATCACATATCACTTTTAACTCTCCTAGACTTTACAAAGGCTTTTGACACTGTCAACCATTCAATTTTATGTAAAAAGTTGCAAAACCTATATGGGTTTACTAGAGAGTCAAGTAAATTGATTCTTTCGTATCTCAGTGGGAGACAACAATGTGTTATCGCAAATGGTCGCTCATCCAGCTTGATGAATGTCCTGACCGGTGTGCCACAAGGGTCTATACTTGGGCCAATTCTTTTTTCGTTGTATATCAATGAACTTCCACTTATTATAAAGAACTGCCAAATTCATCTATATGCTGACGATGTGCAACTTTTCATCAATCGACCTCTACCGGCGAAAAATGAAGCAGTGGCTTTAATGAACGAGGATTTACTACTCATCTCACGTTGGTCCAAGGAAAATTACCTACGCTTAAATCCCGCCAAGTCGAAAGCCTTACCTATATATCGTAAAACGTTTGATATATCAACCTTAAGACCACTGATGCTAGAGGATAAGACTATTGATTATGTATGTACCGCCAGAAATCTAGGAATGGTTTTCAATCGTACCCTTACATGGAATAACCATCTAAATAGTGCAATAGGAAAGGTTTATGGAAGCCTCCGCGTACTTCGGGTAACTCAAAGTTTTATTCCTAAACAAACCAAACTCCTACTAGCAAAAAGTCTTTTACTTCCTGTTTTACTGTATGGCTGTGAAATTTTCTGTGACTTGGACTACGCGGATAGCCGCAAACTAAATGTTGTCTATAACAATATTGCTCGCTACGTATATAATCTTCGCCGATATGACCATGTTTCTTCTTTTTCTAAACAGATTTGCGGTTGTAGCCTAGATAGTTTATTAAAGCTACGTTCACTAAGTTACCTGCATCTAATCATTCAAACCGAGCAACCGGATTACTTATACAGTAGGCTGAATTTCCCCCAATCTACAAGGTCTTTTGCTCTTATACTACCTCGATTTAAATATCTTACTACTCAGCGTCAATTCTTTATTCATGTTATACGCCTTTGGAACTCCCTGCCAATCGCGATGAGAGGTATCAGAAGTTCAAGAAGATTTAAAAGTTTAGTGTTCACTTATTTGGCAAATCATTGAAAGGTAGGAAGTTTACATATTTTTATATAACATATTTTTACATATTTTATATAATTTTAAATCATTTAATTAACTGTTTTCTATTCTTAAATACTATTATAAAGGCTTGCAACAATTTATAAGACGTATGTCCTACTTTGTAAGCGATTTGAGATAAATAAAATACAAATAAAATACAAATACAAAATACCATATTGACCTATGATATGGTCAGAAACACAAACATCAACTTTTCTCAGCATATATACATCCGATAGTGAAGATTTTAGTGTTTCCTAGTTTTGGTGAATCCCGCGCTACTTTCAACATCCCCTGTTTCCCCCTAAGAAAATTATTTAAAAAAAATTTCATATAAGAGCTGTTTCCTTGGCTATATGTCTTTCAGGGGTACAAATAAAGCTACATCTCGAAAGTTACTTATCCGATCGTTTTTATTTTGGTCACGATGAGTCACTAATGAGCTAATGCAACTAACCGCAACACCAGAATTTTCATTGTATGCATATTTAGATTTTTTGACAAAAAAAACTACCACCATATTGACCTATGATATGGTCAGAAACACAAACATCAACTTTTCTCAACAAAAAAACAATTAATATAAAAACGAAAAGGATAAAAACATAAAATAAGTCTAAAAGGACTTAACAAGGTAATAAATTGTATATTTATAATATAATGTAGGTAATATATTTAAATCAAACATTTGGGACTTGATTCATGCATTCATTTGAATTTGCTTCTGGATTGGAAAAAGTATATTTGTCAATTTTCTTCAAGACGCCTCATCTTAGAAACACAAAAGTGCACTTTTCTGGTTTAGAAGTTAGAAGATGGTTGATGGTAGAAGGTGGTATAGAAGTTAGAAGATGGTTGATGGTAGAAGGTGGTATAGAAGATAGAAGATGGTTGATGATAGAAGATGGTTGATGGTAGAAGGTGGTATAGAAGTTAGAAGATGGTTGATGGTAGAAGTTGGTATAGAAGATAGAAGATGGTTGATGGTAGAAGGTGGTATAGAAGTTAGAAGATGGTAGATGGTAGAAGGTGGTATAGAAGTTAGAAGGTGGTATAGAAGTTAGAAGATGGTTGATGATAGAAGGTGGTATAGAAGATAGAATATGGTTGATGGTAGAAGATGGTTGATGGTAGAAGGTGGTATAGAAGTTAGAAGATGGTAGATGGTAGAAGGTGGTATAGAAGTTAGAAGATGGTTGATGGTAGAAGGTGGTATAGAAGTTAGAAGATGGTTGATGGTAGGAGTTGGTATAGAAGATAGAAGATGGTTGATGATAGAAGATGGTAGAAGGTGGTATAGAAGTAAGAAGATGGTTGATGGTAGAAGTTGGTATAGAAGATAGAAGATGGTTGATGGTAGAAGGTGGTATAGAAGTTAGAAGATGGTAGATGGTAGAAGGTGGTATAGAAGTTAGAAGGTGGTATAGAAGTTAGAAGATGGTTGATGGTAGAAGGTGGTATAGAAGATAGAAGATGGTTGATGGTAGAAGGTGGTATAGAAGTTAGAAGATGGTAGATGGTAGAAGGTGGTATAGAAGTTAGAAGATGGTTGATGGTAGAAGGTGGTATAGAAGTTAGAAGATGGTTGATGGTAGGAGTTGGTATAGAAGATAGAAGATGGTATAGAAGATAGAAGATGGTTGATGGTAGAAGGTGGTATAGAAGATAGAAGATGGTTGATGGTAGAAGATGGTTGATGGTAGAAGGTGGTATAGAAGTTAGAAGATGGTATAGAAGTTAGAAGATGGTTGATGGTAGAAGGTGGTATAGAAGATAGAAGATGGTTGATGGTAGAAGGTGGTATAGAAGTTAGAAGATGGTTGATGGTAGAAGTTGGTATAGAAGATAGAAGATGGTATAGAAGATAGAAGATGGTTGATGGTAGAAGGTGGTATAGAAGATAGAAGATGGTTGATGATAGAAGATGGTTGATGGTAGAAGGTGGTATAGAAGTTAGAAGATGGTAGATGGTAGAAGGTGGTATAGAAGTTAGAAGGTGGTATAGATGTTAGAAGATGGTTGATGGTAGAAGGTGGTATAGAAGATAGAAGATGGTTGATGGTAGAAGATGGTTGATGGTAGAAGGTGGTATAGAAGTTAGAAGATGGTAGATGGTAGAAGGTGGTATAGAAGTTAGAAGATGGTTGATGGTAGAAGGTGGTATAGAAGTTAGAAGATGGTTGATGGTAGGAGTTGGTATAGAAGATAGAAGATGGTATAGAAGATAGAAGATGGTTGATGGTAGAAGGTGGTATAGAAGATAGAAGATGGTTGATGGTAGAAGATGGCTGATGGTAGAAGGTGGTATAGAAGTTAGAAGATGGTATAGAAGTTAGAAGATGGTTGATGGTAGAAGGTGGTATAGAAGATAGAAGATGGTTGATGGTAGAAGGTGGTATAGAAGTTAGAAGATGGTTGATGGTAGAAGTTGGTATAGAAGATAGAAGATGGTATAGAAGATAGAAGATGGTTGATGGTAGAAGGTGGTATAGAAGATAGAAGATGGTTGATGATAGAAGATGGTTGATGGTAGAAGGTGGTATAGAAGTTAGAAGATGGTAGATGGTAGAAGGTGGTATAGAAGTTAGAAGGTGGTATAGACGTTAGAAGATGGTTGATGGTAGAAGGTGGTATAGAAGATAGAAGATGGTTGATGGTAGAAGATGGTTGATGGTAGAAGGTGGTATAGAAGTTAGAAGATGGTAGATGGTAGAAGGTGGTATAGAAGTTAGAAGATGGTTGATGGTAGAAGGTGGTATAGAAGTTAGAAGATGGTATCTGACCAACTTTTTTTTTTAATTTTTCATAATTTGAACATTTTTAACTTTTTTTCAATCTTTTGAAATTTTTTAATGATTTCAATTTTTATTTTACTTGTTTCAAGTTATTTTCTATTGTCTTTAAGTAGATACGTACTATGGCTGACCCTGAACTTAAAGAAAGTCAAAATTCAGAGGGTGATCTAATTGAAGAAATTTTAGAAGGCTCAAGTGAGCTTGATTTGGGTGAAATAAATGAAAACATAGATTTCAATCATGAAATATCAAGAAAAAACTCAGTCGCAGTAGAATATGTTTTCTCATATAATTTGCAAGAGGAAGCAATTTACGATATATTGAAGGGATGGGGACTTTCAGAACTCTGTGAGGTGTTTATTGGTAAATCATGAATTTACTTTTTCCCTGCAGATTGTTAAATATTTGAGTTTTAGAAAAAAAAGTTGATTCAGATTGCTTGGAATACATAAACGTTTCAGACATTGACAATTTAATTCCCCCAGAAATGATGGGATTGCGGATCAAGTTTAAGGCAAGGTTAGCTCAATGGAGATCTTTAAAGGTAAGATGTCTTTAAAAAGATGAAGTTCATTGTAAAATACATAGTGCTCAAATAATAACGATGTTTAATAATTTTTTAGAGCTTACCATTAACTCCAATATCTGAAAAGCTTAGTGGGTGTTCAAGTAGTGCTTTATCTGCATCAAGCGGCATTTTGGAAACATTTCCGAAAGTCTTACGATCCGATTCGGAAAATAGTTTCAACCAAGAAGTACAATTTATGGTGAGTCATAATTCTAGCACCCATTTTAATTTCAATTCAATTTATTAAGGTAGTGAAGATAATTTTTCTAATGAGTTTTTGGGTTTTTTTTTATTATAAGCTAATCAAAATTTTTCAACTCTATTGTATTAAACTAATAGTATCTACCTATGTACCTACATGCAATAGCATTTTAATTTAAAAGAAAAGTAAAGTTGAGTTAGGCCTTGTAGAATTTAGCAAATACCCTTCACTCATTTAATCTTGCGCACAATTTTTATTTAAGAATAATAGTATGCTTTTTTTAATAGAACGTTCAACAAATATTAAAATCAAACTCCCGAGGCAAAGCGTTGCTCTCCAAAAAAATGGCGTTCAATTCTTCAGACAGAAAAGATCTGATATATTTAATAGTAGACTTTGCTCTATTTAACGAGATTTTATTAGGAACAAAAGAAATAAACTCGTTAACTGAACAAATCATTAAACTTTTTCCGTTGGAATCCAAGGTAATATTATTATACTAACGAAAATTGTTAACTAACGAATATTTCTTACACTTATAGTCTTCTTATTACGTTCCTAGTGGAAGTGGTGGTAGAGCAAGGGGTCAGCTGTATTAAGCTTATAACAACAAAGTAAAAGCCCTAAGAAAAAGAGGAGTTTTAGCAAGGCGCTCAAAACCTCAAAAGTCTGAAAATTCATCTTCATCGTCACCACCATCGCCATCATGTTCACCGCTTACAGATAACTCGCAAAGTATGTGATAAATTTACGTTAATAAATCATCATGCTGATATTATGTGAAATTAAGGGTGTTTGTTTTATAATAAATAATATTAATTTATATATTATTAATAATTTTATTAATATGGAATGTGAAAATTTTCAAAAACGAAATATGTTGGAAACGGGTATATTTATTTTTTTTAACATTATTTTTTCAGATGTAAACTACAGATTTCCATATATTTACATACTCAAATAAATTTAAAAATATTTTTTGGAAAAGTTTTTCAAAAATAACCTTTTTTAAAAAAAACTGGTGGAACGATTTTCAATTTTTTTTTCCTAGATAGACATATAGTTTTGAAATTTTATTGCATACTACTTAGTTTTTCTGAGAAAACTCTTAAACTAATTAAAAAAATAAAAGAATTTCCGAAATTATTTTAAATTTTTTTTAATATACATATGCAGCCACAAAGAAATTGCTTTGCATAAGAGCAAGTTCGTGCGACCCAGTCGTGCATTTTATTTAGTCTCAACTAGAGATCCTAACGAAATTTAAAATAATGAAACAAAGGTATCAAAAATATTCCTTTAAAAGTCAATAATTGAAATGCACTGCCATTTTTACATGCGAATATACATAGATACAGCAAGTTATGCGTTCGTCAAAAAAAAAGTTTTAACATTACGATGATAGCAAAGATCAAAAAAGTGGGTCAAAAAAATCTGTCTGTCTGTATGTCTTATCTGTTTGTCTAGCCGTTGAAAACAGTTAAACCGATTCTGTCGAAAATTTACACATAATTTTTTTTCATAATACGAACAATTTATTTTGTCCTAAGAAATAAGAAAGTCTTATTGTTATTTTAATCCCTCAGATTTAAATGAAAAGGATTGGCTGAAATACAACTCACAGCCAATAGAGCTGGTAATTCATAAATGGAAAAATTGCTTTCATATTAGAAGGGCTGAAATTTTGCAGAAGACCGCGGAGGAAATTTTTAATGAGTGGCCACTTTTTACCCAATCAATTCATATTTATTCATTCATATTTATTATTCAAACAGATCGACTTAGACTTTATTTCTCTGTTTGGCGAAGAAGACAAATCAAATTGTTTAAAAAAGAAATGGAATGGCTTTCAAAGAACTTTTTTGCAAAGTGTCGAGGATCAATTCGAAAGTGCGAGCAAAACCGTTAAGCACTTACTACAGCAAATAAATTGTACTGATAGTAAAGGTAATAAAACAAAATATTTCAATCACGCCAGGTTTTTGAGATATTGATATATTATATTAATAGTTAAAAACTGAGTTTAATTTTTGTTTAAGTTCATTATTTGGAATTTTAAAGTATATGGTCATGGTCACCGAACGTATACTAACTTTATATGAATTAATTTCTCTCCAGATTATAAGGATTTGTTAACCTACAAGCTCATCCACTTAAAACTACCTCCCTTTCAAAAAATTACACTTGAGAGTGGAAAAAAGTGGCACGCTTCAATTCAGGACTCAATCAACAGCACCTTATTAGAAGCCGAGAACCAGGGAGACATTTTAACGAAATTCAAACAAATACAAAACTCTCACAAGGGCTTACATTGCAACCTGCAACCTATGGTAGTGGCAAGTGAACAATTATATTATGTAATATCAGATAACATTTTTCATAAAACAGATAGCTTTTTATCGGCCCTTGATTCGGCTTTTAAAATAATTTATGTATTTAATCTTAAATATCCACTTCAAAGCCAAAATGTGTGGTTCTTTTTTGAGAATTTCTTTTATGATATAAATTCAAGTCCTCCTAGTTCTGCAACAACAGCTCTAATTAATGAGTTAAGAATTAAACAAAATAAAGCGGATCAAGCTGATAAACTTGATACTGACTAAGCTTCTTTCGACTTCTTTGACATCCCTTTAAACAGTTTACTAGTGCTTTAGCAGATCAAGCTGATAAACTTGATACTGACTAAGTTTCTTTAGACATTTTTAACATCCCAGTAAACAGTTTACTAGTGCTTTAGCAGATCAAGCTGATAAACTTGATACTGACTTAGCTTCTTTAGATTTCTTCGATATCCTTTTAAACAGTTTACTAGTGCTTTAGCAGATCAAGCTGATAAACTTGATACTGACTATGTTTCTTTAGATTTCTTCGATATCCTTTTAAACAGTTTACTAGTGCTTTAGCAGATCAAGCTGATAAACTTGATACTGACTTAGCTTCTTTAAATTTCTTCGATATCCTTTTGAACAGTTCACTAGTGCTTTAGCAGATCAAGCTGATAAACTTGATACTGACTAAGTTTCTTTAGATATTTTTAACATCCCAGTAAACAGTTCACTAGTGCTTTAGCAGATCAAGCTGATAAACTTGATACTGACTTGGCTTCTTTAGATTTCTTCGATATCCTTTTAAACAGTTTACTAGTGCTTTAGCAGATCAAGCTGATAAAATTGATACTGGTTTTGGTGAATTTGGAATCAAGGGCCGATACAATTTATTTTAGCTTTACATTTACTATTTATCAGTACATACATAATATATTACTCTTTTGGATTTATTAAAAACCCTAGTCAATCATGTTCAGTTGCTTTGCTTGTAAATTATTTTTTTTAAATTTAGATGATTACTACTCACATTTAAAATGCAAGCATAAATATGAAAAAGAAATATTTTGTAAACAAGGAGATTGTCCTCAAGCATTTTCCAATCTTTTTGTTTTAAAACGGCATTTAAAGACAGTTCATTTTGATTTAAATAGCAATACAAACACCTCTATCAAAACAAATTTTACTCCTCTCCTTCCTGCAGAAAATATTAACAATTTGAATGAAGAATTAGGCTTAAATTCCACGGTTCCATCTCAAAAATCAGAAGGTTCATTACTTGGTTTTAGTTTGGATCAAAAATCTTCTGAAGAGTCGTTTACCAAAAAAAATGTCGATCTCTCAGAATGTGCCTTAAGATTTGTTTTAAAATTGATGAATCACAATTCCGTTCCAAGAAATTTAGTATTTAAGGTTGTCAATGAAATTCAAAAACTTTTACTTGACCCTATTAAATGCGTTATTGAATTGAATGATTCAAGCTTAGCAATTCAAAAAATAAGTCAATTTTGTGATACAGCTTTTTCTAAAATAGAGACTGAACATAAGCTTATTAACCATTTGTCGAAAAAAAAATTACTCGAACTACCAACCAATATCACAGTTTCATCTGAAATTCAAAATACAACTGAACGAGGTAAACCAATTTTAAAATACAAGGAAATAAAAGGAACTATTCTATCTATTCCTTTTATGATTAAACATTTTTTTGAAACTGAAAATTTGCTCAAAAAAACTTTGAAAGAAATGGAAGGTCTTATGGCACATTCCGATGATATAAAAAATTTTGTGTGTGGTTCTGTTTGGCGAGAAATTCATTCAAAATTTTCAAACGAAAATAAAACGGTTCTTCCATATTTTTGATCCAGATAATGTGCTAGGCTCGCACTCTGGAGTGAATTCAATATCTGCGTTCTATATAAACTTTCCAACTTTACCAGAGCATAAACGTTCTTCTTTAACCAACATTTTACCTGGTATGCTAATAAAAGCTGAGTATTTTAAAAAGTATGAGCGTCTCGATGTTCTTCATAGCCTTTTGGACATTTTATTAGACTTAGAATTGAATGGCGTAATGATTCAGGTGGAAGGTGTTGAAAAAAAAGTATATTTTGTTTTAGGCTTAGTTACTGGTGATAATCTTGGACTTAATAAAATTCTGGGCTTCAGATCGTCCTTTTCGGCTCTGCATTTTTGTCGAATCTGTAAAGCTTCTAAAGCAGAAACACAAAATCTTAGTTATGAGTTAAAGAGCAGTTTAAGAACGGTTTCAAATTATGATTCAGATCTTTTACTTAATGACCCAAAACATACAGGAATATCAGAGGTATGTGTTTTCAATAGACTTCCGTCCTTTCATGCGGTTGTTAATGTTTCAGTTGATATTATGCATGATCTTTTCGAGGGAGTATTGAAAAATGATATGTGTGCTATTATTTTATATTTCATTAAAACAAAAAAATATTTTTCATTAGAAAATTTGAATGACAGAAAACAGCTTTTTGATTATGGAAGTATAGACTCGAAAAACTACTCCCTTCCTATAAAACTAGAGGCTTTGCAAAACAAAAATTTGAATATGCAAGCTAGTGAAAGCCATTGTTTTGTACATTTTTTTTTCTTTAATGGTTTGGGATTTTGTACCTAAGGACGATAAATGTTGGCTTTTTTTTTAAATCTTCAAAAACTTGTAGATCTTTGTTTATTAACTTCATTTAATAAAAATGATTTAGAAGAATTGAAGGGTCGAGTAGCTGATCATAACAAAACTTACAGAGAATTATTTAATGAGACTCTTAAGCCGAAAGCACATTTTTTGACCCACTATCCCACTGTTATTGAAAGAGTTGGGCCATTAAAAATGATTTGGAGCATGAGAAATGAAGGCAAACACAAAGAATTAAAACAATATGCCCAGAGCATAACATCAAGGAAAAATTTATGCTACTCCGTTGGAATGAAGTTGTCTTTAAAACTAGCTAACTATTTTTATTTAAATGAAAAAGACATAAAGATTAAAATTTTTAAAGGTAAAAATGTATGTATATCTCAAAAACCGTATTTCAAAGAACTTCAAGAATGTGGCCTTGAAGGTATTCAAATATTTTCAGACAGTATACATTTTATGGGAACACCATACACTTCCGGTTTTTTTTTGTTTTATAAGCAAAGTAACTTTATTTATAAAATTTCTGAAATAGTGATTAGCAACAAACGTGTTATAATTGTTTCCACTAAATATATGTTTCAATACGATGTAAATATAAATGCTTTTATTATATCAGATAATACAAATATCATAAGTTTAAAATTAATTACGGAATTTCAATATTATCCTGCTTTGCCACATACTCTTTCTGATGGTAGAATGGCACTTAGGTTTAAAAATTTATAAATGTATATTAATTTAATTTTAATTACTACTTTTATATAAAACATTTTGAAAATGTATTAAATATTAACAAAAATAACTAAACTAAAATAAAAACACTTTATGTAATGTATATTCGATATGATACCTGACTTTGTTATTTCAGAAGTAATGTTTAGCATCTTTAATTGTATTTCAGATTAAAATTAAATTTAGTGCATGAAACAGTGAAATATATTTCATATGTAGTAAAATGTACTGCAGATTAAAATTAAATTTATTGCATGAAACAGTGAAAACATTTAAATTATGTATAGTAAAATGTATTACAGATTAAATTTTAATTTATTGCATGAAATAGTGAAATTTATTACAGATGTCGTAAAATGTATAACAGATTAAAGTTTAATTTATTGCATGACACAGTGAAATCTATTACAAATGTAGTAAAATGTATAAAATCAAATAGGGGAGAATTTACTGCAGTTATAGTTAAATTTACTACAATTGCAGTACAAAATCCACTATTTTATGTTTTACATTTTATTACACCTGCAATAGATTTCACTGCTCCATGTAATGAGTTTTACTACCACTGTAGTAGATTTTACTACAGCTGCAATAGATTTCACTGTTCCATGTAATACATTTTACTACCACTGTAGTAGATTTTACTGTAACTGCAATAGATTTCACTGTTCCATGTAATAAATTTTACTACCACTGCAGTACATTTTACTACAACTGCAATAGCTTTTCCATGTAATAAATTTTACTACCACTGCAATAGATTTTACTACAACCGTAATAGATTTCACTATTCCTTGTAATGAATTTTACTACCACTGCAGTAGATTTTACTACAACTGCAATAGATTTCACTGTTCCATGTAATAAATTTTACTACCACTGTAGTAGATTTAACTACAACTGCAATAGATTTCACTGTTCCATGTAATAAATTTTACTACCACTGTAGTAGATTTAACTACAATTGTAATAGATTTCACTGTTCCGTGTAATGAATTTTACTACCACTGCAGTAGATTTTATTAAAACTGCAATAGATTCTACTGTTCCATGTAATGAATTTTACTACCACTGCAGTAGATTTTACTACAACTGCAATAGATCTTACTGTTTCATGTAATAAATTTTACTACCACTGTAGTAGATTTTACTACACCTGCAATAGATTTCACTGTTCCATGTAATGAATTTGACTACCACTGCAGTAGATTTTACTACAGCTGCAATAGATTTCACTGTTAAATGTAATAAATTTGACTACCACTGTAGTAGATTTTACTACAGCTGCAATAAATTTCACTGTTCCATGTAATGAATTTTACTACCACTGTAGTATTTTTCATTGTTCAATGTAATAAATTTTACTACAACTGTAGTAGATTTTACTACAACTGCAATAGATTACACTGTTCCATGTAATGAATTTTACTACCACTGCAGTAGATTTTACTACAACTGCAATAGATTTTACTGTTCCATGTAATGAATTTTACTACAACTGCAGTAGATTTTACTACAACTGCAATAGATTTTACTGTTCCATGTAATTAATTTTACTACCACTGCAATAGATTTTACTACTACGCCAATGGATTTTACTGCATTACGTTCTAAAATTTTAAAGCAACTACAATAGATTTTACTGTTTATGTAATAAGATTTACTACAAATGCAGTAGATTTTAATTCTCACTTTTAGAACAGTGACAGTAAATTTTACTGTTTCTGTAATGAATTTAACTGTCATAGCTAAAAGTATTTTTTATTACATCGTGGAGTAAATTTTACAACGTGTTTAGTAGGTTCGGATTTTACTGCTTTTATCGTAAAATTTATTTCAGTTTTTCGTAAATTTTACTGCTTTTTTCTCTGTGTGTAGTCAGATATAGGTACCTACTATTGTATGTACCTTATCTGTCTATATGCTTAATCCACCCGAAAATATGAATCTAGGATACCTACTTATGTTATTATACATATGTTAAAAAAAAAATTAAATCCTTCCGAATTTGTATAAAGTTCAAGTTTCAATTTCTACCCTTAAGCTTATGTTCTTATAGTGACTTAAGCACACATTGAATCGCAATCTACGCAAAATAAATAAACAACAAAAAATATGAACGAGTATCTAGGTACCTATAATTTGCAAAATTAATAAAAAAAATACCAACCCCTCGAAATCACATTCATTTTTTTGTTTTGCTTTTTTCACAAGTCAATGGGTTCCACAAAAAAATATAAAAGATCTACAAAAATATAAAATCTTGATTTGGTGTACCTGGTGCCACCTAGTGACGTAGTAACGTAAGGTTTCGTGATTCCTCTATGTATATAAACTCAATGATATCAGCTAGTCGTGAACATAAATTTGGAAGAGCAATAGGAGGTTCTTTGTTTGGCCTCAAAAAATATATAAATGGTAGCTTTAGCGAAATAAATAACACCGTTTGCATAACCTTGAATAATTTAAACTCAAAATTCTATATCGTTCCCGTTTACATTAACTGCAATTTCTGGGATGTCGAATTTTATACGCTTTACGATCTTTTAAATATTATAGATTCTGAAAACATAATGCTAATTGGAGATGTTAATGCCAGGATTGGCGAAGAACAGATAGTTCCATCTAAGACTAGTTTCACTAGCACTGACATTTTAGACAAACGTAACTCAAAAGATAAAATCACGAATAAAAATGTTCGCCTTTTTCTAGAAATGTGCCAAGCTTTCACATTGTATATACTTAATGGATGTAGCGAAGATGATAGAAATGGTGAGTTTACTTTTATTGGAGGTTCAGGGAAATCCGTCATAGATTTTTGTGCAATATCGGGTGAATGGAGTAAGATCATTATCTTGTTTTAATGTAGGAACCGAGATTTATTCTGATCACATGCCTTTAACTGTAGTTTTCGACTTTGAGTTAAATCTAGATTATTCCATGCTAACCTTACCACCAAAACTTCTGTGGAAAGAAAATCAAAAAGAGCTATATGGTTCAAGACTATTGTCGGAGATAGAGAGTACTTCTGCAACCAATACATTGTTACATACCGCTGCAGAAAAAATTAGTTATCTAGGCAATTGCATTAAAAAAGTTGCTCCAATTAATCCTAGATTGAATAAACAAACAAACTTTCGACAGAAGTGGTTCGACCAGGAATGTTTCACCGCGAGAAAACTATCATTTACCTTGCTTCAAAGATTGAAAACATCTACAAGCCCAAATGAAATCCTTAGAAAACAATACATCAGCGCAAATAAAACCTATAAAATTCTATGCAGAGAAAAACGTCAGCAATATCTTAAACATGTAGCCTTAGAACTCTCGAGCGCGAAAAATAGTAAAAACTTCTAGGATAAAATAAGGACACTGAAAGGCGTAGAATATGTTTGTGGAGTCCACCTTTCAGCCTCAAAATTATCAGAGTATTTTCAAACCCTACTCAATCCAACTAACATCGGTGAGAGTATACGATTTGCTGAACCCCTGATAATCGATGATTTACTTGATATGGAGTTTGATATGAGTGAACTTATGACAAGTCTACATAATATCAAAAACAAAAAAGCACCAGGACCTGATAGAATAGGTAATGAATTTTACAAAAACGCTCCACCCCAGTTTTTAGGTAAAATGCTAGCAGCATTCAATTTCATCTATAGATCTGGTGAAATACCTCAGGAATTCAAAGATGCTATTGTTTACCCAATATACAAAAAAGGCGATGTCAACACACCAAGTGATTATAGAGGAATATCCTTTATGAATTCGATCGCTAAAATTTTCTCGTCTATTCTTCTGAGAAGAATCAACACCTGGGTTGAAAGAAACAAAATATTGAGTGAATATCAAGCAGAATTCCGAAAAGGATATTCTACTGTAGACAACATATTCACCCTCACAACTGTTGCCCAATACTTCCTTAGACAAAAAAAGAGTTTGTACATGTTTTTTGTAGATTTTAGAGCAGCATTTGATTCGATTGATCGCACTGCACTTTTCTATAAACTTTCACAGAAAGGAATGCCAACCAAAATGCTGACAGTCTTAAAAAACATGTACAAAAACACACGTCAAACTGTGTGGGATGGCAGAAATGTGTCCGATTGGTTTGAAACTAAGACCGGCGTTAAGCAGGGTTGCCTGCTTAGTGCAGTCCCTTTCGCTCTGTTTATAGACGATATATCGGAACATCTGCCTGCAGGTATCAGAATTGCACAGCAAACCATTAAAGTTTTACTCTACGCTGACGATATCGTTCTGCTAGCGGAATCTCCTCACAGCTTACAACTGATGATCAACAAAATAAACAATTATTGCAAAACATGGAACCTGAGGGTCAACCTAGAAAAATCTAAGATAATGATCGTGCGCAATAGACAAACAAAACTGAGAATGGAAGAAAAGTGGTGGTTCGACGGTGAAGCAATATAAATTGTCACCCAATATAATTACCTCGGCATAGTTTTGGAGCCTAACATGAAAATCACACAACATCTCGAAAAAAAGCTATCAGCATCAAAAAGTCTACAAAATGCATCATGGAAAAATATAATCAATAAAAATGAAATACCAACATCAGCGAAATACCGCATCTTTGAAGCTGTCATGCGCTCGGTTATGTGCTACAGTTGTCAAACTTGGGGATTTAAACAACATGAGGAAGTTGAAAAATTGCTACGATTCTTCCTTAAAAAACTTTTTCGCCTTCCTATGAACACTCCTAACTATGTTTTAACTCTGGAGACAGGTCTCCCAAACCTTTTTAATTTTACACTAAAATTACATTTTGACTACATAATCAAAGTGCTGCAATATCCTTCACACAGACTCCCACATATTCTCGCTAAATACACCTTTGAAAACAAATTAGAATGGGTAAACGATTGGATGTCTTTGGCAGAAAAATGTGAGATAAACATAGATATCCAGTATAATGATCTATCACGTTTGAAGCGGCAGTGTTATAGTCTTTTGGAACTATCTGACCATCACAATCGCAATGAAAGTATAATTCAGGCAACATCCTCTATAAATAGAATAATCTACCCTGAACTTAACTTCGATCTGAAAAGCAAAAATTATTTTATTGATTGTCGTAGCGTGAAGGCGATATCCTTGATATGTAGAGCAAGATGCGAAATGTTGAATTTAAACGGGTCTCCTTTCAAAAAAATTGACTCCAACCTTTGCACAATATGTAATTTAAAATCAAAAGAAGATACATTCCATTTTTTGGCAATATGCCCGATTTACAAAGATTTTAGACTTATTTATTTTGGAAAGCGCTCATTGACAATGGAAGAAACAAAAAACATCCTTAACGGAGATAATTGGGAAGCTCTTCACACATATATCGAAAAAGCATATTCATATCGAAATTTGATCATAACGGAATTTACATAGTTAAAATAAACACAAGATACCATGTTTTTGTATTAAGATTGTTTTTTTTCTGTTTTTCATTATTTATACTTCAATATGTTATACAAGGTGCACAAGAACAACATCTCAACGTGTCAATCAGGCAGACGGCAACGCCATTGCCCACTCATTTTATTTTATTTTATTATAATATATTCTTGTATTGTTATTTTTAAAGCTGAAAAAATAAAATAATATCTAATCTAATCTAAATCTAGTAGCAGAAATACCTCATCAAGGATTTACAAACGCGTTAATAAAATTTTATGTTAAAATTCAATAAGACTTCTAAAAGAGCTTGGATTACCAGGTAACCTTTAAGTATTTCATGTATTTGTATCTATATGTTGTGTGAAGAAGGACGAGGAAGTATTCCGTCCCAACAAGGCCCACAGGCGGGTCGTATTAAGTGCCTGATAGCATACACAAGAAGCCTTTGTACGTCGCGTATGACCACGGACGGTGGTGCACGCCAAAAATATTGTACGATCCTTTGTGGAAGGCAGGACCTAACGCCTCCTCCTCCATATACGTGTAGTGATATTAGTGTAGTACAATAGGTATAGATATAAGAATTTCCTAATCACTTTCTTTTAGTGGTTTGAACACAAAGTGCAGTATAATTACCTGTTTTTTTTTGCAATTGCGGTTCGGAAACCAAAGCTGATTTCGGTATTCCGCGTTATCTTTATAGTGCCATTGCTACTCATTGATTTAGTGTCGCGGTTAGTTTCATTGAGTAATACAATCGAGTATCCATTGTTTTTTTTTTATCAGACAATTAATTATTTCGCCGAAGCGCTTGTACGGACTAAGATTTTCTAATCCTGCGATAGTAGAATACTCCCCTTGGGTATTCTTCACCAGTGTTTTGAGTAGGTTTCTCTCATTCGCTGGTAGGTCAAGCGGTATTTGACCATACACACTAGTCGGTTTTCGAATAGTCGTTCGCATTTGAAAATTTACTTCAGTCGGTTTCTTATTATATATCCGGTCTTGTAGACTCTTATCCTTTGCGTCGGTAGCGACCAGCCGCGTCTGTAATTCAACGTCGCGTTTATTTTTTTTTGTCATTTTTCACTAGCCTATGGCGCTTGTCACTCTTCTTAATTTTTTTGTATTCTTTTTTCACTCGAGTTAATCTGATGGTTACTCTTTTCTTTGAACCCTCATAGATCGCGTTAGTTTGAACGTTTTTTGTCATCGCGTTATCGTTTATATCCGACAGGCTTTTGCCTTGAGTCGAGCTAACTTACGAAGATTTTGTCTCCACGCATTAAGCGAATCAATATAGAATCGACATCACTTATAGCTTCACCCTGCCAAACGATCACGAGATAGCAGTAGCTAACTCGTGAAGCTTCAACTGTAGTAAACTATTGTAGTGTAGAAATATACTTAGTTTTCGTTATTAATAATCATTTCTAGGTGACGCTGAAGTGCACTTCAAAATTACCTGCGAATGAATGCGGAATTAACTCTACCATAATCATCTGGTAGCACACTTGCCAATATAAACTTTTACAAATATATTTTTTTTTACTTTTACACTATATTACTGTTGATTGCATGATTGTTTTATCGAATACACGGCTGGATGCGAAGTGTATCCATACGTATAGGGTATTTTGCATGAATATTGATTTACCTATATATATATACGTACTGATTTAGAAGATTCATTCTAAGCCAGTTTATTCTCGACTCATTGCTGAATTAGTTCAATCGTTTTACTCGTTCGTCCGTTTTAAAAACACCGTCTCGATCAGGGGTCGTTTAAGTCGTCCCGTAGATTGGAGTAGCGAACCACTGCTACCTTGAGTATCCCCGGGGATACTATTTGAGCCATTATCGTTGATAGGGTTTACAACGATAACGTTTCGTAGCGCCGCGGTAGGAAGTTTCCCTTTTAGTATTGGCTTCCATATAAAAGAAAAGATACCGAGTTTTGAATAGCTTCCATAGAAATTAGTTATAAATAATTTATAACAATTTCGATATTTTTTTTTTTAAACGTATACCCACTTGAATTTTCAATCTCCACATAATCTTGCTATTATGATATTAAGTTTTTAGGTATTCAAGACGCATAGTCTAGTAGTTTAAACTTTCTTTTTATCCATGTTGATAATTTCGAAATTCATATTACCTCTTTGAATAGTGTAACGTTAAAGAAAAGAATTCAATGATTATCGGAGAGACGAGACGAGCCATTGCTATCGCCAACAGGCACCAAACCTCTTCACCTAAATACCCTATGGATATCCAGGATCCAAACCCATGCCCCCTGACACCCCAACCCAAAGAGGAAGCAGGAAGAGACAAGCACCTCTAACATCCTTGACTTCTATACCAAGGCAATGCATCTCCATCAACAGTAAACCGTGTATCGGTGCAGCTAGCATCCCTATATTAGACATACTTACACTTCGCAAACACGGTTCCTCGCTCTTCCTACTCCTCTTCCCATTCTCCAACTCATTATCCATCCCTACACAGAAACGTAAACCATCCGTAAACCACCGACCTACCATAGGTACTGACTACAAAGTCCCGTAGAACAGCCTAGTGGGTAGCCGGTGACATGTCTGCGTCTATCCGCTGCGAGTACTAGATGTTCCGCTTGCAGCTGCCTCTCGTGGTATCCTACACCTGAAAACCAAGGACCCTACTTAAATCCCCACAACCGTATCTAGACCTGTGTTGCTATTTCAAAAAATCTTCAAACAACTTTCCAGAGTTTTTACTCCAGATAGCATTAGTAAGTCTAGTTACTTTCAAATGGTTTCGTGTAATTGGGATGGAAGCAACCCTATGTCGGCAACGCCCATTCTCTCGTTAACTATCGTTTGAGGATAGTCGCCAAGAGCGGCATGCGACAACGCAGGGTCGTGGTCGAGATCGACCGTCGCGGTGGCCGGCAGTACCCTAGCCCCAACCAGCTCAGCCAGGCCGTGGGCACTTGCTTCGGGATCTATACAACCGGTGTTACCTCTTTTTTTACACTGCCGACCGTTGAACTCTGATGTTCGAGTCCGAATATTAATGTTAATAAGCTTAAGGGCCCTCATTGCTATTGAAGCCCAGAAGAAAAAGAATTGAATATCAGAAAGATAGGATCATGGATCGCACCTCATATTTTCCATAAGGAGATAACATAGTAGAAGAAGAAGATTTCAGATTTAACTACCACATTTACCAAGTGGAACGCTACACGTAAGTATTCAAATAAAACAAAAACCCAACCATAGATTGTCATGGTGGTAATGGCCTAACATTAACATCGATACATTCAGCGGCCAAGATGAAATGCTGAATGTCGATAGCGAGGTGTCTAACTCGTTGGGGAGAGAGGTTCTGAGATGGTACACGACCTCCCCGGTCTCACAACCCACCCAATTTGAACCTGAAAATCACATCTCTCGGGTTCAACCGTGGCTGTCCTTTGGACCTACGAGTCCCCAAGACTCGATAAAAATTAGTGGGCAGCCCCTTGACATAATAAAGCAAGCAAAAGCTGCTCGCTTACTGTACTACCCTAAACTCAAAACATGACCCAAAACTAGATACTATGTTTTGTACTTGCAACATTATATCTAAAAGTAACAATACCCTAACTCATACCATACGATGTTCCATGACAAAATGAGGTGAGGGATGCCACCCTCCCTGAGAGAAAATCTACTCAATCATAATAGAATATCTGCAAATTCCTCAAGAAACAATATAAATTTCCAAAATGAAAAAAAGCAAATGCGGAATTTTCTGAACGTTATAAAATCAATGATTTTAGTTTATTATATAAATCCTTATATTTTAACATAAGTAAAATGCTTAAGTTTTATACCTAAGGTTACTCTTAAATTATTATTTCATATCATTAACTTATCTTTTGTTTATCAAAAAAAAAGATTGCTTTTAATAAATGTTTCCTCGCAGAGGATTTACTTTAAGTAAAAAGTACGATTACAAATCGCAAAAATGTTTTAATTCTTAAAAATATTCAAATAAATCCTTGTATTAGGATTATGGTTTATTATATTTTGTTAGCCCGCGAGAAGTTATAAAACATAAAAGACTGCTACAAAATCACGAGAATAAACAAAAAAAAATTACGGTGAGAAAGTATCTTTCTAATCATTTATAAGGGAAGAATCGAATATCGCGAAAGTTCTTCAAACATCTCCACATTCATATCAACAAAATCAAAATATTCAAATATAGATCAATCAAATACCCCATACCTCTGAAACACAATTCGTGTTCATCAATATGTTCGATAAAACAAGTAATTGTCAATATAAATTAATTTTCAATATAAGTAAAAATATTAATGAGGGTCCTTTTCTACCAATGGGGTAGCAAAAGGAGCGTAAAATCTACTTAACGCTGGTCCGGAAGTGCACTCCTGGGTAGCTGTGGAAAAATTGATTAAATGATTCTAGATTTGTGCTAACTACGGTTGATTGTATATTGTAAATTGATTTTCTCGTTGTGGTATCGTGAATCTGGGATCAAACGTTCGACGTTTGATATCAGGCAATCTTCAATAAATTGTCTTATATGCTTGTGATATGGTCCAGTGTGTCATATAGTCACATTTGAGTAAGATGCCTTAAGAAAGAATGATACTAAGCGCTTGATTACATGTAAAACTCGATGCACGAAAAGACGACACAGAAGAAAAAGAAGAAAAGAAAAAGTGAAGTAAGTATCGAGGTGAAACTCAATGTTTCAATGAAAATGAATGCGCGAACGCGGCGTTGAAACGCGAGTGAAGGGTGGTCGCTACCGACTCAAGGAGGAGTGTGGGTGGTCTATAAGACCAAGTGAAAACGAAAATAAGAATAAAATAATAAAGTGTAATTAAAGGATGTTCACGCAGTGCATAAACTGTCACAGAAAAGTGGATATACTCGTAACTACGAGCGAAAACGTTCATGGGTAGCACTTCACTTAAGCTCCGAAGTTATCGAACGATGAAAAGAAGCAAGGGCTTCAAGGATAAACTTTGTCAAAAGATATAGATCGCGACACGGTAATGCTCAATCATATACCCGACATTACAAAAAAAATCTTCACAAATTATTGCGTTGACACAAATAGCACTATGTCACGTTACACAAAGCATAAGCTAGGATATATTCAATACAATAAAAAGATAAATATTATATTTCAATAATAGTATATAAACGTTATGTGCGAAACTTGTAGTTCACATATCACTGTCCACCAAAGGAAAATTCTAAAATACCACCGTCCATGGTAGGTGATAGCTTACGCCAGCGTTAAACGCTGAATGAGTGCGGCGACGAATATATAAATATCTTTTGACGAGCGTTAAGGCTCCCTTATATTTTCACATAACGTCACAAACAGAAATAAATTTAAATCGGTTACCTCAGTATTTTGATAAAGAACACTTTCATAATTTACATATATGTGATACTATTCAGGATCTGTTGCTTGATGAAGGTATAGCTGCACTGTTCGATTATAAATTCCCACGACGACACTGCGTCAAAATGGTGTGGAAGGGATTTATATAGTTGCTCCCGCGATGATCTAACGATGCTCTTGGTGATTCATGCACTTTGTGGACCGGCATCGACATGCGATAGTCTGCCAGACGTCCTGATGATGATTCAGCTACAACTGATTTCCTTGATAGGTTCTTCAACTTCTTGGTGGTGTATTCGATGAGATGTTGTTGGATTTGATTGCGCCTCTTGGTAGGCTACTCTGCTCCAATTAGAGTGTATTCGTCGACGAGCCAACTATCGGATCAACGTCGAATGTTATACACACATTGGATGACCGCAAAGAGATGTCCCTTTAGGTATGACTGCTGAGGAGATAACCTCGTGTATATAGTGGCGAGTGCTGTCCGGAGAAATTCGGATGGCAGCCGCGTGGAAAATGGAAGCGTCTGGCTCAACGCCAGCTTCTCTCAATGGGGCGTTATCAGTATTGGTTCTGTAGTACTGTGTACAGTATATGGCCAAAAGAAAAAGACGAAGAAACAGAGTTGCACGGACGTCGAGCGTGGCCCAGGCTTGTCGCTGCGTCGACGGCCTATGAATACGATTAGGTGTGGTCGTCAACGCGATGAAAGGTAGCAGATCCGACCTTTGTCGCCACGTGTGTCCGTGCAAAAAAAAAAGGAAAAATGGTGTGGGTCTATGTTTCTCAGTGAAAGTAAACCAGCTGGATGGAGCACGAAGCAATCTTGCGTCGAAACAGGTGTAATTTTATTATAAAGGAATAATGACTACAGCGTTCCACAAGGCATTGATTTTGTTGCATCTGCACGTGCTGCCGTATATTTGCTGCCCTTCACGGCGGTTGGAGTTCATATATGTATGATTCCTGGAGCCGCCTCGCTGGTCCTGTCCCGTAAGGATATAACTGGTGATGTATTTCTGCTCTCGGATATAATGATCCTAGATTAAGGATGGACAGAAATTAACAAAAAAAACAGAAACCTGCCGGCTAATGGACGCCGCCATCAATATACAGATTGAAGCAACAATGCTGATGCGCATTTGCAACAATAATTGATGCTTATAATTAACTCACCATTAATCTTTATAATATTGGATGATTTATATACGTATCACCTCAATTGCTAAGCAATGAGGTGTTTTCGTCTCCTCCAAGGAGTAATAAAATGGCCGCGGTACAAGTTACCAAAAAAAAACTTATTTGGTTCTGCCGCGGTGGTGTGCTCTGTTCGATAGTTCTCTTCAAAATGAAATCCACTAGAGTTGGGTAGTTCCGGAGCTTAAATAGTTCCAGGAACCATGTCCTCTCTCGGATACAGTTCCACTCGTTCCACAAACTGAATTTAAACATGTCCATAGTTCCGACTACATAGACACAAAACAACAACGAGAAACAATACGAGAGCGAACATCGAACATGTCTCTGTTTGGTTACAAATTAAAATACACACGCATATTTGTTGCGAAATATTTCCAGCCAAAGCCAACACACGAATGAGAATGATAAAGTATAGCAGATACATACCGGAACGATACACTTAATACTTATACGTTAATCCGTCCGACTTCGCATCATGCAAATAGTTCCATATATGTATATCTTCTTCTAGCACATTGCCTCGAACATGTTTCTTTCCTATACTACATATTGCTAATTAGAAAGAATGCAAATACAATGCCAACAAAAGACATGGAACTATTAAGGGAACTATGAACATGATAATGAGATCAGACCGGTTGACATTCAGTAGTTCCGAACATGAAGAAACTACAACAAATGCACTATACCTATACTCCATCCATGTCCATAGCTAGCAATACAAGTGGAACTACTAAGAAATGTTATAGGCAATGTGCTTGAAGAAGATATGGAACTACAGGAGGAACTATTTGCATGATGAGAGGTCGGACCAATTAACATTGCTTCGTAGTTCCACTCTTATACTAGGTATGATGGATATGGAATATAGTGCATTTGTTGTAGTTCTTTCATGTGCGGCTATACTCATACAAAGTTCCCTTAATAGTTCCGCGGACATGGTTCCAGGATTTAGTTCCGACCGAAAAAAGAACTGTTGCATGTCCGTTCCGCCTTTGGAACTGTTTTGCGCAACTCTAAAATCCACTGTCGGCTTCCTGGATAATGCTTCCACTTTCCAGGAAGCCAACGCCCTATTTTCCAATCCTGTTTCTTTCTTTCCATGCATGGTTCTGTTTGTTTGTGGTATGGCCACAGAAATGTAGCTAAGAAAATTATGGATGGTTCACACTGTACTGTTTTCGTAAATATGCATTTTGAGCAAATTGAATGTACATCGACACAGGCAAGTAAGTATTATATTCGGGTTTGAGGCTCCGTTCACACTAAAGGCGGATAATTAGTATATCCCGATATCGTGAATGACACAAATTTGTAAGTAAATATCAACTTAGTGACAACTGTATCTGACTGAAATTGACGTCAGATGTGACATTAAATTAGCTGATAAGGATATCGTCTCCGTGGATTCATGGATAGTTCGCTGAGTACTTTGCATAGCGTTAAACTCTATATCCGGCCTTACTGTAGTAACTGTCAGTTTGCCAATAAGTATTGAAACAGAAGTTTGACTGCCGATATGTCACTTTTGGTTTCGAAATACTCGTCGATGAGTTAATATGTGCGGATACCAAAACTAATTCAAGGCACAGGATAAAGGTAGGTACTTTGGCACCTAATTCCTTTACCCAATGTCGTGGATGCTACTGAAGTTTTGGTCACGAATGACGTCAGCAGTGCTAACTTCATGTATCAAATAGCTTCTCCACGGACCTATAAATGATACTGAGCAAGGTAGTCGATGATTCTAAGCGAGCTCATTCATACATACTGTTTGACTCAGCTCAAATATTATGGATATAGACAATATGTCAAATGTTTAAATCAAAATAATTCACGTAGGTTTGTCTGTCATAATTGTTTGATGGACATTTATCGCTCAACCAACACATTAAATGGCACTTATCGCTCAACTAGTGCGCCTAACATCTTTACAAGTTCACTTGAGTGAAAATCTTAAATGTGGTTTAAGTGCGACCTGGGTATAACTTCTAGAATTTTCGTTTGTACCCTGCAAACGTAGAAGTACAGAAATAACCAGTGGAATATGTACGTAAAAGAAGTACTTCCTTTCCACTGAAAAAGGATAGGCGATCGGGAAAAAATTCAGTTATATACCTACTGTATATAAGAATATATGAAGGCACTATCTCTTTCTAAAAAAGCAAAATATCAAAAAAGTACTGCACTTCCCCGCCAATAAAAGTACTTCCAAAGCACATCCAAAGTACTTCTGGGGATGCACCTACTTCAATGGATGTACATCTGAAGTACTTTTTTGAAGCGCATATTCCACCAGTTATATTCGTACATCCAAAGATGCACGCGCTGTGAATGTAGAACTACGAACCGAAATAGACATGAAGTCAAAAAAAAAAATTAGGAAAAATGCATTTTTATGATAATAATTTTATTATTAAATAAATTATATTATTATTTACATTTGTATTATTAAAAATATATTTATTATTAAAAACAAACAAAAATATCACAAAAAAATAAAATAACTTACACACAAAAAAGGATTCGCCATATTCTCAAATTATACACAACAAGCTCAACTCAACTTAAAAACTGTTGATGATTATGTTTTGAATCGAAGATCATTCTGACAAAAAGACAAACGGCAAAAAAAAAGAGACAACATTTTGCATTACATCCTGGATTTCTCCTTCGCGCAGTTCAAAAGGGAATCGTTAATTGTTTTTTCAGGAGAAACCAAACTACTTCCTTTGATGTACGTATTTCATCGATTGTTACCGTTTTTTCTTGTTTGCAGGGGTATACTCTACGGCGCAGGGGAAGTAGTAAATAAAAAAACCCACACATTCGAAGGATATATTTTTAGTTGTAGTAGTGTTTTCTAGAAAACTACTGCGGTTTGGTTTGCAGGGTAGTTTGTCTGTCTCAGGCACTTCCAGTGAAAAATTGCGCAGTGCGCATGTCTGAGACATTTCCAATTCAGATTGGAAATCCTGTGGAATCCGTTCTGGAAGTGGATTCTTTCAAAAAAGTGGGTTCCATTTTGTGGAACAAATTTTTCTGGTGGATCGTAGTGAATGCGTTCAGCATGATTTGAGAATTCGGACATTCTCCAATAGATGGCACCAGATATAAATGTTATTCGTTATTTGTAGGGTGAGAAGGTTTTTCCCTACAAAACTTGGACTTTCGACTAAGTCTACTTAGTCTAACTTCCAAGAAAAAGAGAACTTCTCACGAAGAAGACATCGTGTCTGAAACCTATTACTCTTCGTGTCGTGAAGACACTGCGACTCTTTCACGTCTAGTCGGTCGAAGACAAAAAAAATTCTAGAGTAAATACTTTATGGACATCATGGGGTTGGGTATTACGGATGAACGTCTGAAATTTAATACATATAGCCAACCGAATACCAACCAAGAGTGTCATGCACAGCTGAGAGCCGGGCATCAGATTAAATTATGAATCGTAAAAGATTATTTTTAATTACTAACAGGTAATCATATGGTACGTCAGGTAAAAATAGTTCAAAATTGTCATGGCTGGTATTATAAAGGAAGGAAATACATTTCCTATGTATATGCTCAGATGTTGATTGCAAAATTAGCAATTTACCTTTTTAAATCTTTAGTATGGCATGTCGATTTATGGCCTCGCCTGTCTTCAACTTCATATAAGTTATTGCCGATTATCTTGTTTACTCGAACTTTAATAAATTTCGGACACCACTTCGCATTGAGATGTTTAGTTGCGTCACTCAAGATCTGGTTCCTTTTGTATATTTCATCTCCTACTTTGAACATTATTTTTCTACTTCGAAGATTATAATTTCTCTCGTAGGCTTCATGGGTCTTAATTAACGCTTGCTTTAAATACGAATGAACGATGTTCATCTTGGCAACCTTGGGAAGCCAATCTATCTCCGAGCAGTTCAGCCCACCCAACTCTCTCAAAAGACGGTAATCTGCCCCGTGCTCTATCATACGGTGTCCGAATAGGGCTTCGTATGGGGACATCGAAAGAGTTGAATGTACCGTCGTGCGCAAGGCACTGCTGATAGAAGACAGATGGGCATCCCGATCTGTCTGTCGAGGATTGAATGGCTGCAAGAATTGACCGGTTTACGCGTTCGCTTGCGTTTGACTGGGGAGCATACACTGCTGTATGGTAGTGTTTGACCCCGAAAACATCTAAGAACTTTTGAAATTCCTTACCCACAAACTGTATACCGTTGGCACACCATAAATCAAGAAAACGTCGTCTCTCAGGAATTTGACCACGCTCGCGGCTGTTGCCTTGCGCAGTGGCTTGATGAAGACGAATGTGGTTAGTTGGTCTAATACGATCGCGATATAGACGTTACCGGACCTTGATCTGGGATATGGTCCGAGGAAATCCACATACAAATGTTGGAATGGTCTATCTACCTCAAAACTGTCTCCCATTTCACCTCGTAAAGTCATGTTGGCTGCCTTACTGGTCTTACATGTTTCACACCTGTCTACGTATAGTTTAACCTGTGTGTACATACCGGGCCAGTAGAATCTATCACATTACCTGTAAATAGTCTTCACCACGCCAACATGCGAAGCGCGCGGCGGATTGTGAGCCAGTGAGATTAGAGATTCTGTCATCTCTGATGGGACCCACAACTTCCAAGTTAGATCGTCCGCCAAGGGATTACCAACCGCGTGTTTAGTGCGTTTATAAATGTAACGCTCTGACACTTTGAGGTCAGGCAATCGTTCCTGTTCTTTCCTGATATGATTGATGATGTCCAGATAACCTTCGGATTTAAAGGACGGATCCTCAAGATCGATGTGGAGTACTTCCGAGGTCTCGATCTGTGGTAGACATGAAAGGAAAGCTGACACTGTCAACTCATCGTCTTCATATGCTCTAGATAGAGCGTCTGGCACGACATTCAAAGTTCCTTTCCTATGCTCCACCACAAAATCGGAGCCTTGGAGTCGCATACTCCACCTCGCTAATCTTCCAAATGGATCCTTCATTGTCATCAGCCATTTCAGGCTGGAATGATCTGTAATCACACGAAAATGGAACCCCTCAACGTACGACCTGAACTTCTGGATACCTTCAAAAGCTGCTAAGCACTCGCGCTCTGTCACCGAATAGTTTCTCTGAGCAGCATTCAGTTTCCGAGAGAAGTAGTATATAGGCTGCTCCGCCCCGGATTCGTCCCGCTGACAGAGTACACACCCGATGCCAGTCGCTGATGCGTCGCAGAGAATGATAAATTCTTTGGAGAAGTCCGGATTGACTAGCACAGGCGCTGAAGTCAAAGCTTGCTTGATTTGCAGGAATGCTTCAATAGCTTCTGGGCCTAGCTTGAATGCTTTTCCCTTTTTCAATGTCTCGGTCAAGGGTGCGGCTAGGGTACTGAAATCTTTAACAAATCGCCGATACCAACCTGCCATACCGAGAAATCGGCGAACTTGGCGAGTTGTGGTTGGAAACGGGAAGCTAGTAATTGCTGAAATCCTATCAGGATCCGCTTTCAAGCAACCCTGACCTACCTTATAACCGAGATAGTGAAGCTCATCAAAACAAAACTTCGACTTCTCGACGTTGATCGTCAGTCCTGTTTCAGTCAAGCACTTTCCGACTATCTCCAGAGTCTGCAGATGTTCGTTGAAGTCCTTCGACACAACCAATAGATCGTCCAAGTATACGAATACTTGATCTCGCAATCCTGGTGGGATTACGCGACTCATTAGGTAGCTCAAACTTTGTGCCGCATTACATAGACCGAAGGGCATGACCTTAAATTGGTACAGTAGTCGGCCCGGTACCGTAAAAGCGGTCTTCTCCTTCGAACTTTGCTCCAGCGGTATCTGCCAAAACGCATCCTTCAGATCCACGCAAGAAATATAACGTGTCTCTGTCAGACGTGCTAGCAGCCCCTCTATATGTGCAATTGGATGAGCATCTTTCTTGGTTACTGAGTTCACCTTCCGAAAGTACAAGCACAATCGGTTCTTACCAGGTTTGCGTACAAGCACCACTGGGGAGCTCCATGCGCTGGAACTTTCCTCGATGACTCCTAACGAAAGCATGCGGTCCAACCTCGCATACATAAGGGTTTGTATCGCTGGAGATACGGGATAGTAACTCGGCTTTATAGGTGCGGCATCGCCTGTATCTATGTAATGTTGCACTAGATTTGTCTTCCCGAGTCCATTGACTGCGAAGGAAGGAAATCCACGCACAACTGCTTCTAGTCGTTTAGACTCTTCATCACTCAACTTAATCTGATTGGTGGGTCTCACCTCTGGCCCACCGGTCGCAATTCCTGAAAGACCCGCAATTACATGAGGTGCGATCTGAAACTTCTGCCAAAAGTCGACGCCTAAATATAGACGTTGGCTTAATGACGGCACGATATACAGATCTATATCTTTAGTCACACTTTTATACTGGATCGCCGTAGTGATCACTCCCACTATGAATCGAGAAGACCTAGGAAACTGTCTCCAAATAAACCAACCGTCACATAAGGACGTGGGTCATTCGATTCAAGGCCTATGGGTGCACACGCGATGTTACGATAATTAGTCCGCTTCCGATGGAAGCGCTCCCTTGTTCATCCGTTTGAATAGTTCTGAAAAAGTGACTAATCTTCTTCGCACTTCATTATAATTGCGCAACCTTTCATGAAAAGGCTTTCGGTATAACGGTTCTGTTAATTCATTCTTAAAATTCAAATCTATGTTCTGTTTATGTTCTTTATTCATTATAGGGATTGTTCTACAATCATCTTTGTTATTGTTCGGTAATTCAAGATTATTAATTGGTTTTAATATTTTAATTTGTGGAGGTTCAAGAGGCTTTGTCGACTGCGACACTTGAACTCCGGGTAAATCTAATCGGAGCGAACCGCCCCGGTTGTTGGGTTGTTCCTCCTCTCGTTTCCCGCTAGACATTTCGGACAGGACGGACTATATGCCTCTGCTAAACCGCAACGGAAACAAAATATTTTGTATATTGGTTTAGCACAGTCACGAAAATTGTGACCAATGACTTGGCAGTTCCAACATTTCTGTGGCTTGCGATCTCTCTGGATAGCTTTAATGTTTGTAGAGGGCAATGCCGCCATTAAATCCTGACAAGGTTCTTCTACGATTTCATTGACAAATCGCCTTGCAGGTGGGCGTTGTGCACTTGGCACGAAATTCGGAAGGACATTCTCGTATTGAGATTGAGCTTTTTCGATAGCTCGAAAATAGTAGGCTAGCTGTCTTAAGCTAGACGGACTGTAGGTAATGAGTAGTTCACCCATGCGCCTACGGACATTTGTTTTAATTATCTCAATGAGTTCCTTTTCTGGTCTAGGAACTCGCATCCTAGAATTTAAATATTGAATGGCGCCGAAGAAGTCATTGAAAGACTCTCCATTCATCATCTTGCGATCGGACAATTTGCGGAATAACTCGGTATCGCTTTCCAAACTGCGGTACTGTTCTAGCAAAGCAGTTTTCCATTCCTCCCACGTCGTGTGCTTGTTGCCTTTCAAATATACCCAATACCAGGATTCTACCGATCCTGATACGAAATGGTAAAAGTTTGCGGTAACCTCATACCAAGATACTCCATAACTATTGCGTATGCACCCTAGGCGGAACAGGAAATCGTCGACTGACATATTCCTCCCATCGAACTTCAATCCCCACTTATGTAATTGGTGATTGCGGTTCGCAGATGAGACATTCGATGGTGGTGGCCTAGGTGGCGACACAGCGGACTCATCGTCGAAATTAAAAGGATTTAATCGAGTCATAAACTCGTCCAAATTGGAGCCTAGGGGCATTTGGGCTGGATTGACATCCGGCAAAGGTGGCACTCTAGTTGGCTCATAATGCGGCGTGTATCGGTCTACCAAATGAATTTCATTGTTTGGTCTATACGCGGACTGGACATTTCTGGACATATCTGGACCATTAGGGACATTATGATTTATGACACGTGTAGTGTCTTGGTCAACTAAATTGACTTGCCGTGGGGCTTTCTGCGTTGAAGTAGCATCAGGGACAAGTGGTCTTGCAGTGGCAGAAGTATGAGTAGCTTTGACGGTGCGTTTTTGAAGTAATTGCGCAACTTGTTCAAGTAGTCGAGCATGACTTTTTTCTAGTTCTTCTGCCATAAATTGTCGGTCATTGACTCTATGCAGATCAATGGTAGCAGAAACTACTTGCTGTATGTAAGCTGAATGGTCAGCTGCATCTTTTCGAAGTTGTTCTTCGGCTCTCGCTACTTCGTCGTCATCCACTATGACACTTCTGTTACCGACATTATCTCTAGGAAGACTCTCGGCTAAACTGCCTTCGTCTTCAGAGAGATTCTCCACGTTATCATCTTGGCTGCGACCAGGTTTAGATTTCGGAGCTGTAGGAGCCATGCCTACGAAGTCCTTGTACTTAGTAAGGTAAGTACTTCTAATAGCTCTTCTAAGACTCCTGTCGGTCATTCAACCGTGAAGGTATCGGACGGATAAGGTCGAATAAATAAATCAAGGAAAAAGTATTGTAGGCCGTGAGAAATTCCTCGAACGGATCCTACCAAGAAATATAACAATAAAAAAAATTATCAGTAAGTAATTTTGATTTGATAAAATCAAAGAGGGAAAATTCAAAATAAACCGTGAGTAAGAAACCTCCAACGGATATTTGCGCAATCAAAAATTCAAAAATAAAAAAAAAATGAGTATAAAAAAAAATTGTTAATCTAAATGTGCTTAACGATAAAGATTAGTATATAATATATATTCTATTCGTTTATCAAAACAATACTTCAAAAATGTTTTCAAAAACCCTATATTCAACTGGATACTTAAATATAGTCTTAAAAGGTATTACAATATAAGTTTAACTATATCTTAAGATTCAATATCAGAAATCAATAGTTAAATCGTGTTCAATACTTAACTAAATACTATACGATCTAAAACTCTAAACTGAAGGCGGGCACTATCCCAAACTTACACATCCAACCAAGAAGTTACGTCCCAACTTGATTGACGGAAACTCCAAAAAAACTTTTCTGTACTCGAATGATCTCAAAAATAACGCAATGTGGGCACTATCCCAAAAAAAAAAAAATTCTCAAAACTGAAGTCTAAATCAACTGTAAACGGGCTCTATCCCATAACTACACATCAATTGAGAAGTTACGTCTCGACTCAATTGACGGAAACTCAAAGAAAACTAGATACCTTGCAAACGATATGGATTTCCAACTATCTAAAAATTCGTACGATAACTATATTACAATATATCTCAAAGAATAATATAAACTATAAATATATATAACTGTTGTACCATAAAAGATTCAGGATGTGGCAACCCTAACTTCTGCGGAACAAGGTATGTATGTTCTTTCGGTTTGTAACTCAACCGACTAAAAAAAAAAATGTATTGAAAAGAAAAAAAAAAGATTTAGTGTGTGTAGACTCAAAGAAACTTACGGCGTTATAGCTATTAGAGGAAAACCATCATCACCAAATGAAAAGATGATCAGGCATGTGAAGGTAACATTACGTTACTGCAGACGTACTTCGGGTACAAAAGACCATCTACCGGTTAACGCTTCATGTCCCGTCACATCCTATCACTTCCTAACATTCAACATACTACAATCAAGAATGCTCGAAAATCCTGAAAACAATCTGGGTAATATGGTAATTAGCAAAAGAAAATTGGTTTGTATTGGATACAATTTAGGATCGTGTTCGAGTGGATGACCAGCTTCTGCAGCTGACGTGCGTCAGGCAAAAAGCTCCAACCACCGGTCAGAAGACCTGCTCATTCTGCTTTCACACGATCGGGATTCCTAGATATCACCTATGGGATGTTATCAACACCTCAGCTACTGACGATCAAGCAAAGACTACTTGCCTAACCCGGACAGAGATCGAAGATAAATGCAAGTGACCAGAAATAGAGTAAAAGTGGGCGGACCTAATGCAACAGCTAATTCGGGAAAAACTTCACCAAATTACAGGACAAAATAGCGTCCGGACCACTAATCTCGATGGTGTTCCTCTATCTAAAGAACCTGATAACAATCAAATCACATCAATGCAAAAACTGAAAAAAAAAAATAATATTTTCAAGAAAATTCTTCAAAAATTCGTAACTTCTTCTATGTCACTCAGGATCGACCTAACTGACAACAATTCTAATCTTGACTTCTCTAACAAATTCGGGCCCCACGTTGGGCGCCATCTGTAACGTTAAAGAAAAGAATTCAATGATTATCGGAGAGACGAGACGAGCCATTGCTATCGCCAACAGGCACCAAACCTCTTCACCTAAATACCCTATGGATATCCAGGATCCAAACCCATGCCCCCTGACACCCCAACCCAAAGAAGAAGCAGGAAGAGGCAAGCACCTCTAACATCCTTGACTTCTATACCAAGGCAATGCATCTCCATCAACAGTCAACCGTGTATCGGTGCAGCTAGCATCCCTATATTAGACATACTTACACTTCGCAAACACGGTTCCTCGCTCTTCCTACTCCTCTTCCCATTCTCCAACTCATTATCCATCCCTACACAGAAACGTAAACCATCCGTAAACCACCGACCTACCATAGGTACTGACTACAAAGTCCCGTAGAACAGCCTAGTGTGTAGCCGGTGACATGTCTGCGTCTATCCGCTGCGAGTACTAGATGTTCCGCTTGCAGCTGCCTCTCGTGGTATCCTACACCTGAAAACCAAGGACCCTACTTAAATCCCCACAACCGTATCTAGACCTGTGTTGCTATTTCAAAAAAATCTTCAAACAACTTTCCAGAGTTTCTACTCCAGATAGCATTAGTAAGTCTAGTTACTTTCAAATGGTTTCGTGTAATTGGGATGGAAGCAACCCTATGTCTGCAAGGCCCATTCTCTCGTTAACTATCGGTTGAGGATAGTTGCCAAGAGCGGCATGCGACAACGCAGGGTCGTGGTCGAGATCGACCGTCGCGGTGGCCGGCAGTACCCTAGCCTCAACCAGCTCAGCCAGGCCGTGGGCACTTGCTTCGGGATCTATACAACCGGTGTTACCTCTTTTTTTACACTGCCGACCGTTGAACTCTGATGTTCGAGTCCGAATATTAATGTTAATAAGCTTAAGGGCCCTCATTGCTATTGAAGCCCAGACGAAAAAGAATTGAAAATCAGAAAGATAGGATCATGGATCGCACTTCATATTTTCCATAGGGAGATAACATAGTAGAAGAAGAAGATTTCAGATTGAACTACCATATTTACCAAGTGGAACGCTACACGTAAGTATTCAAATAAAACAAAAACCCAACCATAGATTGTCATGGTGGTAATGACCTAACATTAAGATCGATACATTCAGCGGCCACGATGAAATGCTGAATGTCGATAGCGAGGTGTCTAACTCGTTGGGGAGGGAGGTTCTGAGATGGTACACGAACTCCCCGGTCTCACAACCCACCCAATTTGAACCTGAAAATCACCTCTCTCGGGTTCACCCGTGGCTGTCCTTCGGACCTACGAGTCCCCAAGACTCGATAAAAATTAGTGGGCAGCCCCTTGACATAATAAAGCAAGCAAAAGCTGCTCGTTTACTGTACTACCCTAAACTCAAAACATGACCCAAAACTAGATACTATGTTTTGTACTTGCAACATTATATCTAAAAGTAGCAATACCCTAACTCATACCATACGATGTTCCATGACAAAATGAGGTGAGGGATGCCACCCTCCCTGAGAGAAAATCTACTCAATCATAATAGAATATCTGCAAATTCCTCAAGAAACAATATAAATTTCCAAAATGAAAAAAAGCAAATGCGGAATTTTCTGAACGTTATAAAATCAATGATTTTAGTTTATTATATAAATCCTTATATTCTAACATAAGTAAAATGCTTAAGTTTTATACCTAAGGTTACTCTTAAATTATTATTTCATATCATTAACTTATCTTTTGTTTATCAAAAAAAAGAGATTGCTTTTAATAAATGTTTCCTCGCAGAGGATTTCCTTTAAGTAAAAAGTACGATTACAAATCGCAAAAATGTTTTAATTCTTAAAAATATTCAAATAAATCCTTGTATTAGGATTATGGTTTTCAAAAAAGAGTGACTCTCGACAAAGTCACAAAAGGAAATATCTTAACCTCAAGAAGTAATTTTGTTAGATGTGACTGTGTCTCAAAAATAATTCTAACTATGATTCAAGTCTATCGCGGTATATAAAGACGCTAACCGAGGTTGATAACTGTAACTAGTCAACTGTAGGACGAGGTAATTTTGACGCGGCGTCGAGATCTTAACGTCAAAATACTCGTTAAGAAATCTCTAGATTTCAGATTTCAAAAAAAAAATGTACGTTATATTTTGTTAGCCCGCGAGAAGTTATAAAACATAAAAGACTGCTACAAAATCACGAGAATAAAAAAAAAAATTCCGATGAGAAAGTGTTTTTCTAATCATTTATAAGGGAAGAATCGAATATCGCGAAAGTTCTTCAAACATCTCCACATTCATATCAACAAAATCAAAATATTCAAATATAGATCAATCAATTACCCCATACCTCTGAAATACAATTCGTGTTCATCAGTATGTTCGATAAAACAAGTAATTGTCAATATAAATTAATTTTCAATATAAGTAAAAATATTAATGAGGGTCCTTTTCTACCCATGGGGTAGCAAAAGGAGCGTAAAATCTACTTAACGCTGGTCCGGAAGTGCAGTCCTGGGTAGCTGTGGAAAAATTGATTAAATGATTCAAGATTTGTGCTAACTACGGTTGATTGTATATTGTAAATTGATTTTCTCGTTGTGGTATCGTGAATCTGGGATCAAACGTTCGACGTTTGATATCAGGCAATTTTCAATAAATTGTCTTATATGCTTGACACTGGACCAGTGTGTCATATAGTCACACTAGAGTAAGATGCCTTAAGAAAGAATGATACTAAGCGCTTGATTACATGTAAAACTCGATGCACGAAAAGACGACGCAGTAAGAAAAAGTGAAGTAAGTATCGATGTGAAACTCAATGTTTCAATGAAAATGAATGCGCGAACGCGACGTTGAAACGCGAGTGAAGGGTGGTCGCTACCGACTCAAGGAGGAGTATGGGTGGTCTGTAAGACCAAGTGAAAACGAAAATAAGAATAAAATAATAAGTGTAATTAAAGGATGCTCACGCAGTGCATAAACTGTCACAGAAAAGTGGGTTCATGGGTAGCACTTCACTTAAGCTTCGAAGTTATCGAACGATGAAAAGAAGCAAGGGCTTCAAGGATAAACTTTGTCAAAAGATATAGATCGCGACACTGTAATGCTCAATCATATACCAAAAAAAAAATCTTCACAAATTATTGCGTGGACACAAATAGCACTATGTCACGTTACACAAAGTATAAGCTAGGATATATTCAATACAATAAAAAGATAAATATTATATTTCAATAATAGTAATAATAGCGTAGCTTGTAGTTCACATATCACTGTCCACCAAAGGAAAATTCTAAAATACCACCGTCCGTGGTAGGTGATAGCTTACGCCAGCGTTAAACGCTGAATGAGTGCATCGAGAAAGCGTTCGCCAATGAATATACAAATATCTTTAGACGAGCGTTAAGGCTCCCTTATATTTTCACATAACGTCACAAACAGAAATAAATTTTAATCGGTTACCTGAGTATTTTGATAAAGAACACTTTCATAATTTACATATATGTGATACTATTCAGGATCTGTTGCTTGATGAAGGTATAGCTGCACTGTTGGATTATTAATTCCTACGACGACACTGCGTCAAAATGGTGTGGAAGGGATTTATATAGTTGCTCCCGCGATGATCTAACGATGCTCTTGGTGATTCATGCACTTTGTGGACCGGCATCGACATGCGATAGTCTGCCAGACGTCCTGATGATGATTCAGCTACAACTGATTTCCTTGATAGGGTCTTCAACTTCTTGGTTGTGTATTCGATGAGATGTTGTTGGATTTGATTGCGCCTCTTGGTAGGCTACTCTGCTCCAATTAGAGTGTATTTGTCGACGAGCCAACTATCGGATCAACGTCGAATGTTATACACACATTGGATGACCGCAAAGAGATGTCCCTTTAGGTATGACTGCTGTGAAGCACAGACGGATGATGGCTTCGATATGGGGCCACCGAGGAGATAACCTCGTGTATATAGTGTCGATTGCTGTCCGGAGAAATTCCGATGGCAGCCGCGTGGAAAATGGAAGCGTCTGGCTCAACGCCAGCTTCTCTCAATGGGGCGTTATCAGTATTGGCTCTGTAGTACTGTGTACAGTATATGGCCAAAAGAAAAAGACGAAGAAACAGAGTTGCACGGACGCCGAGCGTGCCCCAGGCTTGTCGCTGCGTCGACGGCCTATGAATACGATTAGGTGTGGTCGTCAACGCGATGAAAGGTAGCAGATCCGACCTTTGTCGCCACGTGTGTCCGTGCAAAAAAAAAAAGGAAAAATGGTGTGGGTCTATGTTTCTCAGTGAAAGTAAACCAGCTGGATGGAGCACGAAGCAATCTTGCGTCGAAACAGGTGTTATTTTATTATAAAGGAATAATGACTACAGCGTTCCGCAAGGCAACGATTTTGTTGCATCTGCACGTGCTGCCGTATATTTGCTGCACTTCACGGCGGTTGGAGTTCATATATGTATGATTCCTGGAGCCGCCTCGCTGGTCCTGTCCCGTAAGGATTGTAGGGAAAACTTTGTCACCCTAACACTGGTGTCACCTTGCGGCAATTGTAGGTAACTCTACTTGTCCATCTACCCAATGACATTTCTTCTTAAGAAAAATCAGGAAATTTTAAAAATCCTATAATCTCTCAATTTCGCCACCTGGAGGTTGAAATGTAGGAAGCAATTATCCTAGTTCGAAACCATTTTAGTTAAGTAGCGCTGAACACAACCTGAAAATGAAAAATTCTAAGCCAGAAAATTTCTCAGTGTTCAGACACACTCATTTCCAGAACATTCTATCACTACGTGACAGGGTGCGAAAGGATTATGGCTGCCGAACACTTCCGGCATTTTCGTTTCGTCTTTGTGGTTACTGTCCGTACTAGTAGGCGCTTCGTCTCATCTCTTTCCTACTCTCTGTCTGATTTCTGCTGGAATTCGATTGGAATAAACTTCAAAATGCATGTCCCATGCATAGAACAGAAGCCCGTTCCGAAAGAACATACAATTAGGGTCGGTTTGATGAAAACCAAATTATTTTGTTTTTAACAAATAATGACAGCTAGTCGATGTATTGTATATATCCTTTATGTATTCCATAGGAATCATGATCTATATGTCTACTACAGTCGCCTAGCAGAGAAATTTCAGTCCGCTTTGTTAATTCATAGTCAGTCCCATTGTCACATCTCAACTGACAGATTGACACAACCATAATTAGTTATTTGTTCATTTTAGAATGAGTTAAACGTCATATACATGACGGTATTTGCTTTCGAAAACAGGTATGTCAAACCAGAATCAATTTCCATCAAAAATACGTCAAACGTCAAAAATTGACATGTATGAAATTTTGCTCACACTTGGGAAATTATAGCACAAATATGTTTCACCAACCTGTAAGAACATTATAGAGTCAAAATAAAGTGACTGAAATAAAAGTATACGTCATTTAAAACGATTTTCATATTCATCTAATTGTCAGTGTGAAGTAGCTTTATAATGCTACCAGACACTAAACACACTTTTGTATTGGTAACAAAACAGAACGCCACTCTATTGTTAACAAAAAGAACGCTAGAAAAGGAATGTTCAGTCATTCTTATTTCTCTTTGGAAACGAGACAGAGGCGTGGCCTCAGAATTTTGTCGTCTCATCAGTCATTAAGTTTTCCACACTCGAATCATTAACATCTCTTGCAAGTATAATAAAGTTTTAATAAGTTGAAAAAAATAACTTAGAATAATTTGCTAAAATATAAAGATTTGCTCGCGTGTGTACTTTATTGATCATATATTATCCTTATAATAAGGATTAAAAGTAATTGCATTGGCAATTATTCATCACAAATCGTGAAAACCACCCTCATAGAGGTAAGGAAGAAATTTTTTTTTTCTCTTTTTCTTTTTCGTCGGCCAAATTATGGCGGACATTAAGGTAGAATTTTTCTTAGATGTATTTCTTTGGTTTTCAAAGAATACATCGTGCATATTTTAACAAGTGTTTCATAAATCTATTTATGTTCACTAGGGTTCAGGGGTAAGGCAGGATCTGGCCTAGGAAGTCCCATACATTTTTCCATGGAAATTTATCTGTACCATGGCAACGTGGGAGATATTTTATCAGCCCTATATTGGGAAATGGATGTAATCCAGCATATTTTGTGAACATCCGTATCATCTTTACTTCATCGTTAATAAATGTGGTATTAGCCAACATAAAGCTACCACCAACGTATCGAAAATTCTTTCTTTTATACGAAACACATTGGAAACCACGAGGAATTCCACGTTTTATACTTTTGGACCACATGGTTCTCCACTCATCAGTTTCGAACCGCATGGTACTCGATCTTTTCGAGATTTTACTTGCATTTCTACGTCACGAAATTGCAACATTAGTTCCTGAAATAAAGAAGCATCAGTTTTAGTCAGATAAGCTGACTCCCAGGTAACGCTTTTTATAATATTTGTGTATTATAATACAAACCCACGTGCGGGAAAGCACTAACATATGAGACGCCAAAGAACGTCCATGTGAATCCTGAATACCTACCTTTTTGTGACATTATCCTGTCGTCAGAAGTACGACGTCACGTTATCACGTCCACGGACTCGTAAATAGGTCAACGCAGAAGCATCAAATCACATATCCTTGGATTATTATCTTATATATATATATATATATTATTATGTGCAGTGTTATATTACTTACTTTTATGAATCTTTATTATGTTTATGAGTGAATTCTTAAAATAATTACTTACCTTTTGTGTGAATTGTCGTCTTTTGTGTTGTATTGTAGTGACTATTGAAGAAATTTTCAGTTTTCGAGTCATCTATAGACTCAATTTAAGATTCCTTGTACAGGAACGTTCTTCTAAAAAGAACTTTGTTCTTAATTACTTGTTTGCTTTTGCAACTCACTTGTTTGTTTGAATCGAACATAGATTCCAGGATCGAATCATTAAACGATCTTTAATCTTTATTTATACTTAGTCTTCGGATTACACTTTACTGTCAGTTTGCTAAGTTTTCTTAAGCAACCCTATCTAAAGATACTTTACGTATCAATCTTTATCATACATGGTTACGTCTTTCCTGTTTCTTATGAAACGTTATTCGATCTTAAGATCATTTTATACTTTTTGTATCTATTAGATACCACCTTTTTTTTTGTTTTAGCACTTTTTTGATTTATAGTTATCACTAGTCTATCGGATTGTTCCGAACTTCATGGACATCTTTTTTCTTGGAACTTTTAGTTCTCACTCTTTTTCCGCTAAATCACTTAAGCTTCTTTTCTGTTCCGTGTCTCGCTGGAGGACTTTTGAATATTAATTCAAGAACTCTTCATAGTATTTCAATCACTTATCGTGAAGATCAAGGTCTTGATACAGACCTACTACTTTAGTCATTCGTGTATACGTTCAGTTTTCCTGTTGTCTTGGATATTGTCGAAGATATCTAGCCATAGATACCAGATACTTCTTCACTTTTAGTGAGAGTATCTTTTGGAAGTTGAAGAAAGTCAACGAGACGTAAAAGAAGATGTTATATCCAACAAGATCGGAGTAGATGAGTGTATGTTTGATTGCACATATGGTTATTTATTAGGGTTAATATTTATTTTAATGATAACTTATAATTTTCAGCGTCTGGTTATAGAGTGCACTCCCGTACCATCACGTCTGTTATTTTTATTATTTGATACTATATTTTGAATACTGATATACCATATTTTTAATCATATTTACATACTATATTGATCTATCTCTCTTACTATCTCCCTGTCTGTTTCCAACAACATAAACCTTTGGGCTAACGTCCCATGTTTCTTTTTTGGGTTCGATAGAATTGCTAATCTTCGTATAGTATTGTGTGAATCTTTCTTTTTTTTTGAGAATTAGTTTCTTTTAGTGTTATTTTTGTTTTGGTTTAACCAAATTGAATGTTGATAATAGAATTTTTATGTCTTTAAAGATAAAGATAAGTTGAAGTTAAAAACTTTTGAGAAGTTTTTCAAGAAGTTTGAAAACAAACAAGAATATTAAAGAACAACTTTTTTTTTGAATCCGCTTAGCAAAAGCGTAAATCGAGCCAAGTTTAATGTTACTCAACGTACATTTCTCTTCGGCGTATACAACTTTTTTTTTATGAAAGATAATTTTGAAAATACGATTGTATGAGGCCGAAGGATAGCTTCACATACAAAAATCTAAATATTTTCTTGCAGTGTTTTATAGCTTGTTAAGTAAAAACATAACTTTGTTAAGTAACTTTAGTCACTTGATAAAATTGATAATACTTTAATCGTAAGTTTAGGACTTGTAAATCTAATGTACATAGGTTTTGAGATGTGACATTAGCTAAGGATTTTATAATTAAGATTAATTGAATAAAAAGAAAACTTTTATAACGTTTTGGTAAATGAAACTTTACATGGGTTTTAGTGCTGTCGTACAGACAGTGTCATTTGTTAATTTTGGACATTCCAGATTTCTTTTCTTTAGATAAGATGGTTTTTGTGTAAGTACGTAGGGAGGGGTGGACACTTCTCTTGTGTGCGGATGGATACATAGGTAACGTGGTGATGGAGTTTGTGGAGGAGAAATGATAGTTTGTTTCTATCCAGGTTTAGTGTAGTTTTGGTCGAATATTCCGAGAGTGAATATGTCGATATGTTATTATAGTGTTGTGGTTTAGATAGTACAGTCTCTTCTTGACTGTTTATCATTCTTGGGGATCCTAAATATTTTTATAGTGACATACTTTTGTGATCACTTGGCACCGTGGATCAATGGTGGAAGATGATTCGAGCTGATGAATCATTTCCTCATGGGTGGGTACAGAAGCCAGAAGGGGGTAAATACAACATCTTCTCCTCCTTCCCAAACTATAAGAGTGTGAGTAGGTGCTGACCTACTCCACTAGTCAACTGCATTCATTAACTGCTTGCGCTTGATAAGTTGACTGAGCCGTAGCGCTTTATCCTCGAACATCTAAGGATACCTTTTTGTATAGTGGCTCGCTATTAGTGCGATTCTCTAAACAGTCTTTTACAATTCATATTCTAAGGTTGAGTAGGCCTTCCAACTCAATTATACTTTCGGAACTACTTATATCTCAGCGTTTGTTGATAAGGCCCCCCAGCAAGGAATATTTAATTTTGTTTTTCTGAGTTTTCAACATCTAAACCTCAGTAGGTTCGCACTGGTTAAAAGAGGTAACAACGTTGTCGATCCCTGAGCAAGAATGCACGACCCTCATGAGCTAGTCAAGGGCGTGCGTGCGAACCGGATGCGAAGGTCGATCACAACCCAAATGTTTCTCTGTCTCTACCAAGTGGATCTGTGGTCGTAGAGAGAGTTCTCTATGAGACAGTCTTGTGGTTTGAACAGAGTTACAGCCTTTCCACTTTGGATTCATTAAGGAATCACATTGGGACTAGTGTCCAAGGCGACCGAACCAGTGTACATTTCTTAAAGCATTTGGTATTGTAGTGAGTTATCAGGTTTTGTCTTTGGGTTATGTTGTAGGTACAATAGTAGGATGGCAAACTAGTTCATCTATGGTTTGTAGTAGTAGGTTTTACTTGACGGTTTGTAAAAAGTTTACAGAACAGATCGAAGAGAGTAAGTTTCTGTGAGTGGAAAGGGGGATGAAGATATACAAAGGAAATGAGCCGATGCTAAGAAGGAAATAGATCAGTTGTTGGTATGAGTAAAGGAGTCACAGGTCTCTGGCAGGAACCAGGGAGGTCTTTAGCAGTTACTGTGGTAAGATCCGTCCAGCACCAGAGGACACTGTCTATAGGAGACAGTAATTTGTTCCTCTAAAGTTTATTCACTTGTAAGTGTTGCAGGCGTCAGCTGATAGAGGCCGTGGTCTCTCATCAGCAGGTTTGATGGTAAAGTATATTTCATTTCACATTTGTATATTTCTTTCATTCCAGGTTTAGGTCGTTGTTTACGTTACAGAATGGTGTCTAATATGAGACCACTGTGTGGGGTCTTGTAGGAGATTGCTGTTGTTGACGTGAATAATAGGCCTATATCAATATTATTCGTTACAAAATGGCGCCCAACGTGGGGCCCTGAAGAACGTCTTGAGATAGTTTTTGAAAGTTTAGATTTTGTATTGTATTAAGTTGATTCGGAAAGTTTTTGAGGAAATTGATTTTTCTTTTGGAAATTTTTCATTTTTTGAAATTTGTTTTAAGGAAGTTTTTTTTTGAAGTAGTACTTTTCTTTTGCTAGAGGAACGTCATCGGAGTTTAGTAATGAAGGCTATACGTCCGGGAAGTTGGTCGATAGATTCCTGACTTCTGTCTGTTGCGTTAGCTTCACTATTATTCCTCTACCTCTCGTGATAGGTATATTTGAGTCATTTGTCCGGACCGAAGAGTTGTATTCTTGGTTGACTGTTGCTAATGATCACTTTGCTTAAAGCGATAGCTGAGAAAGGGTTAGGAAGTGGTAGATAATTGAGTCTTTTGACCGGTGGTGGATGATTTTAGTCTTTACGCACGTCAGCTGCAAAAGCTACTTTATCGTCACTGAATAATCCATGTTTTCTACTCAAACGACACTTTTTCACTTTTTACTTTTTTTTGTAAAGAATTTTATGAAGATTTTTGAAGGTTAGATTTGATGAATGGTTGAGGATTCATTTTATGAAGTGCTAACCGGTGGTGGGTGATCATTAGTCCCTACGCACGTCTGCAGTAGCATAATGAAATGAGGAGTCACTATCTATTGAATTTAACAGATTTAGTTTTTGTGTTGAGCACGAATAGTTTAAAGACACACACACTAGGTTTTTTTTTGTTAGTTGATTGTTATGGAACAATCAAGCTAACGTCCTTTTTTTTCGATATGTTATTAATCCATTACGCACCGGGGGGAATGTCCACTCCCAAACGTGAATGAATTATTGTTGAGATTTAAATATTATTTTTTTTTTGAGTTTAAATAAATTTTGTAAGAAGTCATTACAGAATTTATAGAAAGTTTTGCAGTTTTTGATATTTTGAGTACAGTTTTGGAATTATTTTTCAGGGACGTAACTGAAAAAGGAATTCTGGTCTTTGGTAGGGATTTTTCTTTTAGAGACGTTAACTAAAAGGAAGTCCTGAGTTTTTTGTGAGTTTGGAGTTTGTCTTAGAGACGTTAACTAAGATAGATTCTGGTAATTTTCGCGGTGTCGCGGTTTTTTTTGAGATTTTTGGTGGCAGTTTTTGAGATAATATTTGATAGAGTTTATAGCTTAGAATATTTTTGGCGGTGTCGCCACCCAAACAATATTTACTTTATTTTTAAGTTTAATAACTTTCAGGATAGTTTCTGAAAAGTTAGTTTAGTTAATAGTGCATACTTTTAGTTCGTTTTGAGTCAGTAATTTTTGAATTTAAATTACGATTCAAGAACAAGATAAGAATAGTTTAGTATATCATTAAATAAAATTTACTTTTTTGACTTTGAAGAAATCTTGAAATAGTTTCTTTAAGAGTCAAACTTTTTTTTTGTAGGATATTTTTCTAGTCTACAAGGAGCCTTCTCTTTGTAGGACTATATCTTTTTGATTGAATTACTAAGTGAATCGTTTCACTACAAAATACTTTTAATTTTAAGCTCTGTTTAATTTTTTTTGTCACTTCGATTGTGTTTCATTAGTTTTGTGTTTATACAAGAGTTTCACGATCACAGTTGAATGAGTAGTGGAAATAGGAGATGAATCCGTCCGAGCACTTATAATTCAAGGTTTTTAGACGTTATAATTATGGCTGACCCACAAACTGCAAGTAACGGTGAAGATCAGAGAAGAGAAGAAATGAGACTCGAAGATGTTTCTAGTCCTTTAGGGATTAATGATGGTACTATGCCTCTTGGTAATGTCAATGGTCGTGTCGTCAATGATAGTTTTGACAATAGACGCAATGTAACTGAAGATTCTCTTACTCTTCAAGAGATGATTACAGCGACAGTTGAATTACACAGGGAAGAGGATAGACGAGTTATGAAAGAGGAGATAAAGCAAAGTCAAGCTCTTCTTCTTGAGCAATTGACGAATCTTTTTCAAACTATACCTCCTTCATCTAACAATCAACCTTCTACTTCTCAAAATCTTGCACCTATTCAGGCAGTTAGTCAAGCGACAAATAGAGTCAGAATAGCTGACGTTCCAAATAGAACAAATACAGGCAATCCTACAGATCAAATACGTAATTTATCTAGAAATTTGGAAAATTATCCAACCCCAAACAATGAACCAGGTCTTACTCGGAATGCTCCTTCAGGACATCCGGTAGATATGGCTAACGGTTCTAACTTAGACGATTTTCTTACGCAAATGAATGCGATTAATCTAGATAATTCTCCGGAGGCTTCATCACCCAGGAGACAAGTACCTTCTAACGCCACGTCATATAGTAAATTTCCACAATATCATAAGTGGGGAATCAGATTTGACGGTCGCAACATGTCCGTTGATGATTTTCTATTTCGACTAGAACGCGTTAGGTACAGTTATGGTGTTCCATGGGATGAGTTGACGGTGAATTTTCATCATTTTGTTTCAGGACAAGCGGAGTCATGGTACTGGATGTACTTGAAGAGTAATCCACACACTTCTTGGAGTTCGCTTCAGTCCGGTTTAATCGAACAATTTCGAAGTCTTGAAACAGACTCCGAGTTGTCGAGAAAGCTTTCAGATCGAAAGCAGCAGTCCAATGAATCATTCAATGATTTCTACGACTCTTTAATGTTGATTAATTCAAGGATGCGTGTTCCGAAGTCTGAGAGAGAACTTATCGAAGTTATTAAGACGAACGTGAAGAAACGAATGGGTGAGCTACTCATTACTTTCAGTACTCACAGTCTTAGACAGATGGCATATGTATGCCGAACTATTGAAAAGTTTCTCGATCGACAGGAGAGCACGCGATCTTCTTTTGTGCCGAACACGCACCGAATTCCGACAAAACGTTTCGTAAACGAAGTTGTGGAAGAATCTAATGATTTAGCTGTAGCTTTAACTTCAAGTGTAGAAGCAGTACATAACGTACATAGGGATAAGAACACTTGGAAGTGTTGGAATTGCTTAAGTGTAGGGCATGGGTTCAGGGAATGTAATAAACCTGTAGATAGAAAGTTTTGTTTCCGTTGTGGTTTGGAGAACGTTATTTTTCCTACGTGTCCAAAATGTCAGGGAAACTTAAGGAGGAGGAACCCAATATCCGGGGGGGTTCGCTCCGAACAAATGAGCCCGGAGTTTTAAGTGCCGAAGAATCTTCTACTCTCAAAACTCCTGTTACTATTTTAAAACCAGTTAATAAACTTTTTGTTAATGCAACAACACCAAATAATTTGCATTCTAATATTAAGAAAAATGAATTGTTAAGAAAGCCATTTCATGAAAGGCTTAGAAATTATTATGAAGTCCGTAAGCGAATAATGAATTATCCTGAATTGTCTAATCGCATTAGACGAACTCGAATCAGATTTAAGGAAAAAAGACTATTATATAAGAATATTGCTTCAACGACATTAGAAAGAGAATCTGGAGATCCTCGCCCTTATGTCAACGTTGAGATTTTTGGAGACAAGATATTGGGTCTATTAGACTCTGGCGCAAGTATCAGTTGCCTTGGCGCTGATGTTTTAATTTACTTGTCCAATAAAAATATTACAGTTAAAAAGGTTAATTCAAGTGTTTCAACCGCTGACGGGCAGAAACAACAAATTTGTGGATTAGTTACCACTGACGTTAAGTATAAAGGTGCTACTCATAGCATGAGTTTTTATGTCGTTCCGACATTAGCACAACGTTTATACTTAGGTGTCGATTTTTGGTCCAAATTCCAAATTGCACCAAATGTAATTTCCAGTTTGTCATTTCAACATGATGAAGAAGTAAGAGATAAATTAGTCAATAAGTGTAAGTTGACGAATGTAGAGAATGCTAAACTCGAAGATGTGATACGAAGTTTTCCGTCATTCACACAAATGGGTTTAGGCAAAACAGATTGGGTAAAACACGGTATTGATACGGGGGATGCTCCTCCAATCAAGCAAAGGTATTATCCGGTCTCCCCAGTGATGCAGTCTCTGATGTACGCAGAAGTAGACCGCATGCTTTCACTAGGGGTTATTGAAGAAAGCAATAGTCCATGGTCCTCACCAGTTGTGCTTGTACGCAAGCCTGGCAAGGATCGACTTTGCTTGGACTTCAGGAAAGTCAATATGGTTACCAGGAAAGATGCGCGTCCTATTGCGCACATCGAGGGACTGCTGTCACGTCTTTCAGAGACACGTTTCATATCGAGCGTGGATTTGAAAGATGCGTACTAGCAGATACCACTGGAGGAGAGCGCGAAGGAAAAGACAGCCTTTACGGTTCCAGGAAGGCCGTTGTACCAATTCAACGTGATGCCTTTCGGTCTTTGCAACGCCGCTCAAAGCTTAACGTATTTGATAAATTTAGTTGTTCCACGCGAGTTGCAGGACCGAGTCTTCGTTTATTTAGATGACCTTTTAGTGGTGACGAAAACTTTCGAGGAACACTTAGCAGTTGGATAGAGCAAGACTCACTATTAATGTCGAGAAGTCGAAATTTTGTTTCGAAGAATTACAATACTTAGGATACAAAGTGGGACAAGGATGTTTGAAAGCAGACCCTGATAAGGTTGCTGCTATACTCAACTTCCCGATGCCGACAACCACTCGCCAAGTTAGGCGTTTCTTAGGAATGGCTGGTTGGTATCGGAGGTTTGTGGAGAATTTTTCAACCTCGGCTGCCCCACTCACTGACACTCTTAAGAAAGGTTAGGCTTTCGATTTCAATTCCGATGCTCAGACAGCATTCGAAAACATTAAGAAAGCACTTACATCTACACCTGTTCTGATAAACCCTGATTTCGAGAAGGAGTTTATTATTTTATTACGGCAGAGAGCTACATATCCAGTGTTGCACAAGTCGAAACCGAGGAGGTGCTCCACATTGACCTTGACGATCCGGGATTCAAGTCCGATGAGTATTCACAACTTATCAGTCATATCAGCAAGGAACAGGATCGATTACCAGACTTAAAGGTATCTGAAGGATACATTTATAAAAGAACCAAACATGCAGTTGGGAATCCTCTATTGGATGATCTGGCATGGAAGTTATGGTTACCGTCCAGTATGACAGAATCCATAATTGCCATGGCGCATAATCCACCCAGAGCTTCTCACGGTGGCGTCGTTAAGACTGTATATAGGTTAAGGGAAAGATTATATTGGCCTGGTATGTTTTCGCAGGTGAAACAATATGTTGATCGTTGTGAAACATGCAAGACTACAAAAGCTTCCAACCAGACTTTACGAGCTGAAATGGGAGAGAGTTTTAAAGTTGAAAAGCCCTTCCAACATTTATATGTGGATTTCCTTGGTCCTTATCCAAGATCCAGGAATGGTAATGCTTTCATCGTTATTGCCTTAGACCAACTAAGTTTGTGTTGATTAAACCCCTTAAGAGAGCCACAGCCGCAGAAGTTATCAAGTTTTTACGTGAAGATATTTTTCTTTTATATGGTGTACCTGAGAGTATCCTATCCGATAACGGATCACAATTTATTTCTAAGGATTTTAGAGAAATGTTGAAGATGTTTGGTGTCAAACATTACAAGACGGCGATTTATGCACCTCAAGCTAATGCCAGTGAGAGGGTTAATAGGTCCATTTTAGCAGCGATAAGATCTTATGTAGATCCGAAGCAAACTAATTGGGATCTACATTTGTCATCCATTAGTAGTGCTTTACGCACAACCGTCCATTCAGCTTTGACTATGTCGCCATATGAGGCTTTATTCAAAGAATGATTGAACACGGAGCTGACTACAAGCTATTGCGAGATCTAGGAGGACTTAATAATTCCGATATCGATTGGTTGCCCAAGGTGGCGAAAATGAATATTCTTCATACATATTTGAAGACAGCACTTGAAAAGACACACGATGCTTATGAGAAAGTTTATAATCTCAGAAGTCGTGCAGTTGATTTTAAGGTGGGGGATATCATTTATAAACGAAATATAGTTTTAAGTGATGCGAATAAACATTTTAGCGCTAAGCTATTGCCGAAGTTTATTAGAGTAACAGTTGTTAAGACAAGAGGTAACAACCTATACGATGTAGAAGATGAGAAAGGATATATAACCACTTCTCATACTAAGGATTTGAAGAAATAGTATTCGCTGTGATAAGAATAGTTTTATTTTTTTTCTCATGCCCGGCTACTCAGCTGTGCACGAGACTCTTGTGTAATTAAACGTATATTTGTTTTATGTTAATTCACTGTTAATAAAAAGGTAATGCAGATTAATGATAAGACAGTTAGGAAAAGTTAGGAAGACGATAGTTGAGATGAGGACTATAGGAACTCAAAGTTTTTTTTTTGATTAGGAAGAAGTTTGAATAATTCAGTTAAGGCATAGGTAGACACAAGTTGTCCTTTTTCACAAGTATCTAGTCAAGTGACACTTGTCTCGATCCTTGAGATTTGTAGGGAAAACTTTGTCACCGCAACACTGGTGTCACCTTGCGACAATCGTAGGTAACTCTACTTGTCCATCTACCTAATGACATTTCTTCTTAAGGAAATCAGGGAATTTTAAAAATTTACGGAGTTCCATAATCTCTCAATGTCGCCACCTGGAGGTTGAAATGTAGGAAGCGATTATCCTAGTTCGAAACCATTTTAGTTATGTAGTACTGAACACAACCTGAAGATGAAAAATTCTAAGCGAGAAAATTTCTCAGTGTTCAGACACACTTATTTCCAGAACATTCTATCACTACGTGACTGGGTGCAAAAGGATTATGGCTGCCGAACACTTCCGGCATTTTCGTTTCGTTTTTGTGATTACTGTCCGTACAAGTAGACGCTTCGTCTCATCTCTTTCCTACTCTCTTTCTAATTTCCGCTGGAATTCGATTGGAATGAACTTCAAAAGGCATGTCCCATGCGTAGAACAGAAGCCCGTTCCGAAAGAACATACAATTAGGGTCGGTTTGATGAAAAACCAAATTATTTTGTTTTTGACAGATAGTGACAGCTAATCGATGTATTGTCCATATCCATTATGTATTCCATAGGAATCATGATCTATATGTTCACTACAGTCGTCTAGCAAAGAAATTTCAGTCTACTTTGTTAATTCATAGTCGCAGTCCCATCATTACATCTCAACTGACAGATTGACACAACCATAATTAGTTATTTGTTCATTTAAGAATGAGTTAAACGTCATATACATGACGGTATTTGCTTTGGAAAACAGGTATGTCAAACCAGAATCAATTTCCATCAAAAATACGTCAAACGTCAAAAATTGACATGTATGAAATTTTGCTCACACTTGGGAAATTATAGCACAAATATGTTTCACCAACCTGTAAGAACATTATAGAGTCAAAATAAAGTGACTGAAATAAAAGTATACGTCATTTAAAACGATTTTCATATTCATATAATTGTCAGTGTGAAGTAGCTTTATAATGCTACCAGACACTAAACACACTTTTGTATTGGTAACAAAACAGAACGCCACTCTATTGTTAACAAAAAGAACGCTAGAAAAGGAATGTTCAGTCATTTTTATTTCTCTTTGGAAACGAGACAGAGGCGTGGCCTCAGAATTTTGTCGTCTCATCAGTCATTAAGTTTTCCACATTCGAATCATTAACATCTCTTGCAAGTATAATAAAGTTTTAATAAGTTGAAAAAAATAACTTAGAAAAATTTGCTAAAATATAAAGATTTGCTCGCGTGTGTACTTTATTGATCATATATTATCCTTATAATAAGGATTAAAAGTAATTGCATTGGCAATTATTCATCACAAATCGTGAAAACCACCCTCATAGAGGTAAGGAAGAAATTTTTTTTTTCTCTTTTTCTTTTTCGTCGGCCACATTATGGCGGACATTAAGGTAGAATTTTTCGTAGATGTATTTCTTTGGTTTTCAAAGAATACATCGTGCATATTTTAACAAGTGTTTCATAAATCTTTTTATGTTCACTAGGGTTTAGGGGTAAGGCAGGATCTGGCCTAGGAAGTCCCATACATTTTTCCATGGAAATTTATCTGTACCATGGCAACGTGGGAGATATTTTATCAGCCCTATATTGGGAAATGGATGTAATCCAGCATATTTTGTGAACATCCGTATCATCTTTACTTCATCGTTAATAAATGTGGTATTAGCCAACATAAAGCTACCACCAACGTATCGAAAATTCTTTCTTTTATACGAAACACATTGGAAACCACGAGAAATTCCACGTTTTATACTTTTGGACCACATGGTTCTCCACTCATCAGTTTCGAACCGCATGGTACTCGATCTTTTCGAGATTTTACTTGCATTTCTACGTCACGAAATTGCAACATTAGTTCCTGAAATAAAGAAGCATCAGTTTTAGTCAGATAAGCTGACTCCCAGGTAACGCTTTTTATAATATTTGTGTATTATAATACAAACCCACGTGCGGGAAAGCACTAACATATGAGACGCCAAAGAACGTCCATGTGAATCCTGAATACCTACCTTTTTGTGACATTATCCTGTCGTCAGAAGTACGACGTCACGTTATCACGTCCACGGACTCGTAAATAGGTCAACGCAGAAGCATCAAATCACATATCCTTGGATTATTATCTTGTATATATATATATATATTATTATGTGCAGTGTTATATTACTTACTTTTATGAATCTTTATTATGTTTATGAGTGAATTCTTAAAATAATTACTTACCTTTTGTGTGAATTGTCGTCTTTTGTGTTGTATTGTAGTGACTATTGAAGAAATTTTCAGTTTTCGAGTCATCTATAGACTCAATTTAAGATTCCTTGTACAGGAACGTTCTTCTAAAAAGAACTTTGTTCTTAATTACTTGTTTGCTTTTGCAACTCACTTGTTTGTTTGAATCGAACATAGATTCCAGGATCGAATCATTAAACGATCTTTAATCTTGATTTATACTTAGTCTTCGGATTACACTTTACTGTCAGTTTGCTAAGTTTTCTTAAGCAACCCTATCTAAAGATACTTTACGTATCAATCTTTATCATACATGGTTACGTCTTTCCTGTTTCTTATGAAACGTTATTCGATCTTAAGATCATTTTATACTTTTTGTATCTATTAGATACCACCTTTTTTTTTGTTTTAGCACTTTTTTGATTTATAGTTATCACTAGTCTATCGGATTGTTCCGAACTTCATGGACATCTTTTTTCTTGGAACTTTTAGTTCTCACTCTTTTTCCGCTAAATCACTTAAGCTTCTTTTCTGTTCCGTGTCTCGCTGGAGGACTTTTGAATATTAATTCAAGAACTCTTCATAGTATTTCAATCACTTATCGTGAAGATCAAGGTCTTGATACAGACCTACTACTTTAGTCATTCGTGTATACGTTCAGTTTTCCTGTTGTCTTGGATATTGTCGAAGATATCTAGCCATAGATACCAGATACTTCTTCACTTTTAGTGAGAGTATCTTTTGGAAGTTGAAGAAAGTCAACGAGACGTAAAAGAAGATGCTATATCCAACAAGATCGGAGTAGATGAGTGTATGTTTGATTGCACATATGGTTATTTATTAGGGTTAATATTTATTTTAATGATAACTTATAATTTTCAGCGTCTGGTCATAGAGTGCACTCCCGTACCATCACGTCTGTTATTTTTATTATTTGATACTATATTTTGAATACTGATATACCATATTTTTAATCATATTTACATACTATATTGATCTATCTCTCTTACTATCTCCCTGTCTGTTTCCAACAACATAAACCTTTGGGCTAACGTCCCATGTTTCTTTTTTGGGTTCGATAGAATTGCTAATCTTCGTATAGTATTGTGTGAATCTTTCTTTTTTTTGAGAATTAGTTTCTTTTAGTGTTATTTTTGTTTTGGTTTAACCAAATTGAATGTTGATAATAGAATTTTTATGTCTTTAAAGATAAAGATAAGTTGAAGTTAAAAACTTTTGAGAAGTTTTTCAAGAAGTTTGAAAACAAACAAGAATATTAAAGAACAACTTTTTTTTTTTGAATCCGCTTAGCAAAAGCGTAAATCGAGCCAAGTTTAATGTTACTCAACGTACATTTCTCTTCGGCGTATACAACTTTTTTTTTATGAAAGATAATTTTGAAAATACGATTGTATGAGGCCGAAGGATAGCTTCACATACAAAAATCTAAATATTTTCTTGCAGTGTTTTATAGATTGTTAAGTAAAAACATAACTTTGTTAAGTCACTTTAGTCACTTGATAAAATTGATAATACTTTAATCGTAAGTTTAGGACTTGTAAATCTAATGTACATAGGTTTTGAGATATGACATTAGTTAAGGATTTTATAATTAAGATTAATTGAATAAAAAGAAAACTTTTATAACGTTTTGGTAAATGAAACTTTACATGGGTTTTAGTGCTGTCGTACAGACAGTGTCATTTGTTAATTTTGGACATTTCAGATTTCTTTTCTTTAGATAAGATGGTTTTTGTGTAAGTACGTAGGGAGGGGTGGACACTTCTCTTGTGTGCGGATGGATACATAGGTAACGTGGTGATGGAGTTTGTGGAGGAGAAATGATAGTTTGTTTCTATCCAGGTTTAGTGTAGTTTTGGTCGAATATTCCGAGAGTGAATAGGTCGATATGTTATTATAGTGTTGTGGTTTAGATAGTACAGTCTCTTCTTGACTGTTTATCATTCTTCGGGATCCTAAATATTTTTATAGTGACATACTTTTGTGATCACTTGGCACCGTGGATCAATGGTGGAAGATGATTCGAGCTGATGAATCATTTCCTCATGGGTGGGTACAGAAGCCAGAAGGGGGTAAATACAACATCTTCTCCTCCTTCCCAAATTATAAGAGTGTGAGTAGGTGCTGACCTACTCCACTAGTCAACTGCATTCATTAACTGCTTCCGCTTGATAAGTTGACTGAGCCGTAGCGCTTTATCCTCGAACATCTAAGGATACCTTTTTGTATAGTGGCTCGCTATTAGTGCGATTCTCTAAACAGTCTTTTACAATTCATATTCTAAGGTTGAGTAGGCCTTCCAACTCAATTATACTTTCGGAACTACTTATATCTCAGCGTTTGTTGATAAGGCCCCCCAGCAAGGAATATTTAATTTTGTTTTTCTGAGTTTTCAACATCTAAACCTCAGTAGGTTCGCACTGGTTAAAAGAGGTAACAACGTTGTCGATCCCTGAGCAAGAATGCACTACCCTCATGAGCTAGTCAAGCGCGTGCGTGCGAACCGGATGCGAAGGTCGATCACAACCCAAATGTTTCTCTGTCTCTACCAAGTGGATCTGTGGTCGTAGAGAGAGTTCTCTATGAGACAGTCTTGTGGTTTGAACAGAGTTACAGCCTTTCAACTTTGGATTCATTAAGGAATCACATTGGGACTAGTGTCCAAGGCGACCGAACCAGTGTACATTTCTTAAAGAATTTGGTATTGTAGTGAGTTATCAGGTTTTGTCTTTGGGTTATGTTGTAGGTACAATAGAAGGATGGCAAACTAGTTCATCTATGGTTTGTAGTAGTAGGTTTTACTTGACGGTTTGTAAAAAGTTTACAGAACAGATCGAAGAGAGTAAGTTTCTGTAAGTGGAAAGGGGGATGAAGATATACAAAGGAAATGAGCCGATGCTTAGAAGGAAATAGATCAGTTGTTGGTATGAGTAAAGGAGTCACAGGTCTCTGGCAGGAACCAGGGAGGTCTTTAGCAGTTACTGTGGTAAGATCCGTCCAGCACCAGAGGACACTGTCTATAGGAGACAGTAATTTGTTCCTCTAAAGTTTATTCACTTGTAAGTGTTGTAGGCGTCAGCTGATAGAGGCCGTGGTCTCTCATCAGCAGGTTTGATGGTAAAGTATATTTCATTTCACATTTGTATATTTCTTTCATTCCAGGTTTAGGTCGTTGTTTACGTTACAGAATGGTGTCTAATATGAGACCACTGTGTGGGGTCTTGTAGGAGATTGCTGTTGGTGACGTGAATAATAGGCCTATATCAATATTATTCGTTACAGGATATAACTGATGATGTCCTTCTGCTCTCGGATATAATGATCCTAGATTAAGGATGGACAGAAATTAACAAAAAAAAAACAAAAACCTGCCGGCTAATGGATGCCGCCATCAATATACAGATTGAAGCAACAATGCTGATGCGCATTTGCAACAATAATTGATGCTTATAATTTACTCACCATTAATCTTTATAATATTGGATGATTTATATACGTATCACCTCAATTGCTAAGCAATGAGGTGTTTTCGTCTCCTCCAAGGAGTAATAAAATGGCCGCGGTACAAGTTACCAAAAAAAAACTTATTTGGTTCTGCCGCGGTGGTGTGCTCTGTTCGATAGTTTTCTTCAAAATGAAATCCACTGACGGCTTCCTGGATAATGCTTCCACTTTCCAGGAAGCCAACTCCCTGTTTTCCAATCCTGTTTCTTTCTTTCCATGCATGGTTCTGTTTGTTTGTGGTATGACCACAGAAATGTAGCTAAGAAAATTATGGATGGTTCACACTGTACTGTTTTCGTAAATATGCATGTTGAGCAAATTGAATGTACATCGACACAGGCAAGTAAGTATTATATTCGGGTTTGAGGCTCCGTTCACACTAAAGGCGGATAATTAGTATATCCCGATATCGTGAATGACACAAATTGGTAAGTAAATATCAACTTAGTGACAACTGTATCTGACTGAAATTGACGTCAGATGTGACATTATATTAGCTGATGAGGATTTCGTTTCCGTGGATTCATGGATAGTTCGCTGAGTGCTTTGCATAGCGTTAAACTCTATATCCGGCCATACTGTAGTAACTGTCAGTTTGCCAATAAGTATTGAAACAGAAGTTTGACTGCCGATATGTCACTTTTGGTTTCGAAATACTCGTCGATGAGTTAGTACATATCTGCGGATACCAAAACTAATTCAAATCACAGGATAAAGGTAGGTACTTTGGCACCTAATTCCTTTACCCAATGTCGTGGATGCTACTGAAGTTTTGGTCACGAATGACGTCAGCAGTGCTAACTTCATGTATCAAATAGCTTCTCCACGGACCTATAAATGATACTGAGCAAGGTAGTCGATGATTCTAAGCGAGCTCATTCATACATACTGTTTGACTCAGCTCAAATATTATGGATATAGACAATATGTCAAATGTTTAAATCAAAATAATTCACGTAGGTTTGTCTGTCATAATTGTTTGATGGACATTTATCGCTCAACCAACACATTAAATGGCACTTATCGCTCAACTAGTGCGCCTAACATCTTTACAAGTTCACTTGAGTGAAAATCTTAAATGTGGTTTAAGTGCGACCTGGGTATAACTTCTAGAATTTTCGTTTGTACCCTGCAAACGTAGAAGTACAGAAATAACCAGTGGAATATGTACGTAAAAGAAGTACTTCCTTTCCACTGAAAAAGGATAGGCGATCGGGAAAAAATTCAGTTATATACCTACTGTATATAAGAATATATGAAGGCACTATCTCTTTCTAAAAAAGCAAAATATCAAAAAAGTACTGCACTTCCCCGCCAATAAAAGTACTTCCAAAGCACATCCAAAGTACTTCTGGGGATGCACCTACTTCAATGGATGTACATCTGAAGTACTTTTTTGAAGCGCATATTCCACCAGTTATATTCGTACATCCAAAGATGCACGCGCTGTGAATGTAGAACTACGAACCGAAATAGACATGAAGTCAAAAAAAATAAAATGCACGACTGGGTCGCACGAACTTGCTCTTATGATAAGCAATTGCTTAGTGACTGCATATATGGATTTAAAAAAAAAATTTAAATAATTTCGAAAATTCTTTTATTTTTTAAATTAGTTTAAGAGTTTTCTCGGAAAAACAAAGTATACGATAAAATTTCAAAGCTATACGTAAATCTAGGAAAAAAAAATATTGAAAATCGTTCGACCAGTTTTTTTTTAAAAAGGTTATTTTTGAAAAACTTTTCCAAAAAATATTTTGAAATTTATTTGGGTATGCAAATATATGGCAATCTGTAGTTTACATTTGAAAAAATAATTTAAAAAAAAATCAATATACCCGTTTCCAACATATTTCGAAAACCAAAAATCTTTTTGAAAAAATTATAAAAAATCAAAAAAAAAAGTTTTTGAAAAATTTGAAATGCCATATTAATAATATTATAAATGACTTCCTGTGGCCGAAATTTTATTGAAATCGAATGTATAGCTTACGAGAAAATTTGATATGAAAATACTGGTTCTATGAGAGGTACCGTTATAAGACAAATTTTGAAAAATATTTTTTAACCAAAAGATAGATTGTCTTACAAAAATAGCATCCTGAAAGTTTTATCAAAATCGTTAGAGCCGTTTTTGAGAAAATCAATTTTTTTCTTCACGATTGTATGGCAGGTGCCGTTATTTTTGGGCCTAGAGCAAAAATAAAAAATATGTTCCGAGGGACGGCCAAATAAATCCTAGATACCAAATTTGAAGCAAATCGGCCCATCCGTTCAGGCTCTAGAAGCGCGAACAGACAGACAGACAGACAGACAGACAGACAGACAGACGGACGGAATTCCCAGACCCACTTTTTTCGACTTCTCCATCATCGTAATGTCATGTGTGATTGTTATCTCGAAATTTTTTTTCTGCACGAATCCATAACTTGCCTTATAGTACCTATAATCGCAAGTAAAAATTAGGAAAAATGCATTTTTATGATAATAATTTTATTATTAAATAAATTATATTATTATTTACATTTGTATTATTAAAAATATATTTATTATTAAAAACAAACAAAAATATCACAAAAAAATAAAATAACTTACACAAAAAAAAGGATTCGCCATATTCTCAAATTATACACAACAAGCTCAACTCAACTTAAAAACTGTTGATGATTATGTTTTGAATCGAAGATCAGTCTGACAAAAAGACAAACGGCAAAAAAAAGAGACAACATTTTGCATTACATCCTGGATTTCTCCTTCGCGCAGTTCAAAAGGGAATCGTTAATTGTTTTTTCAGGAGAAACCAAACTACTTCCTTTGATGTACGTATTTCATCGATTATTACCGTTTTTTCTTGTTTGCAGGGGTATACTCTACGGCGCAGGGGAAGTAGTAAATAAAAAAACCCACACATTCGAAGGATATATTTTAAGTTGTAGTAGTGTTTTCTAGAAAAATTTTCGTGAAAAATTGCGCAGTGCGCATGTCTGAGACATTTCCAATTCAGATTGGAAATCCTGTGGAATCCGTTCTGGAAGTGGATTCTTTCAAAAAAGTGGGTTCCATTTTGTGGAATAAATTTTTCTGGTGGATCGTAGTGAATGCGTTCAGCATAATTTGAGAATTCGGGCATTCTCCAATAGATGGCACCAGATATAAATGTTATTCGTAATTTGTAGGGTGAGAAGGTTTTTCCCTACAAAACTTGGACTTTCGACTAAGTCTACTTAGTCTAACTTCCAAGAAAAAGAGAACTTCTCACGAAGAAGACATCGTGTCTGAAACCTATTACTCTTCGTGTCGTGAAGACACTGCGACTCTTTCACGTCTAGTCGGTCGAAGACAAAAAAAATTCTAGAGTAAATACTTTATGGACATCATGGGGTTGGGTATTACGGATGAACGTCTGAAATTTAATACATATAGCCAACCGAATACCAACCAAGAGTGTCATGCACAGCTGAGAGCCGGGCATCAGATTAAATTATGAATCGTAAAAGATTATCTTTAATTACTAACAGGTAATCATATGGTACGTCAGGTAAAAATAGTTCAAAATTGTCATGGCTGGTATTATAAAGGAAGGAAATACATTTCCTATGTATATGCTCAGATGTTGATTGCAAAATTAGCAATTTACCTTTTTAAATCTTTAGTATGGCATGTCGCCTGTCTTCAACTTCATATAAGTTATTGCCGATTATCTTGTTTACTCGAACTTTAATAAATTTCGGACACCACTTCGCATTGAGATGTTTAGTTGCGTCACTCAAGATCTGGTTCCTTTTGTATATTTCATCTCCTACTTTGAACATTATTTTTCTACTTCGAAGATTATAATTTCTCTCGTAGCCTTCATGGGTCTTAATTAACGCTTGCTTTAAATACGAATGAACGATGTTCATCTTGGCAACCTTGGGAAGCCAATCTATCTCCGAGCAGTTCAGCCCACCCAACTCTCTCAAAAGACGGTAATCTGCCCCGTGCTCTATCATACGGTGTCCGAATAGGGCTTCGTATATGGACATCGAAAGAGTTGAATGTACCGTCGTGCGCAAGGCACTGCTGATAGAAGACAGATGGGCATCCCGATCTGTCTGTCGAGGATTGACATACGAACGAATGGCTGCAAGAATTGACAAGTTTACGCGTTCGCTTGCGTTTGACTGGGGAGCATACACTGCTGTACGGTAGTGTTTGACCCCGAAAACATCTAAGAACTTTTGAAATTCCTTACCCACAAACTGTGTACCGTTGGCACACCATAAATCAAGAAAACGTCGTCTCTCAGGAATTTGACCACGCTCGCGGCTGTTGCCTTGCGCAGTAGCTTGATGAAGACGAATGTGGTTAGTTGGTCTAATACGATCGCGATATAGACGTTACCGGACCTTGATCTGGGATATGGTCCGAGGAAATCCACATACAAATGTTGGAATGGTCTATCTACCTCAAAACTGTCTCCCATTTCAGCTCGTAAAGTCATGTTGGCTGCCTTACTGGTCTTACATGTTTCACACCTGTCTACGTATAGTTTAACCTGTGTGTACATACCGGGCCAGTAGAATCTATCACATTACCTGTAAATAGTCTTCACCACGCCAACATGCGAAGCGCGCGGCGGATTGTGCGCCAGTGAGATTACAGATTCTGTCATCTCTGATGGGACCCACAACTTCCAAGTTAGATCGTCCGCCAAGGGATTACCAACCGCGTGTTTAGTGCGTTTATAAATGTAACGCTCTGACACTTTGAGGTCAGGCAATCGGTCCTGTTCCTTCCTGATATGGTTGATGATGTCCAGATAACCTTCGGATTTAAAGGACGGATCCTCAAGATCGATGTGGAGTACTTCCGAGGTCTCGATCTGTGGTAGACATGAAAGGAAAGCTGACACTGTCAACTCATCGTCTTCATATGCTCTAGATAGAGCGTCTGGCACGACATTCAAAGTTCCTTTCCTATGCTCCACCACAAAATCGAAGCCTTGGAGTCGCATACTCCACCTCGCTAATCTTCCAAATGGATCCTTCATTGTCATCAGCCATTTCAGGCTGGAATGATCTGTAATCACACGAAAATAGTACCCCTCAACGTACGACCTGAACTTCTGGATACCTTCAAAAGCTGCTAAGCACTCGCGCTCTGTCACCGAATAGTTTCTCTGAGCAGCATTCAGTTTCCGAGAGAAGTAGTATATAGGCTGCTCCGCCCCGGATTCGTCCCGCTGACAGAGTACACACCCGATGCCAGTCGCTGATGCGTCGCAGAGAATGATGAATTCTTTGGAGAAGTCCGGATTGACTAGCACAGGCGCTGAAGTCAAAGCTTGCTTGATTTGCAGGAATGCTTCAATAGCTTCTGGGCCTAGCTTGAATGCTTTTCCCTTTTTCAATGTCTCGGTCAAGGGTGCGGCTAGGGTACTGAAATCTTTAACAAATCGCCGATACCAACCTGCCATACCGAGAAATCGGCGAACTTGGCGAGTTGTGGTTGGAAACGGGAAGCTAGTAATTGCTGAAATCCTATCAGGATCCGCTTTCAAGCAACCCTGACCTACCTTATAACCGAGATAGTGAAGCTCATCAAAACAAAACTTCGACTTCTCGACGTTGATCGTCAGTCCTGTTTCAGTCAAGCACTTTCCGACTATCTCCAGAGTCTGCAGATGTTCGTTGAAGTCCTTCGACACAACCAATAGATCGTCCAAGTATACGAATACTTGATCTCGCAATCCTGGTGGGATTACGCGACTCATTAGGTAGCTCAAACTTTGTGCCGCATTACATAGACCGAAGGGCATGACCTTAAATTGGTACAGTGGTCGGCCCGGTACCGTAAAAGCGGTCTTCTCCTTCGAACTTTGCTCCAGCGGTATCTGCCAAAACGCATCCTACAGATCCACGCAAGAAATATAACGTGTCTCTGTCAGACGTGCTAGCAGCCCCTCTATATGTGCAATTGGATGAGCATCTTTCTTGGTTACTGAGTTCACCTTCCGAAAGTCCAAGCACAATCGGTTCTTACCAGGTTTGCGTACAAGCACCACTGGGGAGCTCCATGCGCTGGAACTTTCCTCGATGACTCCTAACGAAAGCATGCGGTCCAACCTCGCATACATAAGGGTTTGTATCGCTGGAGATACGGGATAGTAACGCGGCTTTATAGGTACGGCATCGCCTGTATCTATGTAATGTTGCACTAGATTTGTCTTCCCGAGTCCATTGACTGCGAAGGAAGGAAATCCACGCACAACTGCTTCTAGTCGTTTAGACTCTTCATCACTCAACTTAATCTGATTGGTGGGTCTCACCTCTGGCCCACCGGTCGCAATTCCTGAAAGACCCGCAATTACATGAGGTGCGATCTGAAACTTCTGCCAAAAGTCGACGTCTAAATATAGACGTTGGCTTAATGACGGCACGATATACAGATCTATATCTTTAGTCACACTTTTATACTGGATCGCCGTAGTGATCACTCCCACTATGAATCGAGAAGACCTAGGAAACTGTCTCCAAATAAACCAACCGTCACATAAGGACGTGGGTCATTCGATTCAAGGCCTATGGGTGCAGACGCGATGTTACGATAATTAGTCCGCTTCCGATGGAAGCGCTCCCTTGTTCATCCGTTTGAATAGTTTATAACGGTTCTGTTAATTCATTCTTAAAATTCAAATCTATGTTCTGTTTATGTTCTTTATTCATTATAGGTGTTGATATTATTATATCAACATAGGCCATGTAGCTTCTCTGCATGTCATTTCATTTAATTTCATTTAACGCATTTGCATATCAATATTAGTCATGTAGCTTCTCTGCATGTTATTTCATTTAACGCCTTTTGCATTGCTTTCATTTTCGTAGCCAATGTGTGTATCTTGTATCATTCAATAGCCAATTCCCATAGAATGAATAATTTTGTGCATCTGTCAGCAAAATTATTGCATTCGAATATTGGATATGGTTATTGAACTTTATGAGTTTTTTTGTTTATTTTTTAGAAGTCAGCATTAAGCGACTATTGTTATTGTTAATTAATTTTAGCTTAGTTTGCAAAAACTGTGTATAAATAGTATTGTAAGGAAATAAAAATTATCATTCACGATCAAACTCTCTTCGATTATTTCTGCTATTGCTTCCCCCCACCAGAGGTAAGGGGCATTGGTTTAAAATTATTTCTGCTATTGCTTCCCCCCACCAGAGGTAAGGGGCATTGGTATAAAATAAAGAAAATATTCGACGATAATACACCGGTACACAGAACCGGGTGTATTTATTACTACGGCTGGTCAAGGTTTATGTACCCTGTCCAGCAAGATAATACAAAAGAGTACTATCTTTAAACATTGGTGACCCCGACGTGATTTCTACGTCAAACTTCGAGGAAGTGAATCGTGAGTGCGTTGCCAGGGCTTTAACACTGGCTGTCAGCGAAGCGTTTACCAGGGCTTTTTAACACTGGTATAAGCAATCAAGGTTCCTGAGTTGCAGAGTTCCAGCTTGAAGTGTAGCAGCGTTCCAGGTCGCAGAGTTCCAGGTTGCAGTGCTCCAGGAAGCAGCGTTCCAGTACCGAACATTCACTACACCTACCAAGTGGCCAGGGTCCACAGCAGTGCATTGATTCACAGCTAATTATTTGAACCAACCATTTGAATCTCCGTAAAAAGTACCATGGATGAGATGCAGGTTTTCAAAATAATAGCCCGGCAGAAGGCTATCGCTGAGGAACTTCAGAAACTAAAAACAAACATGAGCAAAGACAGTGCTGACCGCAAAACACTGCAATACAAACAAAAAAGATTGCAAATTCTGGAAGCACTATGGGTGGAATTCCACCAAAACCATGAATCTGTAAAGAATTTTGTTAAGGCGGATACGCCATATATTCAAGGAAAAACGTATGAGAATTTCCAAAGAATTTACCTCGAATTAAAACAAAGTCTCCATTTAATTTTGCCTGAGCCAACTGAAGATGATGGCAATGGAACAACTGGTGGTGCAATCCCGACAATCAGTGGAACCATTCCTAAGGCTCCAGCTCAATTGAAGCCCACATTGCCTACGGAAAAGACAATCCAAACAAGCACTGAAACCATTCCTAAGGCTCCAGCTCAATCTAAGCCCACATTGCCTGAGCTTACGGAAAAGACAAAGTGGTCGTCCGACATGCCTGCTGCCTCTGTGGAATTATTAAGGCTGATTAAAAAACAGTCATCAATGATCGTAATGGTCGAAAACTCAATTAAGCGCCTGATTCAAGACCAAGAACAACATTCTGAGGAGTTCTATTTGATAAGGCTTAAATCGATTGAACAGGACTGGGCGGCAATACGAGGCTTCCATCATAAAATATGGGAACTACTAGATGAACCGAATTCTTCAGTCTATGATGTCGAACAATTTCTCTCCATAGAAGATGAAGTGCATACTGCACTTACGACACTTTATAACCGATCAAGATCGAATTCTGGATCCGGGACAACTATAACCCAAAACCAAGGGACGAAATTACCAAGAGTAGTATTGCCGAAATTCGATGGTGACTACTCAAAGTGGATACAGTTTCGCGATCTATATACGGAGCTTATCCACAATCAACCCATTTCACCATGCCAGAAGATGTGGTATCTGAAGACCACAATCACAGGAGAAGCTGAAAGGCTGATTCAGCACTTCTCCATATCTGACGCCAACTACATTGCTGCTTGGGAAACGATCACAAGCCGTTATGAAAACACTCGACTTATGGTAACAGCCTTACTAAACAAATTAATGGCACAACCTAAAAGTCAAAACGAAAGTTCTTCAGCCATAAAGTCACTGCATGACACTACGCAAGAATGCCTCCGCAGCCTGCAAAACCTTGGCATAGAGACAACCAATTGGGATCCAATAGTCTTGCACATTCTCATCAAGCGGTTGGATCGAAATTCTCTCACTCTTTGGGAACAATCATTAAAAACCCCAAAACTAATGCCCACATTTAAGGAGTTCCTATCATTCTTGGAGCTGCGGTTCCAATCGTTGGAGGCATTATCAACAACCACAAGGGAAGGTTCGGATGAACAACGAAGAAGATTAAGACCCAATAAGGCCTTAACCACGGTCGCTGCAGCGGGACCCAAATGTATTTCCTGCAAGGGCAATCATCAGCTGTACGCCTGCCAGAAATTTCTACAGTTAAGTCCAAAACACCGATTGCGCCTAGTTCAAAGATCAAGACACTGTGCAAATTGTCTGAAATCAGGGCACTTCACTAAAGACTGCTCGGTCGGAGGGTGCACCAAGTGCCAAAAGGGGCACAATACACTCCTTCACTTGGATTACCCCAAAAAACCAGAGGACTCAAAAACATCAACGCTAGCAGGTACCCCAACTTCTGTCGCTGACTCGCCAAAGATCTGCACTTCGGCGACAGAGCCCACACCTCCTAGCACAAACACTGCAACCAAAACTAAAAGTGTGCTGTTAAGTACAGCTATTGTTCACCTGAAAAATCAATCGGGGGAACAAATATCATGTCGAGCGTTATTGGACTCTGGATCGCAGGTTAATTTAAAAACTGAAAGGCTGGCCAAAACCTTGGGACTAAGACAAATGCACGAGACGCTGCTTGTTGAAGGGATCGGTCAAAGCAAGAGGTCATCCCATCGAAGAATCAATTTGGAGATTGGTTCTAAAATAAATGGATTCTCCACAAGAATTGAAGCACACGTATTGTCAAAAATTGTCTCACCGCAACCATCACGGGCAATAATAACTTCGAATTGGTCGATTCCGAGGAATATCGTTTTGGCTGATTCGCAATTTAATCAGCCAGGGCCAATCGATCTTCTCATTGGTGCGGAAATTTTCTATGCTACCTTAGCTGTTGGTCAAATCAGCTTAGGTGAAGATCTACCAACACTTCAAGATACTGTGTTTGGATGGACAGTAGCAGGCAAGGTGCCCTTTACTAATGATGGACTTTTAGCATCGTGCGGAATATGCACTGAGGATGAAGCCCTTGATCAGCAGATTGAGAAATTTTGGCGCTTAGAAGAAACCACCCCCTCTCCAGATAATTTCACCCAAGCAGAAAGACGTTGTGAAGCTCATTTTGTCCAAACATCAACAAAGGACTCGAATGGCCGATTTGTGGTTCGCTTACCATTCAAGGAAGCCCCAACTTGCTTAGGTGAATCAAAAGACATTGCTTTCCGGAGATTCATATCTCTTGAACGAAGGTTAGCCAATTCAAAGGAACTGAAAAAACTCTACACAGAGTTTATGGTGGAGTACCAGAAATTGGGCCACATGCAGGAAGTTAATTTCCAACAAATAACAAAGCCCTACTATTTCTTGCCCCATCATTGCGTCCAAAAGCCCGATAGTAGCACTACAAAGCTAAGGGTAGTTTTTGATGGTTCCGCAAAATCCTCATCAAATATATCACTGAACGACATCCTGTCCACGGGTCCAACAATACAAGATGACGTTTTTACGATGCTATTGCGATTCCGTATACCAAGATTTGTATTTACCGCGGACATAGAGAAAATGTACCGTCAAATACTTGTAAACGATGAGGACCGAAAGTTCCAACTAATATGGTGGAGGAACAGCCCAAATGACCCGTTAAAGTGCTTCCAGCTCAACACCGTCACCTACGGCACAACATCTGCATCGTACTTGGCAACAAAGTGCCTCCAAGTTTTGGCGCAAAATAACGAGGATCGTTACCCATCGGGGTCGAAGGTATTATCTCGTGACTTCTACGTAGATGATGTTTTAACCGGTGCAGATAAGTTGACTGAACTTTTGAATACCCAAACTGAACTCCGGACTATCCTTCACAATAGCGGCTTCAAGCTAAGGAAATGGTGCGCTAATCATGAATCCTTATTAAAAGGAGTACCACTCGAGGATCGAGAAACAGAATTGGACTTCAACACCAATATTGAAGATCATGTGAAAACAATTGGTCTTACGTGGATGCCGAAATCTGACCAACTCTGCGTTAAAACATCTTGGCTAAAAAGAGATCGAGTGACCAAACGAACAGCTTACAGTGACATAGCACATCTATTTGACCCCCTCGGTATCATGGCACCTGTCGTTGTAGTGGCAAAAATATTCTTACAAAGGTTGTGGGAATTGAAGCTTGATTGGGATGCTGCACTACCTCAGGAAATGCAAACAACTTGGATAAAATTTCGCGAAGGACTGCAGTCACTAAACAATATAAAGATTGCTAGGCATATATTTTCACATAAAACACCAAAAAGGATTCAGTATCACGTATTTGCCGATGCTTCAGAAAAGGCTTACGGTGCTGCGGCCTACGTTCGTTCCATCAGTAGTGACAACGTCATAACGGTGCGACTGCTTTGCGCTAAATCAAGAGTAGCACCATCGAAGAAAACAAAGACATCTTTACAAGCAACTATTCCCCGGCTAGAGCTTTGCGCCTGCTGCCTTGCTGTCGAGCTTCTAGGGCGCTTACAAAAAGACCTAAACATTAAAAATGACGCAACATTCCTCTGGACGGATTCGGAAATTGCACTTGCATGGATTAATTCTTCATCCTCCGCAACTCTTCCCATCTTCATCGCAAATAGGGTATCAAGAATACAAGAGAATACAATTTCTGCGCAATGGAGGCATGTGCCTTCAAAGGAAAATCCTGCAGATGTACTTTCACGTGGAATAGCTCCAGATCGCCTTGAGAATTGCAACATTTGGTTCTATCTACCGAAATTCTTACATGGTTCAACTTCAATCTGGCCACCTATATACGACGCCAAAACAATTAACAGCAACAATGAAAATGAGCATATATCTTTGGGAGCCGCAATCCCTGATTCCCAAGATAATCTTCCCATAAGTATCATCAATCATAAAAACTCATTCAAAAGAGTTGAAAGAATTATTGCGTACGCCTTACGATTTATCAACAATTTTAAAGAAAAATACCTTAAGTCGAGAAGGGACTTCAAAATGAGAAGAGGCCCCTTAACTGTTTCCGAATTGAGTCAATCGAAGAAGGCAGTATTCAAGCAAATGCAGCAATTGGAGATGGAAGAAGACATCCTGAATTTAAGAGATAAAAGTGTGGTTTCAGATAAAAGTTCACTCAAGAGCCTAACCCCATTTCTTGATGCGGAAGACATCATTAGAGTCGGTGGGCGTTTGGAAGCATCGGCATTAGCTTACGACGCTAAGCACCCAGTACTCCTACCACATCGTCACCCGTTTACAAAAATGATACTCCATGACATTCATGTTGAGAACAATCATGCTGGACCACAAACTATGCTCTCAATTGCCAGACAGGCAATCTGGCCACTTAGAGGGAAGACCTTGGCACGATCTGTGACGCACAATTGCGTTAAATGCGCTCGTGCCAGCCCGAAGCTTCTGAACCAACAAATGGGAAATTTACCTGCTAACCGAATACAACCGGCCAGGCCATTCGTAAATACAGGCATAGATTTTTGTGGCCCAGTCTTAACGCATTACAAAATAAGAGGCAAGCACCCGCAGAAATCGTACATTTCAATTTTCTGCTGTTTCTCCACAAAGGCCTGTCACTTGGAGCTCGTGACTGATCTCACAACTCAAGGATTTTTGGGTGCTCTTAACCGATTCATGGCAAGGCGAGGCCATTGCAGAAACATTTACTGTGACAATGCAACAAACTTCGTGGGAGCGAGGAACCAGCTAAAGGAGCTATTATCATTCATTGATGTTGAAGGTGAAAGGAACAAGATTGCGTCTACATGTTCTACAAGGGGCTGTGATTTTCATTTCATTCCGCCACGCTCCCCACATTTCGGAGGTCTATGGGAGGCTGCAGTTAAGTCATCAAAGCTTTTACTACAGCACACCTTGGCAGGAGCTTCGCTCACTTATGAAGAGCTTGAAACAGCCGTTGTTCAGGTCGAAGCCATACTCAATTCAAGGCCAATTTCTCCAATGTCCGAATCTCCAAATGACCTAAGAGCTCTCACTCCAGGGCATTTTCTCATCGGAGAGCCTCTCATAAGCAATGTCGATCCTGATGCTTCACCATCCAACTCAGTCCCAAATGCTCGCTGGAACCTCGTTAGTAATCTCAAGAACGAATTCTGGCGCCGGTGGTCTCGAGATTATCTAAACCAACTACAACATAGATACAAATGGAAGGACCGGTGTCAAAATGCAGAACCGGGAATGATGGTCATTATAAAGGACGACAATGTACCCAGTCTAAAGTGGCCACTTGGACGCATTACAAACGTCATCACTGGAGACGACGGTTTGGTTCGTGTAGCTGATGTAAAAACGGCTACTGGTACTTTTCGTCGGGCCATACATAGACTGGCTCCACTTCCAGTACCCATCGATGAGAACGTCGGCATCAGCTCAGCCGCAGATCAACGAACATGTGAAGCAGCTAAAATTTCTCCATCCAGATCCTCAGTTCGCCTAATTGATGAGACTGACATTACGTCCGTTCCAAAAAAGAAACGTAAGCCCACCTTTGGATCCGCAGTTGTAACGTTACTGCTAGTGTGCTGCCTCGTTCCAGGTATTAAATCTACGCCGATAAACATTCGCCCATTTAAATTGCAACCCGGAATATATTTTGAGAATCTGGGGACCTCTTCACTTACGTCAAGCAGTTGGGATATCATCGCCTACTACGACATGAACTCCTATTGGACAGAGTATCAAACTGTAAGGAACTACAGCGAGAGACTTGTAAACATCTGCCATTTGTTACCAAACAAAACCGAAACCTGCAAGGGAACGATATCCCATTTCAACAGAATAAATGAAGACTTCAAGAAAGGAAATGAGTTGTTAGCTGACACATCCACCAATCGAAGAATTCGCCGTGGAGCGCTCAATGTCGTAGGAAATGTGGCTAATGCCCTATTTGGAGTTTTGGACTCTGAATACGCTGATTAAATGTCCGCCTCAATTAATAAAATTCAGCAGGATGAAGGACATCTCGTCAACCTAATTCGAAACCAAACATCAATAATTGACTCCACCCTTAACATAATAAGGCGAAATGAACAGGAAACAAGTTCTAGGTTTCAAGAAATTGACGCAAATCTTCAACAATTTGCCGCGTTGATTAACGGCATTAAGCTAGAGCATCATGAAGAAAAACTGCGCCAGCTATTTAATTCACTAGCACTGCAATTGATCTTAGCCTTGTCGCAGATACAAAAAACACAAGCTTCCTTAATAGATGTTCTAATCGACACACACCACGGAAAGATAAATCCACAACTCATATCACCTGATCAATTACGTGATGAACTTCTGCGAATTAAAGCCAATTTGCCCACAGCCCTTAGGCTTCCAGTAGCACAAGATGATATACTTAAATTGTATCAACTCATGAGCATTCACGGCAGGGTGCTCTCCGATCATATCATATTTAAGCTCACATTGCCATTACTAAGCCTTGATGAATTTGAGCTTTTCAAGGTGACGCCAGTTCCAGTATCTGTAAATGGTACATTCTTCACCATAAGTCGATCCACGGAGTATATCATGGTAACATTGCACCGTGATCAGTACTATCCGCTGTCAGAAGGAGAGTTTCAAAAATGCTTTTCGCTTACTCACGAAAATCACTTGTGTAATCAACGTCATCCAATATACACTAAGGGATCAGAAATAAGTTCTTGCGAAGTCCATTACCTGAGCCATAATCAACAATCTCCATCATGCAAGATAACGAAGACCATCGAAGGACCTCATTGGATTCAGCTTTGCTCTCCAAACGAATGGATTTACGTACTAAAGAAAAGAATTACTTTAAACGTCGTCTGCAATGGAACTGCAACACCGAGCATTTTAGAGGGCTCAGGAATACTTCAAATTCAACCCAACTGTGTAATCAAGGATGACCTAATGACGCTGCGTGGTTACTCAATACATTCAACTTACTCAAGAATGTCACTGTCGCCCCTAGCAAACCTTTCGGATTATGCTATTCCAGACAAATTCAATCCGGTAGTTCACCAATCCTCGAGCTACAAAAACCATTTGCTAGAGCTTGATGAGCTAAAGCAGCAACTGTTAAACATAACCAATAATTTGTCGTTCTCCACATCCTCTAACGATACACACCAATTTGCAGTGGGTTATATGGGACTTCTCATATCAATCACGGCACTGATCCTCCTACTGTGGAAATTGTTTAGCATGTACCGCTCTGATACCAACAAGACAGCTCCGACAAGGCAGAATACGAAAACTGAGGAGGAAGAACCCAACATTGAGGACCCCAACACCGTCACATTCGAAGTTCTGGTATAGTTTCGAACATAGTTCAACGCGCGGAGAATGTTGATATTATTATATCAACATAGGCCATGTAGCTTCTCTGCATGTCATTTCATTTAATTTCATTTAACGCATTTGCATATCAATATTAGTCATGTAGCTTCTCTGCATGTTATTTCATTTAACGCCTTTTGCATTGCTTTCATTTTCGTAGCCAATGTGTGTATCTTGTATCATTCAATAGCCAATTCCCATAGAATGAATAATTTTGTGCATCTGTCAGCAAAATTATTGCATTCGAATATTGGATATGGTTATTGAACTTTATGAGTTTTTTTGTTTATTTTTTAGAAGTCAGCATTAAGCGACTATTGTTATTGTTAATTAATTTTAGCTTAGTTTGCAAAAACTGTGTATAAATAGTATTGTAAGGAAATAAAAATTATCATTCACGATCAAACTCTCTTCGATTATTTCTGCTATTGCTTCCCCCCACCAGAGGTAAGGGGCATTGGTTTAAAATTATTTCTGCTATTGCTTCCCCCCACCAGAGGTAAGGGGCATTGGTATAAAACAAAGAAAATATTCGACGATAATACACCGGTACACAGAACCGGGTGTATTTATTACTACGGCTGGTCAGGGTTTATGTACCCTGTCCAGCAAGATAATACAAAAGAGTACTATCTTTAAACAATAGGGGTTGTTCTACAATCATCTTTGTTATTGTTCGGTAATTCAAGATTATTAATTGGTTTTAATATTTTAATTTGTGGAGATTCAAGAGGCTTTGTCGACTGCGACACTTGAACTCCGGGTAAATCTAATCGGAGCGAACCCCCCCGGTTGTTGGGTTGTTCCTCCTCTCGTTTCCCGCTAGACATTTCGGACAGGACGGACTATATGCCTCTGCTAAACCGCAACGGAAACAAAATATTTTGTATATTGGTTTAGCACAGTCACGAAAATTGTGACCAATGACTTGGCCGTTCCAACATTTCTGTGGCTTGCGATCTCTCTGGATAGCTTCAATGTTTGTAGAGGGCAATGCCACCATTAAATCCTGACAAGGTTCTTCTACGATTTCATTGACAAATCGCCTTGCAAGTGGGCGTTGTGCACTTGGCACGAAATTCGGAAGGACATTCTCGTATTGAGATTGAGCTTTTTCGATAGCTCGACATTAGTAGGCTAGCTGTCTTAAGCTAGACGGACTGTAGGTAATGAGTAGTTCACCCATGCGCCTACGGACATTTGTTTTGATTATCTCAATGAGTTCCTTTTCTGGTCTAGGAACTCGCATCCTAGAATTTAAATATTGAATGGCGCCGAAGAAGTCATTGAAAGACTCTCCATTCATCATCTTGCGATCGGACAATTTGCGGAATAACTCGGTATCGCTTTCCAAACTGCGGTACTGTTCTAGCAAAGCAGTTTTCCATTCCTCCCACGTCGTGTGCTTGTTGCCTTTCAAATATACCCAATACCAGGATTCTACCGATCCTGATACGAAATGGTAAAAGTTTGCGGTAACCTCATACCAAGATACTCCATAACTATTGCGTATGCACCCTAGGCGGAAGAGGAAATCGTCGACTGACATATTCCTCCCATCGAACTTCAATCCCCACTTATGTAATTGGTGATTGCGGTTCGCAGATGAGACATTCGATGGTGGTGGCCTAGGTGGCGACACAGCGGACTCATCGTCGAAATTAAAAGCATTTAATCGAGTCATAAACTCGTCCAAATTGGAGCCTAGGGGCATTTGGGCTGGATTGACATCCGGCAAAGGTGGCACTCTAGTTGGCTCATAATGCGGCGTGTATCGGTCTACCAAATGAATTTCATTGTTTGGTCTATACGCGGACTGGACATTTCTGGACATATCTGGACCATTAGGGACATTATGATTTATGACACGTGTAGTGTCTTGGTCAACTAAATTGACTTGCCGTGGGGCTTTCTGCGTTGAAGTAGCATCAGGGACAAGTGGTCTTGCAGTGGCAGAAGTATGAGTAGCTTTGACGGTGCGTTTTTGAAGTAATTGCGCAACTTGTTCAAGTAGTCGAGCATGACTTTTTTCTAGTTCTTCTGCCATAAATTGTCGGTCATTGACTCTATGCAGATCAATGGTAGCAGAAACTACTTGCTGTATGTAAGCTGAATGGTCAGCTGCATCTTTTCGAAGTTGTTCTTCGGCTCTCGCTACTTCGTCGTCATCCACTATGACACTTCTGTTACCGACATTATCTCTAGGAAGACTCTCGGCTAAACTGCCTTCGTCTTCAGAGAGATTCTCCACGTTATCATCTTGGCTGCGACCAGGTTTAGATTTCGGAGCTGTAGGAGCCATGCCTACGAAGTCCTTGTACTTAGTAAGGTAAGTACTTCTAATAGCTCTTCTAAGACTCCTGTCGGTCATTCAACCGTGAAGGTATCGGACGGATAAGGTCGAATAAATAAATCAAGGAAAAAGTATTGTAGGCCGTGAGAAATTCCTCGAACGGATCCTACCAAGAAATATAACAATAAAAAAAATTATCAGTAAGTAATTTTGATTTGATAAAATCAAAGAGGGAAAATTCAAAATAAACCGTGAGTAAGAAACCTCCAACGGATATTTGCTCAATCAAAAATTCAAAAATAAAAAAAAAATGAGTATAAAAAAAAATTGTTAATCTAAATGTGCTTAACGATAAAGATTAGTATATAATATATATTCTATTCGTTTATCAAAACAATACTTCAAAAATGTTTTCAAAAACCCTATATTCAACTGGATACTTAAATATAGTCTTAAAAGGTATTACAATATAAGTTTAACTATATCTTAAGATTCAATATCAGAAATCAATAGTTAAATCGGATAAATGCAAGTGACCAGAAATAGAGTAAAAGTGGGCGGACCTAATGCAACAGCTAATTCGGGAAAAACTTCACCAAATTACAGGTCAAAATAGCGTCCGGACCACTAATCTCGATGGTGTTCCTCTATCTAAAGAACCTGATCACAATCAAATCACATCAATGCAAAAACTGAAAAAAAAAATAATATTTTCAAGAAAATTCTTCAAAAATTCGTAACTTCTTCTATGTCACTCAGGATCGACCTAACTGACAACAATTCTAATCTTGACTTCTCTAACAAATTCGGGTCCCACGTTGGGCGCCATCTGTAACGTTAAAGAAAAGAATTCAATGATTATCGGAGAGACGAGACGAGCCATTGCTATCGCCAACAGGCACCAAACCTCTTCACCTAAATACCCTATGGATATCCAGGATCCAAACCCATGCCCCCTGACACCCCAACCCAAAGAGGAAGCAGGAAGAGGCAAGCACCAACGGCAACGCCATTGCCCACTTATTTTATTTTATTTTATTATAATATATTCTTGTATTGTTATTTTTAAAGCTGAAAAAATAAAATAATATCAAATCTAATCTAAATCTAGTAGCAGAAATACCTCATCAAGGATTTACAAACGCGTTAATAAAATTTTATGTTAAAATTCAATAAGACTTCTAAAAGAGCTTGGATTACCAGGTAACCTTTAAGTATTTCATGTATTTGTATCTATATGTTGTGTGAAGAAGGACGAGGAAGTATTCCGTCCCAACAAGGCCCACAGGCGGGTCGTATTAAGTGCCTGATAGCATACACAAGAAGCCTTTGTACGTCGCGTATGACCACGGACGGTGGTGCACGCCAAAAATATTGTACGATCCTAACGCCTCCTCCTCCATATACGTGTAGTGATATTAGTGTAGTACAATAGGTATAGATATAAGAATTTCCTAATCACTTTCTTTTAGTGGTTTGAACACAAAGTGCAGTAAGTAAGTAAGTAAGCCTTTGTACGTCGCGTATGACCACGGACGGTGGTGCACGCCAAAAATATTGTACGATCCTTTGTGGAAGGCAGGACCTAACGCCTCCTCCTCCATATACGTGTAGTGATATTAGTGTAGTACAATAGGTATAGATATAAGAATTTCCTAATCACTTTCTTTTAGTGGTTTGAACACAAAGTGCAGTATAATTACCTTTTTTTTTGCAATTGCGGTTCGGAAACCAAAGCAGATTTCGGTATTCCGCGTTATCTTTATAGTGCCATTGCTACTCATTGATTTAGTGTCGCGGTTAGTTTCATTGAGTAATACAATCGAGTATCCATTGTTTTTTTTTATCAGACAATTAATTATTTCGCCGAAGCGCTTGTACGGACTAAGATTTTCTAATCCTGCGATAGTAGAATACTCCCCTTGGGTATTCTTCACCAGTGTTTTGAGTAGGTTTCTCTCATTCGCTGGTAGGTCAAGCGGTATTTGACCATACACACTAGTCGGTTTTCGAATAGTCGTTCGCATTTGAAAATTTACTTCAGTCGGTTTCTTATTATATATCCGGTCTTGTAGACTCTTATCCTTTGCGTCGGTAGCGACCAGCCGCGTCTGTAATTCAACGTCGCGTTTATTTTTTTTTGTCATTTTTCACTAGCCTATGGCGCTTGTCACTCTTCTTAATTTTTTTGTATTCTTTTTTCACTCGAGTTAATCTGATGGTTACTCTTTTCTTTGAACCCTCATAGATCGCGTTAGTTTGAACGTTTTTTGTCATCGCGTTATCGTTTATATCCGACAGGCTTTTGCCTTGAGTCGAGCTAACTTACGAAGATTTTGTCTCCACGCATTAAGCGAATCAATATAGAATCGACATCACTTATAGCTTCACCCTGCCAAACGATCACGAGATAGCAGTAGCTAACTCGTGAAGCTTCAACTGTAGTAAACTATTGTAGTGTAGAAATATACTTAGTTTTCGTTATTAATAATCATTTCTAGGTGACGCTGAAGTGCACTTCAAAATTACCTGCGAATGAATGCGGAATTAACTCTACCATAATCATCTGGTAGCACACTTGCCAATATAAACTTTTACAAATATATTTTTTTTTACTTTTACACTATATTACTGTTGATTGCATGATTGTTTTATCGAATACACGGCTGGATGCGAAGTGTATCCATACGTATAGGGTATTTTGCATGAATATTGATTTACCTATATATATATACGTACTGATTTAGAAGATTCATTCTAAGCCAGTTTATTCTCGACTCATTGCTGAATTAGTTCAATCGTTTTACTCGTTCGTCCGTTTTAAAAACACCGTCTCGATCAGGGGTCGTTTAAGTCGTCCCGTAGATTGGAGTAGCGAACCACTGCTACCTTGAGTATCCCCGGGGATACTATTTGAGCCATTATCGTTGATAGGGTTTACAACGATAACGTTTCGTAGCGCCGCGGTAGGAAGTTTCCCTTTTAGTATTGGCTTCCATATAAAAGAAAAGATACCGAGTTTTGAATAGCTTCCATAGAAATTAGTTATAAATAATTTATAACAATTTCGATATTTTTTTTTTTAAACGTATACCCACTTGAATTTTCAATCTCCACATAATCTTGCTATTATGATATTAAGTTTTTAGGTATTCAAGACGCATAGTCTAATAGTTTAAGCTTTCTTTTTATCCATGTTGATAATTTCGAAATTCATATTACCTCTTTGAATAGTGTAACGTTAAAGAAAAGAATTCAATGATTATCGGAGAGACGAGACGAGCCATTGCTATCGCCAACAGGCACCAAACCTCTTCACCTAAATACCCTATGGATATCCAGGATCCAAACCCATGCCCCCTGACACCCCAACCCAAAGAGGAAGCAGGAAGAGACAAGCACCTCTAACATCCTTGACTTCTATACCAAGGCAATGCATCTCCATCAACAGTAAACCGTGTATCGGTGCAGCTAGCATCCCTATATTAGACATACTTACACTTCGCAAACACGGTTCCTCGCTCTTCCTACTCCTCTTCCCATTCTCCAACTCATTATCCATCCCTACACAGAAACGTAAACCATCCGTAAACCACCGACCTACCATAGGTACTGACTACAAAGTCCCGTAGAACAGCCTAGTGGGTAGCCGGTGACATGTCTGCGTCTATCCGCTGCGAGTACTAGATGTTCCGCTTGCAGCTGCCTCTCGTGGTATCCTACACCTGAAAACCAAGGACCCTACTTAAATCCCCACAACCGTATCTAGACCTGTGTTGCTATTTCAAAAAATCTTCAAACAACTTTCCAGAGTTTTTACTCCAGATAGCATTAGTAAGTCTAGTTACTTTCAAATGGTTTCGTGTAATTGGGATGGAAGCAACCCTATGTCGGCAACGCCCATTCTCTCGTTAACTATCGTTTGAGGATAGTCGCCAAGAGCGGCATGCGACAACGCAGGGTCGTGGTCGAGATCGACCGTCGCGGTGGCCGGCAGTACCCTAGCCTCAACCAGCTCAGCCAGGCCGTGGGCACTTGCTTCGGGATCTATACAACCGGTGTTACCTCTTTTTTTACACTGCCGACCGTTGAACTCTGATGTTTGAGTCCGAATATTAATGTTAATAAGCTTAAGGGCCCTCATTGCTATTGAAGCCCAGAAGAAAAAGAATTGAATATCAGAAAGATAGGATCATGGATCGCACCTCATATTTTCCATAAGGAGATAACATAGTAGAAGAAGAAGATTTCAGATTTAACTACCACATTTACCAAGTGGAACGCTACACGTAAGTATTCAAATAAAACAAAAACCCAACCATAGATTGTCATGGTGGTAATGGCCTAACATTAACATCGATACATTCAGCGGCCAAGATGAAATGCTGAATGTCGATAGCGAGGTGTCTAACTCGTTGGGGAGAGAGGTTCTGAGATGGTACACGACCTCCCCGGTCTCACAACCCACCCAATTTGAACCTGAAAATCACATCTCTCGGGTTCAACCGTGGCTGTCCTTTGGACCTACGAGTCCCCAAGACTCGATAAAAATTAGTGGGCAGCCCCTTGACATAATAAAGCAAGCAAAAGCTGCTCGCTTACTGTACTACCCTAAACTCAAAACATGACCCAAAACTAGATACTATGTTTTGTACTTGCAACATTATATCTAAAAGTAACAATACCCTAACTCATACCATACGATGTTCCATGACAAAATGAGGTGAGGGATGCCACCCTCCCTGAGAGAAAATCTACTCAATCATAATAGAATATCTGCAAATTCCTCAAGAAACAATATAAATTTCCAAAATGAAAAAAAGCAAATGCGGAATTTTCTGAACGTTATAAAATCAATGATTTTAGTTTATTATATAAATCCTTATATTTTAACATAAGTAAAATGCTTAAGTTTTATACCTAAGGTTACTCTTAAATTATTATTTCATATCATTAACTTATCTTTTGTTTATCAAAAAAAAAGATTGCTTTTAATAAATGTTTCCTCGCAGAGGATTTACTTTAAGTAAAAAGTACGATTACAAATCGCAAAAATGTTTTAATTCTTAAAAATATTCAAATAAATCCTTGTATTAGGATTATGGTTTATTATATTTTGTTAGCCCGCGAGAAGTTATAAAACATAAAAGACTGCTACAAAATCACGAGAATAAACAAAAAAAAATTACGGTGAGAAAGTATCTTTCTAATCATTTATAAGGGAAGAATCGAATATCGCGCAAGTTCTTCAAACATCTCCACATTCATATCAACAAAATCAAAATATTCAAATATAGATCAATCAAATACCCCATACCTCTGAAACACAATTCGTGTTCATCAGTATGTTCGATAAAACAAGTAATTGTCAATATAAATTAATTTTCAATATAAGTAAAAATATTAATGAGGGTCCTTTTCTACCAATGGGGTAGCAAAAGGAGCGTAAAATCTACTTAACGCTGGTCCGGAAGTGCACTCCTGGGTAGCTGTGGAAAAATTGATTAAATGATTCTAGATTTGTGCTAACTACGGTTGATTGTATATTGTAAATTGATTTTCTCGTTGTGGTATCGTGAATCTGGGATCAAACGTTCGACGTTTGATATCAGGCAATCTTCAATAAATTGTCTTATATGCTTGTGATATGGTCCAGTGTGTCATATAGTCACATTTGAGTAAGATGCCTTAAGAAAGAATGATACTAAGCGCTTGATTACATGTAAAACTCGATGCACGAAAAGACGACGCAGTAAGAAAAAGTGAAGTAAGTATCGAGGTGAAACTCAATGTTTCAATGAAAATGAATGCGCGAACGCGGCGTTGAAACGCGAGTGAAGGGTGGTCGCTACCGACTCAAGGAGGAGTATGGGTGGTCTATAAGACCAAGTGAAAACGAAAATAAGAATAAAATAATAAAGTGTAATTAAAGGATGTTCACGCAGTGCATAAACTGTCACAGAAAAGTGGATATACTCGTAACTACGAGCGAAAACGTTCATGGGTAGCACTTCACTTAAGCTCCGAAGTTATCGAACGATGAAAAGAAGCAAGGGCTTCAAGGATAAACTTTGTCAAAAGATATAGATCGCGACACGGTAATGCTCAATCATATACCCGACATTACAAAAAAAAATCTTCACAAATTATTGCGTTGACACAAATAGCACTATGTCACGTTACACAAAGCATAAGCTAGGATATATTCAATACAATAAAAAGATAAATATTATATTTCAATAATAGTATATAAACGTTATGTGCGAAACTTGTAGTTCACATATCACTGTCCACCAAAGGAAAATTCTAAAATACCACCGTCCATGGTAGGTGATAGCTTACGCCAGCGTTAAACGCTGAATGAGTGCGGCGACGAATATATAAATATCTTTAGACGAGCGTTAAGGCTCCCTTATATTTTCACATAACGTCACAAACAGAAATAAATTTAAGTCGGTTACCTCAGTATTTTGATAAAGAACACTTTCATAATTTACATATATGTGATACTATTCAGGATCTGTTGCTTGATGAAGGTATAGCTGCACTGTTCGATTATAAATTCCCACGACGACACTGCGTCAAAATGGTGTGGAAGGGATTTATATAGTTGCTCCCACGATGATTTTATGATGCTCTTGGTGATTCATGCACTTTGTGGACCGGCATCGACATGCAATAGTCTGCCAGACGTCCTGATGATGATTCAGCTACAACTGATTTCCTTGATAGGTTCTTCAACTTCTTGGTGGTGTATTCGATGAGATGTTGTTGGATTTGATTGCGCCTCTTGGTAGGCTACTCTGCTCCAATTAGAGTGTATTCGTCGACGAGCCAACTATCGGATCAACGTCGAATGTTATACACACATTGGATGACCGCAAAGAGATGTCCCTTTAGGTATGACTGCTGAGGAGATAACCTCGTGTATATAGTGGCGAGTGCTGTCCGGAGAAATTCGGATGGCAGCCGCGTGGAAAATGGAAGCGTCTGGCTCAACGCCAGCTTCTCTCAATGGGGCGTTATCAGTATTGGTTCTGTAGTACTGTGTACAGTATATGGCCAAAAGAAAAAGACGAAGAAACAGAGTTGCACGGACGTCGAGCGTGGCCCAGGCTTGTCGCTGCGTCGACGGCCTATGAATACGATTAGGTGTGGTCGTCAACGCGATGAAAGGTAGCAGATCCGACCTTTGTCGCCACGTGTGTCCGTGCAAAAAAAAAAGGAAAAATGGTGTGGGTCTATGTTTCTCAGTGAAAGTAAACCAGCTGGAAGCAATCTTGCGTCGAAACAGGTGTAATTTTATTATAAAGGAATAATGACTACAGCGTTCCACAAGGCATTGATTTTGTTGCATCTGCACGTGCTGCCGTATATTTGCTGCCCTTCACGGCGGTTGGAGTTCATATATGTATGATTCCTGGAGCCGCCTCGCTGGTCCTGTCCCGTAAGGATATAACTGGTGATGTATTTCTGCTCTCGGATATAATGATCCTAGATTAAGGATGGACAGAAATTAACAAAAAAAACAAAAACCTGCCGGCTAATGGACGCCGCCATCAATATACAGATTGAAGCAACAATGCTGATGCGCATTTGCAACAATAATTGATGCTTATTATTTACTCACCATTAATCTTTATAATATTGGATGATTTATATACGTATCACCTCAATTGCTAAGCAATGAGGTGTTTTCGTCTCCTCCAAGGAGTAATAAAATGGCCGCGGTACAAGTTACCAAAAAAAAACTTATTTGGTTCTGCCGCGGTGGTGTGCTCTGTTCGATAGTTCTCTTCAAAATGAAATCCACTAGAGTTGGGTAGTTCCGGAGCTTAAATAGTTCCAGGAACCATGTCCTCTCTCGGATACAGTTCCACTCGTTCCACAAACTGAATTTAAACATGTCCATAGTTCCGACTACATAGACACAAAACAACAACGAGAAACAATACGAGAGCGAACATCGAACATGTCTCTGTTTGGTTACAAATTAAAATACACACGCATATTTGTTGCGAAATATTTCCAGCCAAAGCCAACACACGAATGAGAATGATAAAGTATAGCAGATACATACCGGAACGATACACTTAATACTTATACGTTAATCGGTCCGACTTCGCATCATGCAAATAGTTCCATATATGTATATCTTCTTCTAGCACATTGCCTCGAACATGTTTCTTTCCTATACTACATATTGCTAATTAGAAAGAATGCAAATACAATGCCAACAAAAGACATGGAACTATTAAGGGAACTATGAACATGATAATGAGATCAGACCGGTTGACATTCAGTAGTTCCGAACATGAAGAAACTACAACAAATGCACTATACCTATACTCCATCCATGTCCATAGCTAGCAATACAAGTGGAACTACTAAGAAATGTTATAGGCAATGTGCTTGAAGAAGATATGGAACTACAGGAGGAACTATTTGCATGATGAGAGGTCGGACCAATTAACATTGCTTCGTAGTTCCACTCTTATACTAGGTATGATGGATATGGAATATAGTGCATTTGTTGTAGTTCTTTCATGTGCGGCTATACTCATACAAAGTTCCCTTAATAGTTCCGCGGACATGGTTCCAGGATTTAGTTCCGACCGAAAAAAGAACTGTTGCATGTCCGTTCCGCCTTTGGAACTGCTTTGCGCAACTCTAAAATCCACTGTCGGCTTCCTGGATAATGCTTCCACTTTCCAGGAAGCCAACGCCCTATTTTCCAATCCTGTTTCTTTCTTTCCATGCATGGTTCTGTTTGTTTGTGATATGGCCACAGAAATGTAGCTAAGAAAATTATGGATGGTTCACACTGTACTGTTTTCGTAAATATGCATTTTGAGCAAATTGAATGTACATCGACACAGGCAAGTAAGTATTATATTCGGGTTTGAGGCTCCGTTCACACTAAAGGCGGATAATTAGTATATCCCGATATCGTGAATGACACAAATTTGTAAGTAAATATCAACTTAGTGACAACTGTATCTGACTGAAATTGACGTCAGATGTGACATTAAATTAGCTGATAAGGATATCGTCTCCGTGGATTCATGGATAGTTCGCTGAGTACTTTGCATAGCGTTAAACTCTATATCCGGCCTTACTGTAGTAACTGTCAGTTTGCCAATAAGTATTGAAACAGAAGTTTGACTGCCGATATGTCACTTTTGGTTTCGAAATACTCGTCGATGAGTTAATATGTGCGCATACCAAAACTAATTCAAGGCACAGGAAAAAGGTAGGTACTTTGGCACCTAATTCCTTTACCCAATGTCGTGGATGCTACTGAAGTTTTGGTCACGAATGACGTCAGCAGTGCTAACTTCATGTATCAAATAGCTTCTCCACGGACCTATAAATGATACTGAGCAAGGTAGTCGATGATTCTAAGCGAGCTCATTCATACATACTGTTTGACTCAGCTCAAATATTATGGATATAGACAATATGTCAAATGTTTAAATCAAAATAATTCACGTAGGTTTGTCTGTCATAATTGTTTGATGGACATTTATCGCTCAACCAACACATTAAATGGCACTTATCGCTCAACTAGTGCGCCTAACATCTTTACAAGTTCACTTGAGTGAAAATCTTAAATGTGGTTTAAGTGCGACCTGGGTATAACTTCTAGAATTTTCGTTTGTAGTTTGTCTGTCTCAGGCACTTCCAGTGAAAAATTGCGCAGTGCGCATGTCTGAGACATTTCCAATTCAGATTGGAAATCCTGTGGAATCCGTTCTGGAAGTGGATTCTATCAAAAAAGTGGGTTCCATTTTGTGGAATAAATTTTTCTGGTGGATCGTAGTGATTGCGTTCAGCATGATTTGAGAATTCGGGCATTCTCCAATAGATGGCACCAGATATAAATGTTATTCGTAATTTGTAGGGTGAGAAGGTTTTTCCCTACAATAGGGATTAAGATTTCAAGAAAATTTACAAAAGAACAAAGATTCATTGATTAGGATAAAGTTCAATAAAATTCTTATTTAAGTTTTAATTACGATCTGTTAGATTTAAGAAAAATATATTAATAAAACACTAAGATTTTATAACGATTTGAAAAGAAAATTTTGAAGTTGAATTTCTCTTTGCTTTATGGAAAATTTACATTTCAGAATGATAGGGTAAATTAGTTATAGGGAGGGTGGTCCCCCTCGCTTTTCTCTGGAGCTGAACAAGGTGTAGTACGGTTGTACATTCTTAAGGTTTTTTCTGGTGCAGATTCGGAAATTAGTTTAGGATTCCGATGCTAGGTGCTGAAAATAGATAGTGATATTATGTGAGCAGGCAAATTATTGCTTGCTTATCATGTCAAGGGGTTGCCCGATAACATAATTGAGTTTTGGGGACTCATAGGTCCGCGGACAACCACGGTCAACACGGAGAGAGTTGGTTTTCGGTGTTGAATTGGGTGAGTTGAGAGACCAAGGGGGATCGGTTTACATCTTAGATCCCCCCTCCCCTCAGAGTTAGTCACCTCTGCATCCACGATCAGCATTTCATCGTGGCAGCTGATCGTGTCGATGGTAACTATTCGCCATGACTGCCACCAAGACCTATGGCTAGTTTTTTTTTAATACTTACGTGTTACGTTCCTGGTGTTAGTATAATAATATAATCAGAATTCTTCTTTTTCGGTTTTCGTTTTCTCACATTCCGATAAGAGGTGCATCTATGAATCGTCTTACCTTGCAATCAGTTCGCTACAATCTTTACTTCAAAGGTTATGAGGGCCTTTAAGCACTTTAACATTATTATTCGAGCTCAAACATCAGAGCTCAACGGTCGGCAGTAAAAAAAGAGGTAACACCGGTTGCATAGATCCCGGAGCAAGTGCCCACGGCCTGACTGAGGTAGTTGAGGCTAGGGTGCTGCCGGCCACCGCGACGGTCGATCTCGACCACGACCCTGCATTGTCGCATGCCGTTCCCGACAGCTATTTTTACCAAGTAGTTGTTGAGAAAGGGAGCGTTGCCGGCATGGGGTTGCTTCCATCCCATTCACTCGGAGTCAGACGAAGGTAGCTAGACGTAGAAGTGCATACCGGAGTAGAATCTCTGGAAGGGCTATTGAAGGTTTATTGATAAGGGCACGACAGGTCTAGGTACTTTCGAAGGGATTAAAGTATGGTCCTTGGTTTTCAGGTGTAGGCTACCACACATGTGAGCTGCAAGCGGAACATCTAGCTGTTGCGGCGGATAGGCGTTAACATGCTGCCAGATACCCTCTAGGTTGTTCTACGGGGTTTTGTAATCAGCACCTATGGTAGGCTGGTAGATGGTTTGCGCTTCTGTGATGAGGATGGAAAGGAAATAAGAAGGACGGGGAGGGGAGTAGGAAGAGCAGGAGGCCAAGTTGAGGAAGTGTAAGTATGTCTATATTAGGAGTACTACGTACACTGAGGCATGGTTGGATGACGATGGAGTTGCTGTTCCTTGGCGAGGATCAAGGATAAGTGGGGTGCTTGTTTCTTCTTGCTTCCTCTCTGGTTTGTGTTGTTAATGGGCATCGGGTTTGGACCTTGGATATCCATAGGATGTTCGGTGTAGGTTCGTGGGTCTATTGGCGGACACGGGGTGGATATAATATTAACCAGCCCATTTTAATCATCTTCTTAATTTTCTTAATTATAATTTACGTTACAGATGGCGCCCAACGTGGGGCCCGAATTAGCTTGAGAAGTCAAGATTGGAATTGATCAGAGTTAGGTCGATTCAGAGAAACTGTTGAAAATTGATAGTCTAAAAGGAAGCTTCCAGAAATAAAAGAAATGAAACACGATGTTTAAGATTAAAGGAAATAAGAAAGAATGAAGAAATTTAATATTTTCATTGAATACAAAATAAAGTCAATGACTACTAAATTATAGTAAGTAGAGTGAATTGTATGTGTTCTTTGAATTCCAACACCCCCACTAGAACACATAAGAGTGTTACTCTTTAAGTCCCATTAGAGTTGCATAGTTGTTGGATTTTTCTGCTGATAATGGTTTTGTCATGATGTCAGCTACCATCTCAGTTGTTGGTACATGGTTGAGTTTGATAGCACCAGTGAGGACGACATTGCAAGCAAAATGATGGCGAACATCAATGTGTTTCGTCTTAGCATGATAAGCGTTAGTTGATGCCAAACAAACAGCACTTTGATTATCACAGGATAGTGTAATGTTCAGTTGTAAACCCTGGCAAAGCTCTCTTGCTAAACTTTGAAGCCAAAGTGCTTCCTGTACGGCTAAACTCATCGCCATGTATTCGGCCTCCGTTGTTGATAAGGCCACTGTAGGCTGTTTTCTTGAACACCAAGATACGGGTCCGTTTTCTATTATAAAAACATATCCCGTGACAGATTTTCTTTCATCGACATCACTCGCATAGTCAGCATCACAAAACCCACTGATTGATTTAACAGTTTCGTTTGTCTTCTCATAGCACAGCTTCTTTTTTGCGGATCCATTTAAATGACGCAGAATTCTTTTTGCTGCTATCCAGTGCTCCTTTCCTGGATTGGCATTAAATCGGCTCAAGAAGTTCACAGCATAACTAATATCAGGTCTTGATACCTGAGCAGCAAATAAAAGGCTGCCAATTAATTCCTGATATGGAATTTTAGACATTTCTTCAGATTCTTATTTTGTTTTTGGACACATCTCCTTGCTCAATTTTTGACTACGATCCATCGGTGTCGAGCATGTATTGGCGTTGGTAAGTCCAAACCGGTCAACAATATCGTTGATATAGCTTTCCTGGTCAATCCAAATGCGCCCAAGTGTTCTTTCTCTGGTCAATCGGAGTCCAAGGAATATGTTGACAGCTCCCAAATCCTTCATATGAAATTCGCTCATCAATTTTGATTTCAGGTGTCGCTTTAATATGGAATGATTATCAATAATCAGCATGTCATCTACATAAACTGCAACTACAATAAGCTTTTCTCCGTCATGTTTGTAGTATATGCATGGATCTAGTTCTGATTGAGTCATTCCAAACATTTTCAGCACACCATCCAGCTTTGTGTTCCAAATTCTTGAAGCTTGTTTCAAACCATAGATTGACTTGTTAAGCCGAAGAACTTTGTTTCCATTACGAAAACCTTCCGGTTGCGAAATATATATTTCGTCATCCAAGTCCCCCTGAAGAAAGGCACTTATGCGTCCATTTGTTCGATGTCCAGGTTCAATCTAGCTGCCATAGCCAATAAGAAACGAATTGACTCATAACGCACCACCGGGGAAAATGTTTCTTGATAATCCAGTCCTTTGCGTTGATTACACCCTTTAGCTACTAGTCGCGCTTTGTAAGTAGTAACTTTCCCGTTTGAATCAAGTTTTGTCTTGAACACCCATTTCGTGCTGAGAGTTTTCTTTTCAGGTGGCAACTCTGCTTCCTCGCAAGTTCCATTTTGAATCAAGGCACCGTATTCAACTTGTATCGCCTTTTTCCAATGCTCACAATCTGATCTAGAAACTGCTTCCCCGAAACTTGTTGGATCGTCCATTTCAAGCGGAACATCTAGCTGTTGCGGCGGATAGGCGTTAACATGCTGCCAGATACCCTCTAGGTTGTTCTACGGGGTTTTGTAATCAGCACCTATGGTAGGCTGGTAGATGGTTTGCGCTTCTGTGATGAGGATGGAAAGGAAATAAGAAGGACGGGGAGGGGAGTAGGAAGAGCAGGAGGCCAAGTTGAGGAAGTGTAAGTATGTCTATATTAGGAGTACTACGTACACTGAGGCATGGTTGGATGACGATGGAGTTGCTGTTCCTTGGCGAGGATCAAGGATAAGCGGGGTGCTTGTTTCTTCTTGCTTCCTCTCTGGTTTGTGTTGTTAATGGGCATCGGGTTTGGACCTTGGATATCCATAGGATGTTCGGTGTAGGTTCGTGGGTCTATTGGCGGACACGGGGTGGATATAATATTAACCAGCCCATTTTAATCATCTTCTTAATTTTCTTAATTATAATTTACGTTACAGATGGCTCCCAACGTGGGGCCCGAATTAGCTTGAGAAGTCAAGATTGGAATTGATCAGAGTTAGGTCGATTCAGAGAAACTGTTGAAAATTGATAGTCTAAAAGGAAGCTTCCAGAAATAAAAGAAATGAAACACGATGTTTAAGATTAAAGGAAATAAGAAAGAATGAAGAAATTTAATATTTTCATTGAATACAAAATAAAGTCAATGACTACTAAATTATAGTAAGTAGAGTGAATTGTATGTGTTCTTTGAATTCCAACACCCCCACTAGAACACATAAGAGTGTTACTCTTTAAGTCCCATTAGAGTTGCATAGTTGTTGGATTTTTCTGCTGATAATGGTTTTGTCATGATGTCAGCTACCATCTCAGTTGTTGGTACATGGTTGAGTTTGATAGCACCAGTGAGGACGACATTGCAAGCAAAATGATGGCGAACATCAATGTGTTTCGTCTTAGCATGATAAGCGTTAGTTGATGCCAAACAAACAGCACTTTGATTATCACAGGATAGTGTAATGTTCAGTTGTAAACCCTGGCAAAGCTCTCTTGCTAAACTTTGAAGCCAAAGTGCTTCCTGTACGGCTAAACTCATCGCCATGTATTCGGCCTCCGTTGTTGATAAGGCCACTGTAGGCTGTTTTCTTGAACACCAAGATACGGGTCCGTTTTCTATTATAAAAACATATCCCGTGACAGATTTTCTTTCATCGACATCACTCGCATAGTCAGCATCACAAAACCCACTGATTGATTTAACAGTTTCGTTTGTCTTCTCATAGCACAGCTTCTTTTTTGCGGATCCATTTAAATGACGCAGAATTCTTTTTGCTACTATCCAGTGCTCCTTTCCTGGATTGGCATTAAATCGGCTCAAGAAGTTCACAGCATAACTAATATCAGGTCTTGATACCTGAGCAGCAAATAAAAGGCTGCCAATTAATTCCTGATATGGAATTTTAGACATTTCTTCAGATTCTTATTTTGTTTTTGGACACATCTCCTTGCTCAATTTTTGACTACGATCCATCGGTGTCGAGCATGTATTGGCGTTGGTAAGTCCAAACCGGTCAACAATATCGTTGATATAGCTTTCCTGGTCAATCCAAATGCGCCCAAGTGTTCTTTCTCTGGTCAATCGGAGTCCAAGGAATATGTTGACAGCTCCCAAATCCTTCATATGAAATTCGCTCATCAATTTTGATTTCAGGTGTCGCTTTAATATGGAATGATTATCAATAATCAGCATGTCATCTACATAAACTGCAACTACAATAAGCTTTTCTCCGTCATGTTTGTAGTATATGCATGGATCTAGTTCTGATTGAGTCATTCCAAACATTTTCAGCACACCATCCAGCTTTGTGTTCCAAATTCTTGAAGCTTGTTTCAAACCATAGATTGACTTGTTAAGCCGAAGAACTTTGTTTCCATTACGAAAACCTTCCGGTTGCGAAATATATACTTCGTCATCCAAGTCCCCCTGAAGAAAGGCACTTATGCGTCCATTTGTTCGATGTCCAGGTTCAATCTAGCTGCCATAGCCAATAAGAAACGAATTGACTCATAACGCACCACCGGGGAAAATGTTTCTTGATAATCCAGTCCTTTGCGTTGATTACACCCTTTAGCTACTAGTCACGCTTTGTAAGTAGTAACTTTCCCGTTTGAATCAAGTTTTGTCTTGAACACCTATTTCGTGCTGAGAGTTTTCTTTCCAGGTGGCAACTCTGCTTCCTCGCAAGTTCCATTTTGAATCAAGGCACCGTATTCAACTTGTATCGCCTTTTTCCAATGCTCACAATCTGATCTAGAAACTGCTTCGCCGAAACCTGTTGGATCGTCCATTTCTCGTACCATGTAGGATACAAATCTTTATTTAATACAGGTTTTGGTGTTCTTTCAGATCTACGCACACTCTGGCTATTTGATGACACTGGAACTGAAGGAACATAGTCTTCATCTGCATACAATGATTCTTCACCTTCATTGTTTGACACTGCATTTGCTGCATCCCCTCCGTCAAATAATTCGTTGACTGAATTATTTTCCACAAGTCTTTCACCAATATCAACACTTTCAGCATCGTTTATGCACTCATTGCCATTAGTACCTTCAGTACTTGCCCCCACTGAACACTCTAAGTAAGAAGATAAGTGGTTAACGTTATTTTCTTTGGCAATTACCTGCTGAAATGGTTGATCTTCAAAGCAAACAATATCTCTGCTTACAAAAAGTTTCTTTTTTATCGGATCGTAGATTCTATACGCCTCTGAATTTTCGCTGTATCCAACAAAAATACCTTTTGTAGACTTGGGATCCAGTTCCTTTCTTTTTTGTCCGGGAACGTGTACCATAGCAGTTGATCCAAAAACCCTAAGATGACTCACATTAGGCTTTTCGTTCGACCAAACCTCCTCTGGTGTTTTAAAGTCCAACATCCTATTCAGTATCCGATTTATCAAGTAAGCAGCAGTCAAAACAGCTTCAGCCCAAAAATCCTTTTCAACGCCAGCATCAGCCATCATACAACGAGCCTTCTCCATGATGGTGCGGTTGAATCGCTCTGCTTTTCCGTTTTGTTGCGGGGTGTAAGGAACTGTGGTTTGATGACATATACCACAACTCTTCAAATAATTTAGCAGCCCTTCATTGCAGTACTCAGTACCATTGTCCGTCCTTAGAGTTTTGATCTTTTTACCTGTCTCGTTCTCGATCTGAAGCTTAAATTCAATAAACTTATCTCTTTTTTGAATGGTTTTCTTGAATGCTTGCCTTCAAGACAATTTACGCAATGCCCATTTGCCTTGCCGGAGAAATGCAGACCACACACCGCTCCTTGTTGCATCTTAACCATCACATCGTAGTTCACATGACCAAGTCTTCTATGCCATAACTCAGACGATTCACGCTGTTCAACAAAGTTTGCTGATGATTTCACCAATGGTAACGTATCCAACTTGTACAGCCGCTCTTGAACCAAGCTCGCAGTGGCAATTAAAATATTACCCTTATCGTAAATGCAACATCTATGGTCTTCAAAACATACTTTTAAACCGTTTTTTGTCATCTGGCCGACCGACAAAAGATTAGCACAAAGATTTGATATGTAAAGCACATTTTTGATCGTGACATCTAGTGTCCTTCCACTTCCAAGTAACTGCATTTGAATATCCCCCATTGATTCCACAACCAGGTTATATCTGTCTGCAACAGTCACCTCCTCGCTATTCACTTTTGAGACATTCTGAAGCCAATCTTTTCGCATCGTCATATGTGAAGAAGCACCAGAATCAATGAACCAACCTGAGCGGTCTGTTTCCTTCTTGACAGCTCTAAGCGACGTGTAAAAAACAACTTTTGCAGAATTACCTCTTTTTTCTGCATTTATCTTTGACTGTTTGTTTGCACAGTTCTTGGCAAAATGTCCGGGTTGATGACATTCGAAACATTTAAGCCCACCAGTGTTCTTCTTTTTTCTTTTATCCAATCTTGCATTGCCACCATAAAATGCAACAGCTTGATTCTCCTCACCAAAAACATCGCTTTTAACGTCCTGCAACAGCTTAGTTTTGATCTTATCTGCTGTTATCTTGATACGGGAACTCGCGATTCCCATGATCATGGGCTTATAGTTATCGCCTAGACCAGCTAACAACAATGTTCCTACCCATTCATCGGATACTGCCATATCAACTGCGTTGAGCTTTTGTGCTGTTGAAATAATTTTATTGACGTAGTTTTCAACGGATCCACTATCCCTCAAGTTGGTTGTTATAAGAGTCCTTAATAGACCCACTTTTCTTGTCAGTCCTTTGTCATCGAAAGCTGCTTCCAGTTTATCCCAGACTTCCTTAGCTGTTTTGGCATCTCTCACATGCACGAAGTTAATCGGTTCAATAAGCAAAATTAACTTAGATTTGGCCTTCGCACATTTCTTTACATCTGTTTCTTCTTTTGTTACAGAATCCCAAAGTTCCTCCAGCACTAGATAATTTTCTACAGCGAACTTCCAATCGTTGTAATTTTCTCTGCCTTTTAATTTTTCAATCGCCAGCGATGAAGAACTCGCCATATTGTTTAAAAAAAAAAATTAATGGAACTCTATCTGAACAAAATAAAAACTTTCTTAATTTCGCGAACATCAATTCAAATATCAAAGACTTTTAGCGTACGTTATTCTGGGCCCATAACCTGTTGAAAATTGATAGTCTAAAAGGAAGCTTCCAGATATAAGAGAAATGAAACACGATGTTTAAGATTAAAGGAAATTAGAAAGAATGAAGAAATTTAATATTTTCATTGAACACAAAATAAAGTCAATGACTACTAAATTATACTCGTAGTAAGTAGAGTGATACAACAAGAAGTGAATTATATGTGTTCTTTGAATTCCAACAGAAACCTAGAAGAAAGTTGTGAATTTCCGAAATTTTTGGAATATTTTATTTTGAAAATTGTTTTTATTGAAGATGTTGTTTGTTTGCGATCAAGATTCTTAGATGGAGGAATACCATCGAGGTTAGTGGAGTAGGCACTATTTTCTCCAGTGGTTTGGTGAAAATTTTCCTGAGTCAGTCTGTTGCATTAGGTCTACCCACTTCTCCTCTACCTCTTGTCACTTAGGTTTGTCTTCGATGTCTGTCCGGGTTGAGCAGGAGTATTTGCTTGATCGTCAGTAGCTAAGGTGTCGATACTATCCTATTAGTGGAGTTTAAGATTCCGGAAATATGAGAGCAGGATGAGCAGGTCTTCTGACCGGTGGTTGGTGCTTTTGCCCGACGGAAGTCAGCTGCAGAAGCTGGTCATTCACTCGAATACGACCCAATTTAGTTCAACAACAAATTTAACTTATCCTTTGTTTGAATTATTGTGCTACCATGTTTGTTTCAGGAGCCGTTGTCGTTTTGATTATTCGTTAGAAAGTGATGGTATGCGCCGAGACATGAAGCGCTAACCGGTAGTTGGTGTCTTCGTACCCGACGTACGTCTGCAGTAGCGTAATGTCGCCGTCGCATTCCTGATCAATCTGTTGAGTAGAAGAAATTGTCTTTCCTTTAACAATAGAACGCCATAATGTGTTACTAAGTCAAAACACACTAACCTTTTTGATTAACACTTTTTGTTTATTTTTTTTTGAGTAAGTTCTAGAGTAGAACTAAAATGTACACACCTTGTTCCAGAGAAGGGAGGGTTGCCCTCTCCCGAATCCGTTATGAGAATTAAAACTTTATAGAAATTTAGATATTTTGAGTTCAGAATATAGTTTGATAGAGATTTATTTTGAGTATTCCGTCAGTCGAGTTGAGACGTAAATTCTCGATTGGATGTGTAAGTTTGGGATAGAGCCCGCATACAGTTTATAGTTTTTTTTTCGAGTACAGTTTTGGGATAGAGCCCGCCATTACAGTTTATAGATTATTCAGTTTTTTTTATGATAGTACCCGACATTAGAATTTCTTGAATTTTTGGGACAGACCCACTATTGTCGAGTATATAATCGAAGTTTAGTTGATAAAGTATCCAGTTAAGTTTTGAGTACCTTTAAGTATCGATTCAGGATTTAGAATTTTCTAAATAGTTATTTAAGTATTCAGTCGAATTTAGGACTTTTGAAGATAGTTCGAAAATTTGTTTAATATGCTAGATATCCAAATCATATACTTACCCCTAGATTTAAGCACTTTAAAAAAATTTATTAATTTTTTTTTTTGATTTTGAATTACTTGATTGAGAAATATTCGTTTGAGGTTTACTCACGATGTATTACATACCCTGACTTACCTTTTTACTGTTATAGTACTTGAGTAGTTTCCGTTCGAGGATTTCTCGCGGGCTATGATTTAAATTGTCTTTTCTTTTGTTGGGAATCTCTGATTTACGCGTGTGACACGGTTTAGCCGTTTCTCCTATTGTTGCGATTGAATGAAAGGCTCAAGACCTAGACGAGCAGTTAAAAGTACTTATCTTACTAAGTACATAGAATTTGTCGCAATGGCTCCAGGAGGATCTAAACCGAAACCCAGCCGCGGTCAGAACGATATTGCGGAGGATCACTCCGATGACGAAGGCAGTCAATCCGAGAATCGAGCTGAAGAAAATGCGATTGAGAGAAGCGTAGTGGTAGACGAGGACGAAGTAGCGAGAGCAGAAGAGCAACTCCGCAAAGATGCAGCTGATCATTCTGCTTATATACAACAAGTAGTCTCAGCGAAAATTGATCTGCATAGAGTCAATGATAGGCAATTTATGGCAGAAGAGTTAGAAAGAAGTCATGCTCGACTGCTTGATCAAGTTGCACAGTTACTTCAAATGCGTACCGTCAAAACCACTCATGCTTCTGCTCCTCCCAAGCCATCTGCTCCACCAGACGCAACGTCTACACAAAAAGTCACGCTGCTAATCAGTTCAGCTAATCCAGACACTACACGTTGTAGGGAAAACTTTCTTACCCTCCATTGACTTCGTAGGAAAAACCTACTTGCCCACCAAGTACAATAGATGTTCGCAACTGGTGCCATCTATCGGGCAAACCGATTGGTGACTCACATTGTGCTGAACGCACGGAAACTATGGTCCGCCATTAAATATGGGTCCACAACTAGAATCCAACCCGACGAACACATTCCACTTCTCATGGAAGCCACTTGGCCTCCATTTTCAAAAGAGAATTTCCAAGTCATGCGCAGTTCGCCATTCCCATGGAAGTGTGAATTTTGACTGAAAGGCGACCAGAAGTCGTCGCTACGGATATTTTGCTTGACCTACATGCAGAACTACTCAATGTGTGATTTACACAGCGTTCTGCAGAATGATGTTTACTCCAGCCGAAACACGTAAACGAGAAGAGTTTCTGCCTGACAAATTAACGTCAGATTGCTTAATTCATTTATTAACTGGTGTATAGGTTTAATCTCAACATTCCAACTGACGTAACCATACGTATTCGTTAGTTCAGGCGTAAGCAAATTTTATCTGACAGATACTCTAATAGTAATCCCGAAGCCACTCAAGAATAATTTATACTGACAGATGACATTCGTAATCAGTGTGAACAGCAGAACGATCACTACTGACGTCATCGGTGACATAGGAATATTTCCTTTTTCTCGTTCCCTACTGTCCAGCAGAAATATCTGTTTAAATCTCGTATCGCTGCAATAACCACTTAACAATATAAAAAGTTAATTTGACTCGATAAGTTGGCAAGTGCGAACACACTTTAGATGACAGAGATATTTTCGGCAATGGTTTTGTATTTATTGGTATTTAAACTTACCAAAACCAGGTCAGTTCACACATGCGAGGTAAGAGCAACTTTTAGAATGAGAATATCCATGACATTATGGTGATGACAGTTTCACTGACAGAAATGTCACGTTATTCGACTTTACGTCAAAATTCATTCATCCATTTTATTGCATTGATCATACCTGAAACCATAAGTATTCCAACTTAATCTTACCAACTGTCACTTTCTGACATGCGAGCGTACTCAGAACGCGAAAACACTACGCTCAATTATGAAGTTTGCCATACTTACCATTTGCTCGAAACGCAGGACACCTAAAACCAGAAAAGTGTAAACCGACTATAAAAACCTACAACTACTTACCGACATTGACGTCACAGACACACGAAATTACGAATTGAAACGTAAGAATTCTTACTGGAAAACAGGGCGTTGGCTGAGTGGAACGTGGAAACACAATCCAGGAAGCCAGACAAAAAGATACCCCATTTTGAAGAAGACCATCATTGGAGCAGGAACAAATCTGCTCCAGAACAATTAACAAAGTTTCTTTTTTGTGCTGCCAACACTTTTACTGATGGAAGAATATTAGAAAATTGCTTATGCATTTCTTTATTCTTCCATCCATCATTTACAACCATAAGGATTACAATCGAAATCAGGTAAGTTTTTTTTTTTGATTATTGATTAATTGAGCAAACGAATCTCGTGTGGTTTGCTCAAAAATCAATCTACCTACCGAACCATGTCGCTGGATCGATAAAAAAGTTTTCATCCATATGTTATAGGTGGACATTTCGTCGAGACTTTGGAGGACATGGCCAATGAATTCAAGGATTAATTCAGCCAGGACATCGACCAATGGAATTGGGAGTCACTTGGACACCATTATCTTGTGTTGCGGATAATTTTCGGCCGCCTACCCCACTTATTGTGTATAGCAATTTCACACAATTATTAAAATTATACTTGGTTAAATGAGTATTCGCCTACCGTGTTCATTTTAAAGAAAAAAAAGAGGATAAACTGCGTCTCGCATTAGAGAGCAGATCTAGAAGAGGGTACTATTAAATGTACCCCTCACATCATCTGAGATTCATCATACTTCGTTTGTGCCGGCTGGTATCACACGTGGCAATATCGCCTAGGTGTTGATCCGCGCGTCGGCTCACCTACGGACATAACCTCGCCACATACACCAGCCGGACCATTTTATTCTCCTACCTTCTTTTTTTTGTGTGGTGCTTCAGTGGACATTTAGAGGAAACATTTACTTCCTCCTTAACATTTATCGTTTCATCAAACGCAACGTGAGCGAGGCAAGGTGATTTGCTATTTCTCGCAATTACCTGTGCCATATTCTGAAAGAAGCCCACATCACCACCATTTGTGCCGTAACTTTAGGCACTCCACGAGGCAATCATAAATCGAAAAGCCTCATCTATTCTTCGAGACACACCTCTGGGTCATATTATCCCCAGAGTTTAAACTGATAACCCTCCATTGAGAGAAGCAGACGCTACAACACCTCTCACTACCGCCCTGTCGGCGCAACATTTTTAAACACTTTTACACTCCACTTCATCCTGAGGATTTTTCGTTGGAACCCAGTCACGATAGGCTGAAGAAACACGTCGTGGGAATTCCATTTATACGCCGTGGGATTTCGAAAACATATCATCATATTTTACATCGCTGGACACATTACACCAGGACGTCTGGCGTGTGTAACGACACAGATGCCGGTCCTTCATCTGCAGCGGCCCAGAGATTCATCAAAACATCCACCAGAACCTGTATCATTGTATAATTTATTGAAAAAAATAAGATCTTTAACCAGGTAACAATCCTATTTCTGTGTTTAAGTATAAAAGTGCATGTTTATTAGTGATTTAAAGAGCGTGAAGCTCCACTACACGACTTCCTAGTCGACATCAGCGATACGATTACACTATTTTTGTCCACGGACGGTGGCAAGAGTACATAAGCTTTATTGTTGTATAAGAAGATTGTTCTATGTCAAGGTTGTGAAGCATAGATGGTATCATTACTCATATTTTATCCAGTTTTCGGATAATTTTTTTTATATCGCGTAGAACCGAACTCGCGTTTATCTTCGATGATAGAGTAATTTTAGAGCCCGTACTCATACATTTTTCCTTTATACTTTTTGCGTACGCGCACAATACTTACCACAATAATTGCCAATTTCGTTCACTTTCTGAAGATGTGCTTCTGAAAGTTGTATTTTGTTTTGTGGTGATTTGAATACTTTTTCGTTTCGTCTTTTAAGACAATTATCCTCCGGTCCTTAAGACAGTATTCTTATATTATTTCGTGTCGGTAGCGACAATTACATAGTCACTCTTGGTAACCACACGCGGTTAAGTGTACTTTACAGCAGATTTTGGCTACATTTGCCGCTAGTACATACAGAATTAAAGCTTAAAATTGATACTTACTCTTTTATCGCGAAATATTACTTAAATATCTTCTTCTTCTTTTTGTGATCGTCTTCGTCATTTTCCCGAACAAATAAAAAGCAACACTTTTGAGAAACGTTAAAGATATCAGAACAATAGTATAGTTGAAGGGAGGAAGTGTCATAGTAGTTTAACTTAACTAAACATTCTTTTCAGCCTAACTCAGGAGTGCACTTCAGAGGATACGCAAATTTAATAATAATATCTCCACTGTCCTATTGACAGTGCCGTATTGCTTTACTATATTATGACATTATATTGCTTTGAATTTATTTCTGATCGATTGTACGCAAGAGAACGAATTGTGATCTTGTGTATATGGTAATTTTTTTTAACATCGTGATTTTGTTTGTCCATTTTTATGTTGTGGGAATTTATGCTTAAACTCGAACGCGGTACGTAGTCGCGGAATCGATTATTCTTACGATAGGATCTGAAACATTTCATCTCTTAAGACTATCGGGTATAGTTCATTGATTTAGTTTTACTTTCTTATCGTCGCGTAAAGCTTACAAATACCATTTCGTTCATAGCACCGTTGCTATTGGTACATACCATATTTACTCACTCCTTGTTTTAATTTGTTTATTTTTTTTTTGTACACTGTTATATTTCACTTTAAATATTTAAGACAAATTCTTTAATTGAGAACAGAATTAACGTAACTTTTTGAGATTATACTAGAGTTTATCTTGGATATTAAATCTCTATGAATGATAAAGAATTTTTAACTTTGAAGATTAACTTTAATAAGCATCGAAAATATTTTAATTACAAAATTACTTTCGTTAAATGAATTTTTTGATATCTGCGATATCAGCAAAAAACTTATCTTCAGATAAAGGAGATACACTCACGTATAGATTTAGGTATTACTAAGAGTAAGGATTTCTTAAATATCCTTTAAAGTAGATTTAAGTAGATTATTAAGATCTTAAGAACTTTAATAAAAGACATTACCGTTTTATAACGATTACAGAACTTTTCCAGTTTTATTATTTCTTTTGTTGGAAATTTTTTTAGAGTTCCCTAACGAAATGCGATAATACATTTAATAACGGAGTAGATTTTTCTGAAGGAGGGTGGTACCCCTCTCGCTTCCTTGGTTAAGGAAATGTAGTGTGTGTGTGGTGGCCTTTTCCTTTTTTATAGAGCTTAGAGATTTTGAGAATAGTATCCTTGTAGATATTAGATTATGGTTGAGATGATAAAGTGAGCAAGCGATTTTTTTTTCTGCTTGCTATTCCAGTTAAGGGATTGCCCAATTAATCTTATGAGTCGTAGGGACTCAATGGTCCGCGGACAACCACGGTCAATATGGAGAGAGATGATTTTCTGTATTGAAACGGGTGGGTTGAGAGACCTGGAGGGTCGTTTAACAGCTTTGATTCTCCCTCCCTACAGGGTGAGACACCTCGACATCCGTGCCCAGCACTTCATTACGGCAGCTGGACACGTTGATGATAATATTAAGCCGTAGCTGCCTCGACTATCTAAGGTACGCATTAGACTAAATACTAACGTGATGGGGTTATATGTGTTAGGACAGTAGAACAGACAGGGCTTCTTACTTTCAGACTAGGATTATTCACATTGCGTTAAGAGGTGCAGCTTTGGGTTCGACCTACAATACAGTCAGTTCGTTACAGTCGAGTTTTTGAAAGTTATGAGGGCCAACAAGCATTTTAATATAATTATTCGAACTCGACCACCAGGAATCAACGGTCGGCAGGATAATAAGAGGTAACACCGGTCAGGTAGATCCCGGAGCAAGTGCCCATGGCCTGACTGAGCTAGTTGTGGCATGGGTGCTGCCGGCCAACGCGACGATCGATCTCGACCACAACCTTACGTTGTCGCATGCCGTCCTTACCGTTTACTTTTAACGAGTAGCTGGCGAGGAAGGGGGCGTTGCCGACATAAGGTTGCTTCCATCCCAATTCACGTCAAATCGAGCCGATGATATTTAAGCACATAGAGGCTAACTGGAGCATAATCTCTGGGAATTTGATGCCGTGATAATAAAGATAGTCTTCCAAGCTTAGATTCATCAGTGGGGTATGAGTAAGGTTATGGTTTACAGGTGCAGGCTACTGAGTGAAATAGCTGCGAGCAGAACACCTAGCACTCGCAGCGGATAGACGGGAATATGCCATCAGGTACCCTCTAGGCTGTTCTACGGTGTTTTGTAGTCAGTACCTATGGTAGGCTGATGGATAGTTCGCGTTTCTGTGAGAGGGATGGATGAGAATTTGAAGGGAAATGAGAGAGGAGCAGATAGGGCTGGAGGCTACCTCTTTGAGATGTAAGTATGTCATGAGTATAGGGGCATTGGATTCATCTGTACACAGGCGATGGACGGAAAGGTTGCTGGTCCTTGGCATAAGAGCCAAGGCATAATAGGTGCCTATCTCTGTCTGCTTCCTCTGGGGTTTGGGTTGTTAATAGGCATCGGACTTGAATCTTAGATATCCACATGGTGTTTGGGTGAAGGGGTTAGGTGGTTGATAGCGATTCGAACCCCATGTTGTTTTCCGTTTGCACCTTCTTATTAATAACAACGTTACAGATGGCGTGGGGCAGAGTTTCTTTTTTTTTTTGATCGTCTCACGGGACCTGTTTAGTTTTAGAGAAGATGGGAGCAGCGTGTGAAATTTCATTTCCTGTATAAGATTTATCTTATATATAATTCTCAATTTTATTTACGTTACAGATGGCGCCCAACGTGGGGCCCGAATTAGCTTGAGAAAACCCGATTAGAATTGATTTAATTTTGGTCGATTTAGAGTAACTTAGTTTGAAGTTAGAAATTTTTCAGATTTTTGAAAAAAAAATTTTTTGATTTTCCTTTTTTTTGTCGAAGTATAGTTTGTATATTGTTCAGGTTTCTTGGATGGAGGAATACCATCAATGTTAGTGGAGTAGGCACTATTTTGTCTAGTGATTTGGTGATAATGTTCCTGAGTCAGTCTGTTGCATTAGGTCTATTCACTTCTCTTCTACCTCTTGTCACTTTGGTCTGTCTTCGATCTCTGTCCGGATTGAGCAGGAGTAGTTGCTTGATCGTCAGTTGCTGAGGTGTTGACAAAGTCCTGTAATGAAGTCTGAGAACCGGAAGTGCAAGAGCAGTTTGAGCAGGTCTTCTGACCGGTGGTTGGTGCTTTTTGCCCGACGCACGTCAGCTGCAGAAGCTGGTCATTCACTCGAACACGACCCATTTGTTTCATCTATTTTCGATTTACTTCTTTTAATTATTGTTCTAGCCATATATTTGTTTTAGAAAGTTTCAGTCAGTTTTGAAATTCATCAGGATGTGAGGATATTCAACGGGACTTGAAGCGCTAACCGGTAATTGGTGTCTTTATACCCGATGTACGTCTGCAGTAGCGTAAAGTCTCCATTGCATTTCTGATCAACCCTTTTGATTGCAAGAACTGTCTTCTTTTTCATCCAGAATTCCGTATAGTATCAAGACCGCACACACTAATTTTTTTTTTTGAGTCGATTGTATATAGTACAACCGCGCCCACACACAACGCAACATTCCAAGGAAAGGAGGGTTACCACCTCCCGAATCCTTTATGACACACCCTTTTATATATTCACACTTATATTAATAATTTTTTTTTGAGACTTATTATAGTTCAGTATAGTATAGATTTTCGTATTTTGAGTCCCGTCAATTGAGTCGAGACGTAAACTTCTTGATTGGACGTGTAGTCTTGGGATAGAGCCCACCATTTTAGAGTTTTGAGAATCTTTGGGATAGTGCCCACCTTTAGCTTATAGTTTGGGATAGTGCCCGCCAATATAGAATACAGTTTAGATTTATAGACATTATAGCACTTAATTAAGTATTGAACACCTTAATAATCGATTTCTGATATTGGATTTTTCAGACTTAGCTAAACATATATTATATTTCCTTTTAAGATTATCTTTACGTATATACTTATTTACAGGATTGCAGAAAACATTTTTGAATTATAGTTTTTGAAAGACGAATAGAGTCTATATACACTCACTTTTAGTATTAAGCACATTTAGATTAACAAAATTTTTTTTTATATATACTTTTTTTTTTTGAATTTTTTATCGAACGAATTTCCGTAAGAGGTTTCATACTCACGGAACATCTTGAATTTTTCCTTTTTGATTAAATCAATTAACTTTACTTACTTCTAGTAGTAACCGTTCAAGGATTTACTCGCGGGCTACTTGAATTATCTTCATCCACTGGATTTACATTTTTATACTGATTCATACTGACGATTATCCGTTAGAGGATTTACTCACGGGATATTCGCCAATTTCCATACCGTGACTTACCTTTCTTTTATTGTTATATTTCTTGGTAGGAACCGTTGAGGAATTTCTCACGGCCTACAGAACCCTTTTTTTTTTATTTACTTACCCAAAGTTTATTCCGTCCGATTACCTTTACGGTTGAATGACTGACCGAAGCCGTAGAAGAGCCATTAGAAGCACTTATCTGACTAAATATAAAGATTACGATATCATGGCTCCTACAGCTCCGAGAACCAAACCAGGCCGTAGCCAAGTCGATGTTGTGGAGAACGTCTCTGATGATGATGTCAGTCCAGCTGAAAGTATACCTGGGGATGATGTTGGTAATAGGAGTATAGATGTAGACGACGAGGAGGTAGCGAGAGCGGAAGAGTAATTGCGCAAGGATGCTGCTGACAGCATACATACAGAGAGTAGTTTCCGCTACTATTGACCTACACAGGGTAGACGACAGGAAGTTTATGGTGGAAGCGTTGGAGAAAACCACATGCGCCTACTTGACCAAGTAACTCAACTTCTGCAGAAACGAACTGTAAAGGCAACTCAACCTGCTGCTCCTCCTAAACCCATCGCCCCTCCCAAGTCATCTGTCCCTCCTAGATCAGTTGATCCCCTTGGCGTCACGTCAACATAAAGGGCTACGTGACAAGTCAATTTAGCCAACATAGACACTCCACGTGTCACTAATACTTATACAGCCAACGACCCAATTAAAGCCAATAATGTCCAGTCCGAGCATAGGCCTATCGATAATATCGATTTAGCAGATCGCTATACGCCACACTACGAACACACTAGAGTGCCACCTTTGCCAGAGGTCAATCCAGCACAAATGCATCTAAGCTCTAATTTAGATGAGTTCATGGAGCGGGTAAACGCTTTTAATTTCGATGACGAGTCACCTGTTTCGCCTCCCAGACCACCACCCTCGAATGCAACTTCTTCGAACCGTGTTCATCCATTCCACAAGTGGGGATTGAAGTTCGACGGGAAGAACATGTCTGTGGACGATTTTTTGTTCCGCTTAGGATGCATTCGGAGTAGCTACGGTGTGTCATGGTATGAAATCACAGCAAATTTCTACCACTTCGTATCAGGATCAGTGGAATCCTGGTACTGGGTATATTTGAAAGCCAACAAACATACGACATGGGACGAGTTGAAGACTGCTTTGGTAGAACAATACCGCAGTCTAGAAAGCGATACCGAGCTCTTCAGAAAGCAGTCCGACCGTAAGATGATGAATGGCGAGTCATTCAACGACTTTTTCGACGCCATACAACATCTAAATTCCAGGATGCGAGTTCCTAGACCTGAGAAGGAACTTGTTGAAATTATTAAAACTCCTCATAACCTACAGTCCGTCCAGTCTAAGGCAACTGGCCTACTACTGTCGAGCCATAGAGAAGGCTCAATCTCAATACGAGAACGTCCGTCCGAATTTCGTGCCTAGTGCACAACGTCCACCTGCAAGGCGATTCGTTAATGAAATCGCGGGAGAACCTTGTCAGGATCTTACGGTAGCATTACCGGATACCAGTGTAGAAGCGATTCAGAGGGATCGCAAACTCCAGAAATGCTGGAATTGTCAAGTTCTGGGCCACAATTTTCGCGATTGCGCAAAACCAGTCGACAAAATTTTCTGTTTCCCATGTGGTTTACCAGAAGCCTATAGTCCGTCCTGTCGAAAATGTTTAGCGGGAAACGAGAGGAGGAACAACCCAATGACCGGGGGGGTTCGCTCCGATTAGAGAATCCCGGAAGTCAAGTGTCCGAGCCAAAAGAGCCTCTTGAACTTCCTAAAGCTAAGATTTTAAAACCGAATAAGAAACATATTGAAATACCGAACAATAGTACTCATGATTGAAGAACAATCCCTATTTTAAGTACACGAACCAAACCATTAACAAATTTGAATTTGAATGATAATAATACAGAACCTTTATATCGTAAACCTTTTCATGAAAGGTTACGTAATTATAATGAAGTGCGAAGGAGAATAGTCACCTTCCCTAATTTATCCAAACGGATACGACGAGTAAGGGAGCGCTTCCATCGGAAGCGGACTACTTACCGTAACATTGCGTCAGCTACCATAGGTCGAGAATCAAATGACCCACGACCGTATGTGACTGTCGGTTTATTTGGTGACTATTTTCTTGGTCTTCTCGATTCAGGGGCCAGCATCAGTTGCTTAGGCACCGATATATTGCCCTATCTGAAAGAAAAAAATGTTACGGTAAGGAAGGTAGAGACTACCGTGTCCACGGCCGATGGACAAAAGCAATCCATAGTGGGAGTGATCACTATATCGATCACTTACAAAAATGTGACCAAAGTTATAGACTTATATATCGTGCCATCTCTAAGCCAACGTCTATATTTAGGCGTAGACTTTTGGCAAAAGTTTCGAATCGCACCGAATGTAATTGCGGGTCTTTCAGGAATAATGACCAGTGAGCTAGATGTACGGCCCACTAACCAAATAAAGTTGAATGATGAAGAGTCTAAACGACTAGAAGCTGTTGTTCGTAGATTTCCTTCTTTCGCAGTCCATGGACTCGGGAAGACAAATCTAGTGCAACATTACATAGATACAGGTGATGCCGTACCTATAAAGCAGAGGTATACAAACCCTTATGTATGCGGAGTTGGACCGCATGCTTTCGTTAGGAGTCATCGAGGAAAGTTCAAGCGCATATAGTTCCCCAGTTGTGCTTGTCCGCAAACCTGGTAAGAACCGATTGTGCTTGGACTTTCGGAAGGTGAACTCAGTAACCAAGAAAGATGCTCGTCTTATTGCGCATATAGAGGGGCTGCTGGCACGTCTGACAGAGACACGTTATATTTCTAGCGTGGATCTGAAAGATGCATTTTGGCAGATACCGCTGGAGCAAAGTTCGAGGGAGAAGACCGCTTTTACGGTACCTGGCCGACCACTGTACCAATTTAAGGTCATGCCCTTCGGTCTATGTAATGCAGCACAAAGTTTGAGCTACCTGATGAGTCGCGTAATCCCATCAGGATTGCGAGATCAAGTATTCGTGTACTTGGATGATCTCTTGGTTGTGTCTAAAGATTTCGACGAACACATACAGACTCTGGAGATAGTCGGAAAGTGTTTGACAGATGCAGGACTGACGATTAACGTCGAGAAGTCGAAGTTTTGTTTCGATGAGCTTCACTATCTCGGTTATAAGGTCAGTCAGGGATGTCTGAAAGCTGATCCTGACAAGATTACAGCAATCACTAACTTCCCTTTACCAACCACAACTCGCCAAGTCCGCTGATTTCTCGGTATGGCAGGTTGGTATCCTCGATTTGTTAAGTATTTCAGCACCCTAGCCGCACCCTTGACCGAGACACTGAAAAAGGGAAAAGTCTTCAAGCTCGGTCCAAAGAATTCATCATTCTCTGCGACGCATCTGCGACTGGCATGGGATGTGTACTCTGTCAGCGGGACGAATCCGGAGCGGAGCAGCCTATATACTACTTCTCCCGGAAACTGAATGCTGCTCAGAGAAACTATTCGGTGACAGAGCGCGAGTGCTTAGCAGCTTTTGAGGGTATCCAGAAGTTCAGATCATACGTTGAGGGATACCATTTTCGCGTGATTACAGATCATTCCAGCCTGAAATGGCTGATGACTATGAAAGACCCAACTGGAAGATTAGCGAGGTGGAGTATGCGACTCCATGGTTTCGATTTTGTGGTGGAGCATCGGAAAGGAACGTTAAATGTCGTGCCAGACGCTCTATCCAGAGCTTATGAAGACGATGAGCTGACAGTTTCAGCTTTCCTTTCATGTCTACCACAGATCGGTGCCTCGGAGGTACTCCACATCGATCTTGAGGATCCGTCCTTTAAGTCTGAAGGTTATCTGGATATCATCAGTCATATCAGGAAGGAACAGGAACGACTACCTGATCTCAAAGTGTCGGAAGGATATGTTTATAAACGCACTAAACATGCGGTTGGTATTCCCTTGGCGGATGATCTTGGCAGTTGTGGGTTCCATCAGAGATGACCGCATCTCTAATCTCATTGGCTCACAATCCGCCGCATGCTTCGCATGGTGGAGTGATAAAGACCGTTTATCGGTTGAGAGATAGATTTTACTGGCCCGGAATGTACACACAGGTCAAACTTTACGTGGACCGGTGTGAGACATGTAAGACCAGTTCAGCCGCCAACATGACGTTACGAGCTGAGATGGGAGACAGTTTTGTAGTGGATATACCATTTCAACACTTATATGTCGACTTTCTCGCACCGTACCCCAGATCGAAATCTGGTAATGTATACATCGCGATCGTGTTGGATCAACTAACGAAATTCGTCTTTATCAAACCACTGCACAAGGCAACAGCCGTGAGCGTGGTCAAGTTCCTGAAGGATGATATATTTTTGCTTTATGGAGTGCCGGAGAGTCTTCTCTCGGACAACGGCACGCAATTCGTTGGAAAAGAATTTCAAAAGTTTTTGGATGTTTTCGGGGTCAAACACTACCGAACGGCAGTGTATGCTCCCCAGTCGAAGGTTGAACGCTTAAATCGTTCAATCCTCGCGGCCATTAGGTCGTACGTCAATCCTCGACAGACGGATTGGGATGCCCATCTGTCTTCGATCAGCAGTGCGCTACGTACGACGGTACATTCAACTCTTTCTATGGCCCCATACGAAGCCTTGTTTGGCCAACGTATGATAGAACATGGGGCAGACTATCGTCTTCTGAGAGAGTTGGGTGGACTGAATTATTCGGAGATAGATTGGCTTCCTAAGGTCGCTAGGATGAACATCATACATTCCTATTTGAAGCAAGCGTTAGCCAAAACTCACGAAGCTTACGAGAAGAATTACAACCTTCGAAGTAGAAAAGTGATGTTCAAAGTAGGTGACGAAATCTACAAGAGAAATCAGATTCTGAGTGACGCAACCAAGCACTTGAGTGCGAAGTTGTGTCCAAAGTTCATCAAAGTTCAGGTAAATAAAATAATCGGTAATAACTTATACGAAGTAGAGGATAGGCGAGGCCACAAATCCACTTGCCATACCAAAGACCTGAAGAGGTAAAGTAAAAACTCAACAATTCTCATTACACCTGATTTGTAAACCTCTTTAAACCTTTTTATCAAGAAAGTAAATAGAATTACACTTTTTTTATCGGACGTAACATACGAGTACCTTATAGTACTATAAGATACTCAACCCAGATTTACATATTTGAACTGATGCCCGGCTCGCTCAGCTGTGCATGAGACACTTGGTTGAAAATACTTCCCTGACTTAACCATATGTTTTTTCGTTTTATGTTTTTTTTGTTTTCAGATATTTGACTGAGTATCTAATCTATGACTGTACGTCATGCATAACATTCATGTTTTTTTTTTGTCTTCGACCGACTAGACGTTAAAGAGTCGCAGTGGCACATCGACACGAAGGATATGAGAAGATTCTAGACGCGACGAGATATTTGCAAGAAGTTCTCCTTTTTTTTGGAAATTAGATTAAGTGGACTTAGTTGAAATTCCAAGCTTTGTAGGGAAAACTTTCCTGCCCTCCATTGACTTCGTAGGAAAAACCTACTTGCCCTCCAAGTACAATAGATGTTCGCAACTGGTGCCATCTATCGGGCAAACCGATTGTCGACTCACATTGTGCTGAACGCACGGAAACTATGGTCCGCCATCAAATATGGGTCCAACACTAGAATCCACCCCGACGAACACATTCCACTTCTCATGGAAGCCACTTGGCCTCCACTTTCAAAAGAGAATTTCCAAGTCATGCGCAGTTCGCCATTCCCATGGAAGTGTGAATTTTGAGCGAAAGGCGACCAGAAGTCGTCGCTACGGATATTTTGCTTGACCTACATTCAGAACTACTCAATGTGTGATTTACACAGCGTTCTGCAGAATGATGTTTACTCCAGCCGAAACACGTAAACGAGAAGAGTTTCTGCCTGACAAATGAACGTCAGATTGCTAAATTCATTTATTAACTGGTGTATAGGTTTAATCTCAACATTCCAACTGACGTAACCATACGTATTCGTTAGTTCAGGCGTAAGCAAATTTTATCTGACAGATACTCTAATAGTAATCCCGAAGCCGCTCAAGAATAATTTATACTGACAGATGACATTCGTAATCAGTGTGAACAGCAAAACGATCACTACTGACGTCATCGGTGACATAGGAATATTTCCTTTTTCTCGTTCCCTACTGTCCAACAGAAATATCTGTTTAAATCTCGTGTAGCTGCAATAACCACTTGACAATATAAAAAGTTAATTTGACTCGATAAGTTGGCAAGTGCGAACACACTTTAGATTACAGAGATATTTTCGGCAATGGTTTTGTATTTATTGGTATTTACACTTACCAAAACCAGGTCAGTTCACACATGCGAGGTAAGAGCAACTTTTAGAATGAGAATATCCATGACATTATGGTGATGACAGTTTCACTGACAGAAATGTCACGTTATTCGACTTTACGTCAAAATTCATTCATCCACTTTTATTGCATTGATCATACCTGAAACCATAAGTATTAAAACTTAATCTTACCAACTGTCACTTTCTGACATGCGAGCATACTCAGAACGCGAAAACACTATGCTCAATTATGAAGTTTGCCATACTTACCATTTGCTCGAAACGCAGGACACCTAAAACCAGAAAAGTGTAAACCGACTATAAAAACCTACAACTACTTACCGACATTGGCGTCACAGACACACGAAATTACGAATTGAAAAGTAAGAATTCTTACTGGAAAACAATGCGTTGGCTGAGTGGAACGTGGAAACACAATCCAGGAAGCCAGACAAAAAGATACCCCATTTTGAAGAAAACCATCATTGGAGCAGGAACAAATCTGCTCCAGAACAATTAACAAAGTTTCTTTTTTGTGCTGCCAACACTTTTACTGATGGAAGAATATTAGAAAATTGCTTATGCATTTCTTTATTCTTCCATCCATCATTTACAACCATAAGGATTACAATCGAAATCAGTTAAGTTTTTTTTTTTTGGATTATTGATTAATTGAGCAAACGAATTTCGTGTGGTTTGCTCAAAAATCAATCTACCTACCGAACCATGTGGCTGGATCGATAAAAAGATTTCATCCATATGTTATAGGTGGACATTTCATCGAGACTTTGGAGGACATGGCCAATGAATTCAAGGATTAATTCAGCCAGGACATCGACCAATGGAATTGGGAGTCACTTGGACACCATTATCTTGTGTTGCGGATAATTTTCGGCCGCCTACCCCACTTATTGTGTATGACAATTTCAGACAATTATTAAAATTATACTTGGTTAAATGACTATCCGCCTACCGTGTTCATTTTAAAGAAAAAAAAGAGGATAAACTGCGTCTCGCATTAGAGAGCAGATCTAGAAGAGGGTATTATTAAATGTACCCCTCACATCATCTGAGATTCATCATACTTCGTTTGTGCCGGCTGGTATCACACGTGGCAATATCGCCTAGGTGTTGGTCCGCGCGTCGGCTCACCTACGGACATAACCTCGCCACATACACCAGCCGGACCATTTTATTCTCCTACCTTCTTTTTTTTGTGTGGTGCTTCAGTGGACATTTAGAGGAAACATTTACTTCCTCATTTAACATTTATCGTTTCATCAAACGCAACGTGAGTGAGGCAAGGTGATTTGCTATTTCTCGCAATTACCTGTGCCATATTCTGAAAGAAGCCTACATCACCACCATTTGTGCCGTAGCTTTAGGCACTCCACGAGGCAATCATAAATCGAAAAGCCTCATCTATTCTTCGAGACACACCTCTGGGACATATTATCCCCAGAGTTTAAACTGATAACGCTCCATTGAGAGAAGCAGACGCTACAACACCTCTCACTACCGCCCTGTCGGCGCAACATTTTTAAACACTTTTACACTCCACTTCATCCTGAGGATGAACCCAGTCACGATAGGCTGAAGAAACACGTCGTGGGAATTCCATTTATACGCCGTGGGATTTCGAAAACATATCATCATATTTTACATCGCTGGACACATTACACCAGGACGTCTGGCGTGTGTAACGACACAGATGCCGGTCCTTCATCTGCAGCGGCCCAGAGATTCATCAAAACATCCACCAGAACCTGTATCATTGTATAATTTATTGAAAAAAATAAGATCTTTAACCAGGTAACAATCCTATTTCTGTGTTTAAGTATAAAAGTGCATGTTTATTAGTGATTTAAAGAGCGTGAAGCTCCAGTACACGACTTCCTAGTCGACATCAGCGATACGATTACACTATTTTTGTCCACGGACGGTGGCAAGAGTACATAAGCTTTATTGTTGCATAAGAAGATTGTTCTATGTCAAGGTTGTGAAGCATAGATGGTTTCATTACTCATATTTTATCCAGTTTTCGGATCATTTTTTTTTATATCGCGTAGAACCGAACTCGCGTTTATCTTCGATATTAAAGTAATTTTAGAGCCCGTGCTCATACATTTTTCCTTTATACTTTTTGCGTACGCGCACAATACTTACCACAATAATCGCCAATTTCGTTCACTTTCTGAAGATATGCTTCTGAAAGTTGTATTTTGTTTTGTGGTGATTTTATCTTTGTGATTTGAATACTTTTTCGTTTCGACTTTTAAGACAATTATCCTCCGGTCCTTAAGACAGTATTCTTATATTATTTCGTGTCGGTAGCGACAATTACATAGTTACGCTTGGTAACCACACGCGGTTAAGTGTACTTTACAGCAGATTTTGGCTACATTTGCCGCTAGTACATACAGAATTAAAGCTTAAAATTGATACTTACTCTTTTATCGCGAAATATTACTTAAATATCTTCTTCTTCTTTTTGTGATCGTCTTCGTCATTTTCCCGAACAAATAAAAAGCGACGCTTTTGAGAAACGTTAAAGATATCAGAACAATAGTATAGTTGAAGGGAGGTAGTGTCATAGTAGTTTAACTTAACTAAACATTCTTTTCAGCCTAACTCAGGAGTGCACTTCAGAGGATACGCAAATTTAATAATAATATCTCCACTGTCCTATTGACAGTGCCGTATTGCTTTACTATATTATGACATTATATTGCTTTGAATTTATTTCTGATCGATTGTACGCAAGAGAACGGATTGTGATCTTGTGTATATGGTAATTTTTTTTAACATCGTGATTTTGTTTGTCCATTTTTATGTTGTGGGAATTTATGCTTAAACTCGAACGCGGTACGTAGTCGCGGAATCGATTATTCTTACGATAGGATCTGAAACATTTCATCTCTTAAGACTATCGGGTATAGTTCATTGATTTAGTTTTACTTTCTTATCGTCGCGTAAAGCTTACAAATACCATTTCATTATTCACTTTTTGTACACTGTTATATTTCACTTTAAATATTTAAGACAAATTATTTAATTGAGAACAGAATTAACGTAACTTTTTGAGATTATACTAGAGTTTATCTTGGATATTAAATCTCTATGAATGATAAAGAATTTTTAACTTTGAAGATTAACTTTAATAAGCATCGAAAATATTTTAATTACAAAATTACTTTCGTTAAATGAATTTTTTGATATCTGCGATATCAGCAAAAAACTTATCTTCAGATAAAGGAGATACACTCACGTATAGATTTAGGTATTACTAAGAGTAAGGATTTCTTTAACATCCTTTAAAGTAGATTTAAGCAGATTATTAAGATCTTAAGAACTTTAATAAAAGACATTACCGTTTTATAACGATTACAGAACTTTTCCAGTTTTATTATTTCTTTTGTTGGAAGATTTTTTAGAGTTCCCTAACGAAATGCGATAATACATTTAATAATGGAGTAGACTTTCCTGAGGGAGGGTGGTACCCCTCTCGCTTCCTTGGTTAAGGAAATGTAGTGTGTGTGTGGTGGCCTTTTCCTTTTTTATATAGTTTAGAGATTTTGAGAATAGTATCCTTGTAGATATTAGATTATGGTTGAGATGATAAAGTGAGCAAGCGATTTTTTTTTCTGCTTGCAATTCCAGTTAAGGGATTGCCCAATTAATCTTATGAGTCGTAAGGACTCAATGGTCCGCGGACAACCACGGTCAATATGGAGAGAGATGATTTTCTGTATTGAAACGGGTGGGTTGAGAGACCTGGAGGGTCGTTTAACAGCTTTGATTATCCCTCCCTACAGGGTGAGACACCTCGACATCCGTGCCCAGCACTTCATTACGGTAGCTGGACACGTTGATGATAATATTAAGCCGTAGCTGCCTCGACTATCTAAGGTACGCATTAGACTAAATACTAACGTGATGGGGTTATATGTGTTAGGACAGTAGAACAGACAGGGCTTCTTACTTTCAGACTAGGATTATTCACATTGCGTTAAGAGGTGCAGCTTTGGGTTCGACCTACAATACAGTCAGTTCGTTACAGTCGAGTTTTTGAAAGTTATGAGGGCCAACAAGCATTTTAATATAATTATTCGAACTCGACCACCAGGGTTCAACTGTCGGCAGGATAATAAGAGGTAACACCGGTCAGCTAGATCCCGGAGCAAGTGCCCATGGCCTGACTGAGCTAGTTGTGGCATGGGTGCTGCCGGCCAACGCGACGGTCGATCTCGACCACAACCTTACGTTGTCGCATGCCGTCCTTACCTTTTACTTTTAACGAGTAGCTGGCGAGGAAGGGGGCGTTGCCGACATAAGGTTGCTTCCATCCCAATTCACGTCAAATCGAGATGATGATATTTAAGCACATAGAGGCTAACTATAGCATAATCTCTGGGAATTTGATGCCGTGATAATAAAGATAGTCTTCCAAGCTTAGATTCATCATTGGGGTATGAGTAAGGTTATGGTTTACAGGTGTAGGCTACTGAGTGAAATAGCTGCGAGCAGAACACCTAGCACTCGCAGCGGATAGACGGGAATATGCCATCAGGTACCTTCTAGGCTGTTCTATGGTGTTTTGTAGTCAGTACCTATGGTAGGCTGATGGATAGTTCGCGTTTCTGTGAGAGGCATGGATGAGAATTTGAAAGGAAATGAGAGAGGAGCAGATAGGGCTGGAGGCTACCTCTTTGAGATGTAAGTATGTCATGAGTATAGGGGCATTGGATTCATCTGTACACAGGCGATGGACGGAAAGGTTGCTGGTCCTTGGCATAAGAGCCAAGGCATAATAGGTGCCTATCTCTGTCTGCTTCCTCTGGGGTTTGGGTTGTTAATAGGCATCGGACTTGAATCTTAGATATCCACAGGGTGTTTGGGTGAAGGGGTTAGGTGGTTGATAGCGATTCGAACCCCCATGTTGTTTTCCGTTTGCCCCTTCTTATTAATAACAACGTTACAGATGGCGTGGAGCAGAGTTTCTTTTTTTTGGATCGTCTCACGGGACCTGTTTAGTTTTAGAGAAGATGGGAGCAGCGTGTGAAATTTCATTTCCTGTAGAAGATTTATCTTATATATAATTCTCAATTTTATTTACGTTACAACGTGTCGCAAATTATAATGTCCCTTTTGGTCCGACTATGTCCAGAAACTTTCAGTCTGCTTATAGACCAATCAATGAAGAGGATGCTAATCGAGTTACTCCTCATTATGAGCCAACTAGAGTGCCACCTTTGCAGGAAGTCAATCCAGCCCAAATGCCTCTAGGCCCGAATTTAGACGAGTTTATGACTCGTTTAAATGCATTTAATCTCGACGACGAGTCCGCTGCGTCGCCACCTGGCCCACCCCCTTCGAACGCGACTTCGATGAATTGTGTTCACCAATTCTACAAGTGGGGATTGAAATTCGATGGTCGGAACATGTCGGTCGACGACTTCCTGTTCCGCCTCGATTGTGTCCGATGTAGTTATGGTGTGCCGTGGTATGATATCACCACGAACTTTTATCATTTTGTATCAGGCTCAGTAGAGTCATGGTACTGGGTATATCTCAAAGTTAAAAAGTACACTACATGGGATTAGTTAAAAACTGCTTTGGTAGAGCAGTACCGCAGTTTGGAAACGGACACCGAGCTTTTCCGTAAGTTATCGGATCGTAAGATGATGAATGGCGAAACATTCAATGATTTTTACGATGCCATTCTCCACCTGAATTCCAGGATGCGCGCCCCCAGGCCTGAAAAAGAATTAATAGAAATTATTAAAACAAATGTCCATAGGCGTATGAGCGAGCTTCTCATTACCTACAGTCCGTCTAGCTTACGACAGCTAGCATATTATTGTCGAGCTATCGAAAAAGCTCAATCTCAGTATGAGAATACACGTCCGAATTTTGTGCCAAGTGCACCACGTCCACCTGCAAGGCGATTTGTCCACGAAGTCGAGGGAGAGCCTTGTCAGGAGCTAACAGTAGCATTGCCCTCTACTAATATCGAAGCGATCCAGAGGGATCGTAAAATACAGAAATGTTGGAATTGCCAAGTACTTGGCCATAGTTTTCGCGATTGTGCGAAACCCATTGATAAAGTATTTTGCTTCCGTTGCGGATTAGCGGATGCCTATAGCCCGTCATGTCCGAAGTGTTTAGCGGGAATTGAGAGGAGGAGGAACCCATTAACCGGGGGGGTCGCTCCGATTAGATTCACCCGGAGTTCAACTGTCCAAGCCGACAAAGCCTCTTGAACTTCCGAAGATTACTATTCTGAAACCAGACAAGACTAATGAATTACCTAATGATAATGATTTGTAACGTAGAAAAAAGAGAGCTTTCCAAAAATTGACGGAAATTACTGATCTCCCAAAAAACGCACAAAGTGAAGCCAAATGAAAGAATAACCGAAGAAAATCATAAAAAAAAATGATATAATTTCCTTTGGGTATATCTTCCCTTAGACCGGCGACACTAATGCATCAAGCAATTCCGTCAATAGCCAATTAAGAAGGACATGCATCCTCATTGCTATTGACATGCATGATGACGATTGCGTATTCATGCTGACACGACCACCCGGTAGAGGGTACCAATCCATAAGACTAACTTACAAGTAACCCTACCGCCAGACAGCGCCCCAACTACAATATCCCCTGGTGTTGGTAGTAGAATACAGTGTCCATACTATCACCTACCATCGGACACCATGTCTCTACTAGGTATATCTTCATCATGCCAATCCTTGGCCGCTTTTTCTCCATACACAGACTTATCCACCACAGCATTCTGATTCTTTCGCTTCTCTCATAGCTGTATGACAGGACCCCATAGGTATCAAGATGTATACATACACAATGATTACGCATTCTGCAAAGTTCCACCATGAATGGAAACATGCACCAATACACCCTAATACCATAGACACGATTAGTAAGAGAGATAGGCTCGCACACAGAACAGAACCTACATCCCTTAGAACCTAAAACTTACCATGCTGATCACTTCAGAACTAGATTTGTAACAACCAGAGGAAACCAGAATGCGGGTGGATAATTTATTATTATTTTTAATTGGTAGCTTCGATGACCTGCAATACCTAAAATTAATTCAACACATGCTCAAAACTAAACTCACCAGAGACTTTATCTTAAACTTCAAAAGAAAACTCATACCGAAAATCCACGCGGAAACAGAATTTATTCCCCACGAGATTACTACCACACTCAAAAGATCCGAAGCCGACCCAATCACTGTAGTGTTCGCGGAAGGAATCTAGATTCCTGACTCCCTAAACCTCGCCAGTCACAAAGGCCTACTGCCTTCATGTGTCATGGGAAATGACATAAGCAGAATCTCTTGTCCCTCACGAACTCGGTTGGTACAGAAGAAAAATATAATTAGTAAGTCGAATTTCTATATCCTCAATTCCCCTTCCCCGTACTACACTTCAGTCCACTACACGCACTGGAAGGCATTGACCCGAGAGGCAAATTGAGGTTGTCGCTGATCGACCACCGCGTCGATATGCAGCATTGCCCCGCTCCACTCAAGAGCAGAAGGGAGGTGAGTCCTTGCTGTGGGATCGCGACGGTGCTACAAGTTTTTACCCTGCATATCTGGATATGGATGTTAATATATCCCTTTCTTTCTAAAAGACTAAGGCCTGTGGCACAAGATACTTTGTTCATTTAGATGCGAATGACTATTTCTCTCAGACTCACTTGGTCTGAGACACCCACGTAGGTGTATGGATATTTTGATTGATTGAGAAAAAAAAAGTTAACCTTGCACTTCTATGGAGTTCCGAGTAGAAAAATTCCCTACACCACAAATAACATTGACCACACTAAATAGTTTCTATTATGATGCCTTTGGATGTTAGAAGACATCTTGAGCTGTCTATTTCCTCGTCTCTACCATGCTCAACTATTACGTAGAGTGCAGGAGCGAAGTGTCTGACATGATGTCGGGTTGTCAAAGGTGTAGACGACAACCCCTGTCTCTTAACCCACCCATTTCCGAAGAAGATCAACTCCCTCTTCGAACCATGGCTTCTCTATGACAGAAAAAGGAATATTATTAAGAAGCCCCTTTACATGCATGTAGGTCAAGCCTGACCTACATCACTAAATCACCATTATATACTACACTAACTAAATTAACCCAAACATCCTACATCAAAATATGTTCCACCGTTCATGTATATGTGAGGGAGAGAGAGTTCTATACAACCCCCATCGGACCTAAACTAACCTATTCCATAATAGCTAAATTCTTATTACTCATAGAAAATCTGAAAATAAAATCTGCATCTAAATTTACTGGATAAATGAAGACTGCAAAAAGTTTCAAATTCTATAAACGTCCAAAAATTTATTTAATAAAGTCTTAAATCTAACAAGAGTATATTTCCTAAATACTTAATATATTTTTAAGTCAAAATTCTAACATTTTTACTCGACCGTAAATAACATCGAATTCAACTCGATTTCAAAAGTAAAGTTAATTAAATACAAAGTCGATATTCAAGATTCAATCTTGATAGTATCGATTTTCAATACCAGAAGGGTAATAAGATTAGACAATCTCAAAAGATAAAAAGGTCGATAATCTTTTTAAAATTCAATTAAAGTAAAAAAAAAATTAATGCTAATACTAAAGATAATCACGCGTACAAAAGTGAGTAGAACACGACAAAGAAACAAGTTAAATCATTACGTAGTAAAAACAAATTAGGCCACAGCAGCTTGTTAATGCTGTTAAGTATTATAAATATCTTTAAGTCAAAATAGATTCAAAAATGTATTTACCGATTATATACCGAGTTTGAAACTGAGATACGCGAACCACAACGAAATGGTAGTCAAAACAATATACGGCAACTCAGGTAAGTAATATATTTTACCAATGATAGGCGTGAAGAGCGGTGTTATAAACCGTCACTTCCGTCTGACCTAATACAAACAAACAACAATCACAACAAAGGATCTATAATAATTATCTATTGTTAACTTCCGACCAAAGGTTAAAGACAATAAATAGATAAGTGGGTACACCAGTAGTGTATCAACACTTTGCAACGTTAAGTTGAAACGAATATCAAAGCCGACGATGGGCTAATGAGATGACACAACTCAGGTAAGAATACCAGTAAAGAGTATATGATAACCGTGAAGGTTGATAATCAGTATCATCATATAAGAAGGTAGGTTAGTACCACAGAGGTATACTATACAATATAAACCATAACAAGATGGGAAAAACTATCATATTAGATGAAGAATAAAGTAATTGAGAGCACACTGGGAACAAATCCAATGTGTGGAGTGAATTGCATACAATTCAAGAAGACAATAAAGGATGAATTATGTACTTAATAAACACATGAACACAACAAGGTTTCTTAAGAAAAGAAAAAAAAAAGTTGATAAGTATAGATGACTATATCAAACTGAAGAATCAATATTCAGGCCAGTATCAGGGAGGGTCGCTGAAAAGTAAAAGTTGGAAATAAATGCATATACAGTTCGTATATGATATCAATGAATGCAATATAGTTAAATATATTTTAAAAATCAATATAGTTTAAAGATCTTAAATACCTAGATGAAGAAGTGCACTGCTCCTATCTAATATCGTATTTTCAAAAAGTTAACGTTATACTTTATTATGGTTGCAACTTGATATCAATTATTCACTAGATGCAATTTACCAGCTATACAGCGGGGTAGGGAGTTTGTATCCCTAGCAAGATAATTGATTATTGGCGTGAGAAGTCTTTGTGACTCGGGAGTTGGTTGCCAATGGAATACGTGGACAAACCAAAGTAAGGAAAACACAAATTCACAAAACATAATACACTAAAGGACGAAGATAATTGTTAGATAGTTCCAGACTATCTGTTATTAATTCCAATTAATTTCAGCAAGATATTTCAGAGTTTTCGCCAAAATTTGTTCGCGGATTCAAAAAAAAAGTATCGCGAAAGTAAATTATTCAAAAGAAAAATCGTATCTTATTCGATTATGTAGCATCAGCCAGAAATTTTACGTTAATGTATGCGGCACAAAGTAAATTTAATCACGATTATTATCAGGTAATGTAGAATTCAAAATTCACGTCTAATGATTATCTTTCTTATAGTTTCAGGGATCAAAATTATTTAGCATTTCTATATAAATCTTCAATTAACTACTTATATACCATACGAATGAATTATTAATAAAGTAAAATGAAAAGTAATACTCAAGTGAATTCTTTTTGTTTCTGATGAAATGGATTCTGTGATCGCACTCCTGTATATCCTTAAAGATGATAAAAATAACTCGAACTGTTGAAGCTGTAGACTCGAAGAGGACCAAAACGTAACTCCAGTTGTAGGGATGCAACCGTTTCGCAAGATTGGAAGCAAAAGCGTCCAAATCCGATGCGGATCCGCAACAGAGCTGAGGTGCGCTTGGTGAATACACCGCGCGTGGTGTCTAAAGTACAGATGTAAGTGAAGAGGTATCCAGTCTGAGGAACACTTGTCCAAACAGATGGATATCCGGTGGTTGATCTCTAGGATCTCCTGCTCACAGTATATGTTATCAAACAAAGGTGTATGTGCCCGCAGGTGGGCTTTCTTGGCACCGCAGGTGGTGCTTCAGAAATCATACAATGATGTCCGTGGATAAGTACAAAAGATCTGCAACCGTGGCGTCAGGACGGTGCAGAGAAGCGTAGAAAATTCCACGTCGTCGAACAAAACAGGTGGGCGGAAGGGTGAGGTACACTAACCCAGCGACGACACACCACTTCCTCGTAGATTCTGGTGTCCAAGCGACAGTGAAAATTTACAGATTTGTGTGCGGGACTGCGTCGGCCGCACGTGGCTTAACAGAGTAATTCCTTCAACACAAAAAACAAGGCACAACACTTCACTTTATGTATGGAGATTTTAATTGAAATTCCTTCGGAATCCCTTTCCGGATACCGCCGAAGTAAACTCAACAATTCAGTGTTGAAATTAAGTAATGTTGTAATAGGAGATTCATAAATTTAAAGTTGATCCTGCCCTGGATGCGTCGATGACCACATGGATTATCTATGCCAGCACCATGTGCTCTGGCGTTTCCTAAGGGAATACCATGCCATATAACAACTTTTATGTGAATTGAAAGAATGCAAAACATACCTGGATTATTTAATTAAAATTCTTTATAAATCCTACCGAAAGGATTTCAAGGATTGTACAAGATACAATTGAAATGACGCCGCGTCGTATCAAGCCACGTTGTGTGGTACCATCGACGCGCAGACGTAACAAAAAAAAATTTGCCACTGGCGAAAAATTTTTTAAGGGTTGACAAAAAAATTACCTGAAATGTGGAAATAATGTGTAAAAAAGTATTGAATATTATCCCAATTAACGTGCTGAATATATTCGGCACACTAATTGTCAATATTTTATACTTTACATACCTTTTCTTTCTGGAATAATCCAATTAGGAGGAGAAAATAAAATTTGCGGCTTGTCCGAGACTTACTTTTTGATAATGTCTGGTAGGAATGCTGTCCGGATATCAAATAGACAGAAATATGATCTCGATCATATTTTTATATGGCTGGTCATAGAGTTACAAACCACTCACAGGGAGGATATAGCAATTTCTCTATGGCACGGAAAATGTCCATAGAGTAATGTATGCATTATTAGTTTATTAGGTACACACATAGATGGCACCACCGTCATGGAACTTGGAATTATCCACTATACAATTGGATTATGACTTCCAATTTGTCCAACCGACGTGTGTCAACCATTCCATCAGATGTGGGATGCGGGACATGAGTTAAAGGAAAATAAACTTTGCGAAAAATAAATTCACCATACCGATGCAACTTAATGACAAAACAAATATGTCACATCGTTCTCATGTCTGATGTATGTATTGGTTGGTCTATGCAACAACAATACATTTTAACTCAGAACTGACCTTGCCATGGAAAAAACTCATCCATATAAGCACGTAATCAAAATTAAGGGTCTCAGAATTCCGGTTTCTCTTCAGTGTGGTAAATATATAAAAAAAATATGATACCAATAATTTCACCACCAGGTTGGTTTGGTGAATAGCATACTGCCACTAATACATAGAGCCAAATTGCAATTCAAACTTTGGGAACTCTCTGTCACTAGTGGTACAACTGTCAGATCGGATATAAAAAGCCGAAGAGATAATTTCATCAGGATTAATTTCGGGAAGCCTCCTGTCAGAGCATGAAGGAACTGTTCCGTGAAGGAATTTAATCTGACAGGTAAAATTTCCTGAAAAGGGAAATTTTGACAAGGGAAATTTCTCCGAAAGAGGGAATAAATAGAAAACGGAAATCTATCGCCATTAAATTGGGCATCTGTAATGTGAGATGAGCGCCATCTAGTGACTGATGTGAATCTAAATGTAGGTATATTCCACGCTTTTAAGGCGGTGGTCACACATCAAAAAAAAATTTTTGGGGTGAAGTCACACTGTCATTACAGCTGTCAAAATATTTTCCCTACAAAACTTGTGCTTTTGGAACAAATCTTATTTGTTCCCAAAGCAGAAGGAAAAGGAGAATATTTCCTATATTGCTACAAAAAAAGAAATCATTTGTTTCGCTGTCCCAGATAATCTGATCTATCTAACAAATGAATATACACAAAACGTAAATGGTTTCTCCTTGCAAAAACAAATTGCAAGAAGAAGGAAAAGGGACAATAATTGGACAAGCACAAGGGTCTCATGCACAGCTGAGCATACGCCGGGCACAACAATACACAAATATCACAGTAGTAAATGTTCGTGAGTATACATATTGGAATGTGTAGAGAGGGGAAGCGAAGTAAACACTAACACTACCTTCACCAACACATCAACATCTCACACTACCTCTTAAGGTCTTTAGTATGTACCGTCGATTTATAGCCTTTGCTATCCACAACCTCATACAAATTGTTACCAATTACTCTTAAAACTCTAACTTTAATAAATTTTGGACTTAACTTCGCATTGAAATGCTTCGAAGAGTCGCTAAGCACAAAATTTCGCTTATATATTTCATCATCCACCTTATAATTGACTTTGTGACTACGCACATTGTATACTTTTTCATAATCAGCATGAGCCTTTGCTAATGCCTCTTTCAAATAAGAGTGGAGTATGTTCATCTTCGCAGTTTTGGGTAACCAATCTATCTCCGAATTATTCAAACCTCCTAAATCTCTCAACAGACGATAGTCCGCCCCATGCTCAATCATTCTCTGACCGAACAGAGCTTCATAGGGGGACATCTTGTGAGTGGAATGAATGGTTGTGCGAAGTGCACTACTTATGGACGATAGATGAGCGTCCCAATTGGACTGCTTCGGATTAATATATGCACGTATGGCCGCAAGAATCGAGCGATTCACTCGTTCGCTAGCATTCGCTTGAGGCGAATATACTGCCGTTTTATAGTGTTTAACACCATACGTATTCAACAACAATTGAAATTCCTTACTTAAGAATTGAGTGCCGTTGTCGGAGAGTATACTCTCTGGCACACCATAAACTAAAAACACATTCTCCTGCAAGAACTTTACTACACTTAGGGCTGTAGCTCTCCTTAAAGGTTTGATCAAAACGAATTTGGTTAGTTGATCTACAACAATGACTATAAATACATTTCCGCTTTTCGATTTAGGATAGGGGCCCAAAAAATCAACATATAAATGTTGGAAAGGTCGATCGACCTCAAAACTATTCCCCATCTCTGTACGAAGCGTCATGTTGGAAGCTTTGGTGGTTTTACAAACTTCACAAGAATCAACAAAATGTTTGACCTGAGTATACATACTCGGCCAATAAAATCGCTGTCTCAACCTATAAAGAGTTTTAACTACCCCGCCGTGAGAAGATCTTGGAGGGTTGTGAGCTAACTCAATAAGTGATTTCGTCAACTCGGATGGAACCCACAGTTTCCACGTTAAGTCGTCTGCGAGGGGATTACCAATAGAATGTTTGGTACGTTTGTACACGTATCCTTCGGATACCTTGAGATCTGGTAATCGCTCCTGCTCCTTCTTGATGTGGTTGATGAGGTCCAGGTATCCTGCCGACTGGAAAGAGGAATCCTCTAAGTCCAAGTGGAGTACCTCCTCGGGGTCGACTCGAGCTAGGCATGAAAGGAAGGCTTCTACCGTCAAATTGTCTGCCTCATACACTCTTGACAGAGCGTCTGGCACGACATTCAAAGTTCCCTTTCGATGCTCTACCACGAAATCGAATCCTTGGAGACGCATACTCCACCTGGCCAACCTGCCAGTAGGATCCTTTAAGCTCATCAGCCACTTCAAGCTAGAGTGGTCTGTGATTACTTTAAAATGATATCCCTCGACATACGATCGAAACTTCTGGATACCAAGTACAGCTGCAAGGCATTCACGTTCGGTGACGGAGTAATTTCTTTGCGCAGCGTTCAGCTTCTGGGAGAAGTAATAGATTGGGCGTTCAGCCCCATCTTCGTCCCGCTGACAAAGAACACACCCGATACCGGACGCGGATGCATCACACAAAATCACGAATTCCTTCGAGAAATCAGGGTTAACCAGCACCGGAGCTGTCGTCAACGCCTGCTTGATAGATTCAAAGGCTTCTAGAGCCTTCTGGTTAAGCTCGAACGCTTTACCTTTCTTCAGTACATCTGTCAAAGGAGAGGCAAGCGTAGAAAAATCTTTAACGAATCGCCGATACCATCCCGCCATTCCTAAGAAACGTCTTACTTGACGAGTTGTGGTAGGTACCGGAAATTCATTAATTGCTGCAATTTTGTCGGGGTCAGCTTTCAAACAGCCTTGCCCAACCTTATAACCTAGATACTGAAGCTCATCAAAACAGAACTTGGATTTCTCCACGTTGATCGTCAGTCCTGCCCTGGTCAATTCCTGACTTACTCGCCTCAATATCGCCAAGTGTTCGTCGAATGTTTCAGACACGACCAAAAGGTCATCGAGATAAACGAACACTAGATCCCGCAATTCTGTCGGAATTACCTTAGACATAAGATAACTCAGACTCTGCGGCGCATTACACAAACCGAATGGCATGACCTTGAAATGGTACAAAGGTCTACCAGGTACTGTAAAAGCAGTCTTTTCCCTCGATGTTTTCTCCAACGGTATCTGCCAGAATGCGTCTTTCAAATCCACACTAGAAATGTAGCGAGTTTTTGAAAGGCGTGCTAACAGACCCTCAATATGGGCAATTGGTCTCGCATCCTTCTTTGTAACCGAGTTCACCTTCCGAAAGTCTAGGCATAGGCGGTTCTTCCCAGGCTTGCGCACTAGCACAACTGGCGAAGACCATGCACTAGAGCTTTCTTCGATGACCCCCAAAGACAACATACGATCCAATTCCTCATACATCATTGCTTGTACCGCAGGAGAAACAGGATAATATCTCTGCTTAATTGGTATAGCATCACCCGTATCGATGTAATGCTCTACCAGTGTCGTTTTCCCGAGCCCCTTGCTCGCGAAAGAAGGAAAACCACGAATCACATCACGAAGTTGAGTGGACTCTTCGTGACTGAGCTTCACTTGGTTTGTGGAGTTTCCATCCGATGGAAAATCCGATATGGAAGAAATCAAATGAGGTGCCAGTCCAAATTTACGCCAAAAGTCAACGCCTAAATATAAACGCTGAGAAAGTGTTGGCACGACGTAAAAATCCATGCTGAACAGCATGCCATTGTACTGGACATCCGTAGTAAACATTCCTTTAATTTTCTGCTGTTTCCCGTCCGCAGTGGACACCGTAGACTCGACGTTCCTAACCTTAACGTGCTTCGCTTTCAAGTAGTCTACGCAATCTGTACCCAAGCAACTAATGCTCGCACCGGAATCCAGAAGACCAAGAAACTTGTCTCCCAACATCTCCACAGTCACGTATGGACGAGGATCATTGGATTCCTTGCCTAATCTAGCGGCAGCAACGTTACGGTAGGTTGTCCGCTTTAAATGAAAACGATCTCGTGTTCTACGAATCCGTTTCGAAATTTCAGGAAATGCTACTACTCTTTTCCTAACCTCATAATAATTGAGTAGCCTTTCATGAAATGGTTTCTTATAAAGTAAATCAGATTTGTTCTTAATATCAGGTAAATTCAAAAGTGTACTTGTTTGGGTATCAGTCAAAAATTCATTATTGTTTCTTTTTAAAATAGTAATTTGAGGAGTGTCAAGCAAAGGTTCTTCCTTCCTGGTGCTTACGACTCCGGGTTTGCTTTTATCGAGCGCATCCCCCCGGATGGTGGATTTGCTCGCTTCGGGTTTCCCGCACATCTAGGACAATTCGGACTATAGACATTTGGTAACCCACATCTAAAACAGAAAATTATTTGTCTTGGATCTGCACAATCGCGGAACCCATGGCCCACAGTTTGGCATTTCCAGCATTTCATTAATTCTGGGTGGAACGCGTCCACCTGCTCAGGCAGTGCAACTGCTAATTCGTCTCCAGGAGTTTCCTCATCCAACGCGTTGATGAAGCGTCTAGACGGGTGAGGTTGCTTGTACGCATTTGGTACGAAAGGTTGTCGCTGATTGTCTGTATTACCGAAAAACTTTTCAATAGTGCGACATTGGTAAGCTAATTCTTGAAGACTATAAGTGCTAAAGGAAATCAATGACTGACCTAGTTGTCGTTTCACATTAGCTTTAATGATTTCAATCATCTCCCTGTTGTTCTTAGGGTTTCGCAAGTTGGAGTTCATATGCATCATTGCATCAAAGAAGTCATCGAAGGACTCCCCTGATTGTTGCTTACGATCATACAACCTGCGAGTCAGTTCCGTATCCGTTTCAAGGCTGCGGAATTGCTCAATTAACGCCAATTGTAGCGTTTGCCAGGACGCGTGCTGATTCTGCTTGCGGTACCTCCAATACCATTGTTCAGCAGGTCCATATAAAAATTGGTGGAAACCACCAGACACTTCTTCCCATGAAAAGCGATAGCTAGCTCTAATAAGGTCCAAACGGAACAAAAAGTCATCTACTGGCATATTCCTCCCATCAAACTTAATTCCCCATTTGTGGAATAGTGGGTAGGTACCAGAAGTAGAATTACTAGAGTGTATGGCCTTCGGCTGAGAAGCCGCAGACTGATCGTTATCCAAACGAATAGAATTCATGCGCGTCATGAACTCGTCCACGTTCACGCCCTGAGCCATGTTCGAAGGATGTACCGGAGGGGTACTTGAACTTGCTCCAGGAGGAACGGGTTGTGATGCAGGTTGTGTAGCCAAAGGAGGCGCAACCGGCACGAAACTTGTTAAATCAACAATATCGCCAGCCACAGTTCTGGCTGGAAAATTGACAGACCTACCTTGAGGAGTAGGCATGTCGACGTAGGGAATTACTGCGGAAGTAGGCGGCCGACTGGCTTGAAAAGCCGGAGTTGGCTGTGAAAGTGGTGGGTGATTAACATTATCATCAACATTACTATTGCTATTATTAGCATTACTCGCATAACTCACATTTTGATTATTAGCATTGTTCTCCCTACTATGTAACAACTCAGTTACATGTCTTAACAAAATAGCTTGACTTTCAGCGAGACCTCGCGAAAGTTCTTCTACAAAAAATTTCCTGTCATCCATCCGGTGTAAGTCTACCGTTGCCGAGATCATCTCCTGCATGTAGGCAGATTGATTAGCCGCTTGTTGTGCTCTTCTTTGCTCTTCTGGAGTCAAAGGTGAGCCTAAAGGTTGCCCTTCATTCGCTGGAACGCGAGCGGGTGGGCTTGAATGATCCGTGCCTACACCAGAGTGGTGGGCTGAATGTACGGAATCATCCTGAGGATTAGCGGGTGCAACTCGTGACATATCGTCAGTTACACGTGCGTAGTACTCCGGGTTGTAAGGACCAGGATTAAAGAATTTTCTAGCAGGGCCGGGCATTGGGCTGTGCTTCGAAAATAACACAAAACAAAGAAAAAGAAAGTCTTAAAACTATAGGAAAGTGGAGTGTGCAGTGATTCGTTCACTAATTCACACCACGTAAAAATTCAAAAATGTATTGAAAGAAAATATTCAAAAACTTATTGAATATCAAATTATTTGGAGAGAAGTTGGTAATATCCAACTTCCTACAAAACTTCAAAAATCTTAAAAATAAAGTAGTGAAAGTAAATTTATGTTGGTCTAAGGTAAACTTCTTCCTTAGACTTCGCAAAAATTGAGTTTCGAAACAATCGTATCGAAAATCAAGCTCAATATCAAAAAAAAATTTAATTATACTTAAATACGTAAGATAGCTAAATACTCATAAACTTCAAGACTGAATATCTGTAACTAATCTTCAAAATATACTTAATCTCTACAAAAACCTAATATAGCTCTTTGTAAACTGATGAACTTCTTCTAGTTCAAGTTTTCAAAGACTATAATCTCAAATCTAAATATGCAAAAAAGAATGAAAGATATACTAACTAAGAGTGCTTAACTTTAAACTCAAAACTAAAGCGTTTCGATGACCCGTGAAACACGCAGAATTCCACGACCTCACCAAACGAAAATACTAAACGCAAAAATGGAACCTTCGGGATTACGTCTTCCCTATTTTCCGAAAATACTCAAAAATCTCGAAAATGGAATCTTCAGGATTACGTCTTCCTTATCTTCCGAAAATTACTCAAAAAGTGCAACACTGCAAATACTCAAAAAGGTGCAACACTGCAAAAACTAAACTATACTCATAAATGCAACACTGCAAAATCTAAACTATAATCAATAATTTTTTAACTTCAAAAATACTAAATGTCTTATCATCAAAATACGGTCCGGGGGCTGGAAAGATTCTCCCCCCCCATAAACATGAACGGAAAGGTGGAAGTATTGCGCCTAGCGACTAACTTCACCAAAAAAAAACTGAAAAAAACTTTAAAAATAATTAGTGGATGTGGTCTAACTATTGGGTCAATAAATGTACAACATCAATCAATGAGAAATGGGAAATTCGTTCAGTTGTCAGGAGTCTCATTACGCTACTGCAGACGTGCGTTAGGAACATGTTCACCAACCACCGGTTAGCGCTTCATGAGAGTTCCATCAACTTGACGAACTCTGACAAAAACCATAACTGAATGAAAACATCATAATATATTTGGGCTTGTAATTTTACTCAATATAAAAACTGAAAGATCCGAAAATAAGCGTTAAAGGTGAGTGAGTGGATTCTCTTGGAGTGTTAATAGCTTCTGCAACAGACGTGCATCGGGAATATGTTCACCAACCACCGGTCAAAAGATCTATCAACAACATCCTCGAAGAATTCAAAATTCTACCAAACTCAAAAGAAAAAAAGTTTCAGTACTCTCGCAACAGACGACCAGACTCAAAAACGTCTAAATCCTGGACAATAAAGTTACCGAAAACCTCAATCAAAAGCAAAACAGAAGGTAAAGTACTACGAATGAATCCTATGCAACAGACGAAGATTAGGAACTTGATCACCAATCTCCCGGACAATAAGGCATCCAAAACATAAACTTGATGTTATTCCTCCAGCAGAATAACTCTACCAAAAGCAACTTAAACTCAGAAAAGAATTCGACCAACAAAAAAAAAAAAATTTGCTCGAACACCAAAAAAAAATTTTCTAACTTCAAAACTTCAAAAACTAAATTTCTCCATAATCAAAATAAACATCATAACAAAGCATCGGGTACGTGCTCCAGGCCCCACGTTGGGCGCCATTCTGTAACGTAGAAAAAAGAGAGCTTTCCAAAAATTGACGGAAATTACTGATCTCCCAAAAAACGCACAAAGTGAAGCCAAATGAAAGAATAACCGAAGAAAATCATAAAAAAAAATGATATAATTTCCTTTGGGTATATCTTCCCTTAGACCGGCGACACTAATGCATCAAGCAATTCCGTCAATAGCCAATTAAGAAGGACATGCATCCTCATTGCTATTGACATGCATGATGACGATTGCGTATTCATGCTGACACGACCACCCGGTAGAGGGTACCAATCCATAAGACTAACTTACAAGTAACCCTACCGCCAGACAGCGCCCCAACTACAATATCCCCTGGTGTTGGTAGTAGAATACAGTGTCCATACTATCACCTACCATCGGACACCATGTCTCTACTAGGTATATCTTCATCATGCCAATCCTTGGCCGCTTTTTCTCCATACACAGACTTATCCACCACAGCATTCTGATTCTTTCGCTTCTCTCATAGCTGTATGACAGGACCCCATAGGTATCAAGATGTATACATACACAATGATTACGCATTCTGCAAAGTTCCACCATGAATGGAAACATGCACCAATACACCCTAATACCATAGACACGATTAGTAAGAGAGATAGGCTCGCACACAGAACAGAACCTACATCCCTTAGAACCTAAAACTTACCATGCTGATCACTTCAGAACTAGATTTGTAACAACCAGAGGAAACCAGAATGCGGGTGGATAATTTATTATTATTTTTAATTGGTAGCTTCGATGACCTGCAATACCTAAAATTAATTCAACACATGCTCAAAACTAAACTCACCAGAGACTTTATCTTAAACTTCAAAAGAAAACTCATACCGAAAATCCACGCGGAAACAGAATTTATTCCCCACGAGATTACTACCACACTCAAAAGATCCGAAGCCGACCCAATCACTGTAGTGTTCGCGGAAGGAATCTAGATTCCTGACTCCCTAAACCTCGCCAGTCACAAAGGCCTACTGCCTTCATGTGTCATGGGAAATGACATAAGCAGAATCTCTTGTCCCTCACGAACTCGGTTGGTACAGAAGAAAAATATAATTAGTAAGTCGAATTTCTATATCCTCAATTCCCCTTCCCCGTACTACACTTCAGTCCACTACACGCACTGGAAGGCATTGACCCGAGAGGCAAATTGAGGTTGTCGCTGATCGACCACCGCGTCGATATGCAGCATTGCCCCGCTCCACTCAAGAGCAGAAGGGAGGTGAGTCCTTGCTGTGGGATCGCGACGGTGCTACAAGTTTTTACCCTGCATATCTGGATATGGATGTTAATATATCCCTTTCTTTCTAAAAGACTAAGGCCTGTGGCACAAGATACTTTGTTCATTTAGATGCGAATGACTATTTCTCTCAGACTCACTTGGTCTGAGACACCCACGTAGGTGTATGGATATTTTGATTGATTGAGAAAAAAAAAGTTAACCTTGCACTTCTATGGAGTTCCGAGTAGAAAAATTCCCTACACCACAAATAACATTGACCACACTAAATAGTTTCTATTATGATGCCTTTGGATGTTAGAAGACATCTTGAGCTGTCTATTTCCTCGTCTCTACCATGCTCAACTATTACGTAGAGTGCAGGAGCGAAGTGTCTGACATGATGTCGGGTTGTCAAAGGTGTAGACGACAACCCCTGTCTCTTAACCCACCCATTTCCGAAGAAGATCAACTCCCTCTTCGAACCATGGCTTCTCTATGACAGAAAAAGGAATATTATTAAGAAGCCCCTTTACATGCATGTAGGTCAAGCCTGACCTACATCACTAAATCACCATTATATACTACACTAACTAAATTAACCCAAACATCCTACATCAAAATATGTTCCACCGTTCATGTATATGTGAGGGAGAGAGAGTTCTATACAACCCCCATCGGACCTAAACTAACCTATTCCATAATAGCTAAATTCTTATTACTCATAGAAAATCTGAAAATAAAATCTGCATCTAAATTTACTGGATAAATGAAGACTGCAAAAAGTTTCAAATTCTATAAACGTCCAAAAATTTATTTAATAAAGTCTTAAATCTAACAAGAGTATATTTCCTAAATACTTAATATATTTTTAAGTCAAAATTCTAACATTTTTACTCGACCGTAAATAACATCGAATTCAACTCGATTTCAAAAGTAAAGTTAATTAAATACAAAGTCGATATTCAAGATTCAATCTTGATAGTATCGATTTTCAATACCAGAAGGGTAATAAGATTAGACAATCTCAAAAGATAAAAAGGTCGATAATCTTTTTAAAATTCAATTAAAGTAAAAAAAAAATTAATGCTAATACTAAAGATAATCACGCGTACAAAAGTGAGTAGAACACGACAAAGAAACAAGTTAAATCATTACGTAGTAAAAACAAATTAGGCCACAGCAGCTTGTTAATGCTGTTAAGTATTATAAATATCTTTAAGTCAAAATAGATTCAAAAATGTATTTACCGATTATATACCGAGTTTGAAACTGAGATACGCGAACCACAACGAAATGGTAGTCAAAACAATATACGGCAACTCAGGTAAGTAATATATTTTACCAATGATAGGCGTGAAGAGCGGTGTTATAAACCGTCACTTCCGTCTGACCTAATACAAACAAACAACAATCACAACAAAGGATCTATAATAATTATCTATTGTTAACTTCCGACCAAAGGTTAAAGACAATAAATAGATAAGTGGGTACACCAGTAGTGTATCAACACTTTGCAACGTTAAGTTGAAACGAATATCAAAGCCGACGATGGGCTAATGAGATGACACAACTCAGGTAAGAATACCAGTAAAGAGTATATGATAACCGTGAAGGTTGATAATCAGTATCATCATATAAGAAGGTAGGTTAGTACCACAGAGGTATACTATACAATATAAACCATAACAAGATGGGAAAAACTATCATATTAGATGAAGAATAAAGTAATTGAGAGCACACTGGGAACAAATCCAATGTGTGGAGTGAATTGCATACAATTCAAGAAGACAATAAAGGATGAATTATGTACTTAATAAACACATGAACACAACAAGGTTTCTTAAGAAAAGAAAAAAAAAAGTTGATAAGTATAGATGACTATATCAAACTGAAGAATCAATATTCAGGCCAGTATCAGGGAGGGTCGCTGAAAAGTAAAAGTTGGAAATAAATGCATATACAGTTCGTATATGATATCAATGAATGCAATATAGTTAAATATATTTTAAAAATCAATATAGTTTAAAGATCTTAAATACCTAGATGAAGAAGTGCACTGCTCCTATCTAATATCGTATTTTCAAAAAGTTAACGTTATACTTTATTATGGTTGCAACTTGATATCAATTATTCACTAGATGCAATTTACCAGCTATACAGCGGGGTAGGGAGTTTGTATCCCTAGCAAGATAATTGATTATTGGCGTGAGAAGTCTTTGTGACTCGGGAGTTGGTTGCCAATGGAATACGTGGACAAACCAAAGTAAGGAAAACACAAATTCACAAAACATAATACACTAAAGGACGAAGATAATTGTTAGATAGTTCCAGACTATCTGTTATTAATTCCAATTAATTTCAGCAAGATATTTCAGAGTTTTCGCCAAAATTTGTTCGCGGATTCAAAAAAAAAGTATCGCGAAAGTAAATTATTCAAAAGAAAAATCGTATCTTATTCGATTATGTAGCATCAGCCAGAAATTTTACGTTAATGTATGCGGCACAAAGTAAATTTAATCACGATTATTATCAGGTAATGTAGAATTCAAAATTCACGTCTAATGATTATCTTTCTTATAGTTTCAGGGATCAAAATTATTTAGCATTTCTATATAAATCTTCAATTAACTACTTATATACCATACGAATGAATTATTAATAAAGTAAAATGAAAAGTAATACTCAAGTGAATTCTTTTTGTTTCTGATGAAATGGATTCTGTGATCGCACTCCTGTATATCCTTAAAGATGATAAAAATAACTCGAACTGTTGAAGCTGTAGACTCGAAGAGGACCAAAACGTAACTCCAGTTGTAGGGATGCAACCGTTTCGCAAGATTGGAAGCAAAAGCGTCCAAATCCGATGCGGATCCGCAACAGAGCTGAGGTGCGCTTGGTGAATACACCGCGCGTGGTGTCTAAAGTACAGATGTAAGTGAAGAGGTATCCAGTCTGAGGAACACTTGTCCAAACAGATGGATATCCGGTGGTTGATCTCTAGGATCTCCTGCTCACAGTATATGTTATCAAACAAAGGTGTATGTGCCCGCAGGTGGGCTTTCTTGGCACCGCAGGTGGTGCTTCAGAAATCATACAATGATGTCCGTGGATAAGTACAAAAGATCTGCAACCGTGGCGTCAGGACGGTGCAGAGAAGCGTAGAAAATTCCACGTCGTCGAACAAAACAGGTGGGCGGAAGGGTGAGGTACACTAACCCAGCGACGACACACCACTTCCTCGTAGATTCTGGTGTCCAAGCGACAGTGAAAATTTACAGATTTGTGTGCGGGACTGCGTCGGCCGCACGTGGCTTAACAGAGTAATTCCTTCAACACAAAAAACAAGGCACAACACTTCACTTTATGTATGGAGATTTTAATTGAAATTCCTTCGGAATCCCTTTCCGGATACCGCCGAAGTAAACTCAACAATTCAGTGTTGAAATTAAGTAATGTTGTAATAGGAGATTCATAAATTTAAAGTTGATCCTGCCCTGGATGCGTCGATGACCACATGGATTATCTATGCCAGCACCATGTGCTCTGGCGTTTCCTAAGGGAATACCATGCCATATAACAACTTTTATGTGAATTGAAAGAATGCAAAACATACCTGGATTATTTAATTAAAATTCTTTATAAATCCTACCGAAAGGATTTCAAGGATTGTACAAGATACAATTGAAATGACGCCGCGTCGTATCAAGCCACGTTGTGTGGTACCATCGACGCGCAGACGTAACAAAAAAAAATTTGCCACTGGCGAAAAATTTTTTAAGGGTTGACAAAAAAATTACCTGAAATGTGGAAATAATGTGTAAAAAAGTATTGAATATTATCCCAATTAACGTGCTGAATATATTCGGCACACTAATTGTCAATATTTTATACTTTACATACCTTTTCTTTCTGGAATAATCCAATTAGGAGGAGAAAATAAAATTTGCGGCTTGTCCGAGACTTACTTTTTGATAATGTCTGGTAGGAATGCTGTCCGGATATCAAATAGACAGAAATATGATCTCGATCATATTTTTATATGGCTGGTCATAGAGTTACAAACCACTCACAGGGAGGATATAGCAATTTCTCTATGGCACGGAAAATGTCCATAGAGTAATGTATGCATTATTAGTTTATTAGGTACACACATAGATGGCACCACCGTCATGGAACTTGGAATTATCCACTATACAATTGGATTATGACTTCCAATTTGTCCAACCGACGTGTGTCAACCATTCCATCAGATGTGGGATGCGGGACATGAGTTAAAGGAAAATAAACTTTGCGAAAAATAAATTCACCATACCGATGCAACTTAATGACAAAACAAATATGTCACATCGTTCTCATGTCTGATGTATGTATTGGTTGGTCTATGCAACAACAATACATTTTAACTCAGAACTGACCTTGCCATGGAAAAAACTCATCCATATAAGCACGTAATCAAAATTAAGGGTCTCAGAATTCCGGTTTCTCTTCAGTGTGGTAAATATATAAAAAAAATATGATACCAATAATTTCACCACCAGGTTGGTTTGGTGAATAGCATACTGCCACTAATACATAGAGCCAAATTGCAATTCAAACTTTGGGAACTCTCTGTCACTAGTGGTACAACTGTCAGATCGGATATAAAAAGCCGAAGAGATAATTTCATCAGGATTAATTTCGGGAAGCCTCCTGTCAGAGCATGAAGGAACTGTTCCGTGAAGGAATTTAATCTGACAGGTAAAATTTCCTGAAAAGGGAAATTTTGACAAGGGAAATTTCTCCGAAAGAGGGAATAAATAGAAAACGGAAATCTATCGCCATTAAATTGGGCATCTGTAATGTGAGATGAGCGCCATCTAGTGACTGATGTGAATCTAAATGTAGGTATATTCCACGCTTTTAAGGCGGTGGTCACACATCAAAAAAAAATTTTTGGGGTGAAGTCACACTGTCATTACAGCTGTCAAAATATTTTCCCTACAGATTGTAGAACAATCCCTGTTTTGAATGCAGAATCCAAACCAGAAACGAATTTGGATATGAATAAGAATGATATACGTAATTACAACGAAGTGCGAAGAAGAATAGTCACTTTTCCAGATTTATCCATACGGATACGACGAGTAAGGGAGCGCTTCCATCGAAAGCGGACTACTTACCGTAACATTGCGTCAGCAACGATAGGCCGAGAGTCAACTGACCCACGTCCCTATGTGATGGTCGGTCTATTTGGAGACAACCTCCTAGGTCTACTCGATTCCGGGGCCAGCATTAGTTGCTTAGGCACCAATATACTGCCCTATTTAAAAGACAAAAATGTTACGGTAAGGAAGGTAGAGACTACCGTGTCCACGGCCGATGGACACAAGCAATCCATAGTGGGAGTGATCACCACTCCGATTCAATATAAGAATGTGACTAAAGATATCGATCTTTATATTGTGCCATCGTTAAGCCAACGTCTATATTTAGGCGTTGATTTTTGGCCAAAAATTCCAGATCGCACCTAACGTAATTGCGGGTCTTTCAGGAATTAAGACCGGTGGGCCAGATGAGAGAGATCCACCAACCAGATAAAGTTGAATGATGAAGATTCTAAACGACTAGAAGCTGTTGTTCGTAGATTTCCTTCTTTCGCAGTCCATGTGCTCGGGAAGACAAATCTAGTACAGCATTATATAGACACGGGAGACGCCGTACCAATAAAGCAAAGGTACTATCCCGTATCTCCAGTGATACAAACTCTTATGTATGCGGAGTTGGAACGCATGCTTTCGTTGGGAGTCATCGAGGAAAGTTCCAGCGCATGGAGTTCCCCAGTTGTGCTTGTACGCAAACCTGGTATGAACCGATTGTGTCTGGACTTTTGGAAGGTGAACTCCGTGACAAAGAAAGATGCCCGTCCAATTGCGCATATAGAGGGGCTGCTAGCACGTCTGACAGAGACACGCTATATTTCTAGCGTGGATCTGAAGGATGCGTTTTGGCAGATACCGCTGGAGCAAAGGTCGAGGGAAAAGACCGCTTTTACGGTACCTGGCTGACCACTGTACCAATTTAAGGTCATGCCTTTCGGTCTATGTAATGCGGCACAAAGTTTGAGCTACCTAATGAGTCGCGTAATCCCCTCAGGATTACGAGATCAAGTCTTTGTATACTTAGACGATCTATTGGTTGTGTCAAGGGATTTCGACGAACACATACAGACTCTGGAGATAGTTGGAAAGTGCTTGACTGAAGCAGGTCTGACGATTAATGTCGAGAAGTCAAAGTTTTGTTTTGATGAGCTTCACTATCTCGGTTATAAGATCGGTCAGGTTTGCTTGAAAGCTGATCCTGATACGATTTCAGCGATTACCAGTTTCCCGTTACCAACCACAACTCGCCAAGTCCGCCGATTCCTCGGTATGGCAGGTTGGTATCGACGGTTTCAGCTCCCTAGCCGCACCCTTGACCGAGACACTGAAAAAGGGAAAAGTCTTTAAGCTAGGACCAGAAGCTATTGAAGCATTCCTGCAAATCAAGCAAGCTTTGACTTCAGCGCCTGTATTAGTCAATCCGGACTTCTTGTAACGAAGTTAAAGGAATTTCGTGAATGAATTTTAGAAAATATGAAAATATAGATTGTACCCATCACTCAACGCACAAGACGGGGCCCGTGAGACTTAAAAACTTAGCCCCACGCCATCTGTAACGTTGATATGAATGTAGAATTCTTATTTACACCGAGAAACGAGCCCTCACACGCTGCTCCCATCTTCTCTAACTTTATACAAAGACCGTGAGACAATCCACAAGGGAAACTCTGCCTCACGCCATCTGTAATGTTAATAATCAATGAAGAGGTGCAAACGGAAAACAGCATGGGGATTCGAATCGTTAACAAACACCTAACATCTTCACCCAATCACCCTGTGGACATCTAAAATCCCAAATCAGATGCCTATTAACCACCCAAACCCGAGAGGAAGCAGACAGAGATAAGCACCTAACATGCCTTGGCTCTTATGCCAGCAATCTTTCCGTATATCGCCTGTGTACAGATGTATCCAATGCCCCTATACTCATGACATACTTACATCTCAAAGTGGTAGCCTACAGCTCTATCCACTCCTCTCTCATTTCCCTCCAAAATTCTCAAATTCTCATCCATTCCTCTCACAGAAACGAAAACTATCCACCAGCCTACCATAGGTACTGACTACAAAACACCGTAGAACAGCCTAGAGGGTACCTGATGGCATATTCCCGTCTATCCGCTGCGAGTGCTAGGTGTTCTGCTCGCAGCTATATCACTCAGTAGCCTACACCTGTAAACCATAACCTTACTCATACCCCACTGATGAATCTAAACTTGGCAGACTATCTTTATTACCACGGCGTCAAATTCCCAGAGTTTATGCTCCAGCTAGCTTCTATGTGTTTAGATATTATCAGCTCGATTTGTCGTGAATTGGGATGGAAGCAACCTTATGTCGGCAACGCCCCCTTCCTTGCCGGCTACTCGTTAAAAGTAAACGGTAAGGACGGCATGCGACAACGTAAGGTTGTGGCCGAGATCGACCGTCGCGTTGGCCGGCAGCACCCATGCCACAACTAGCTCAGTCAGGCCATGGGCACTTGCTCCGGGATCTACCTGACCGGTGTTACCTCTTATTATCCTGCCGACCATTGAACCCTGATGGTCGAGTTCGAATAATTATATTAAAATGCTTGATGGCCCTCATAACTTTCAAAAACTCGACTATAACGAACTGACTGAATAGAATGTCGAACCCAACGCTGCACCTCTTATCGCGATGTGAATAATCCTAGTCTGAAAGTAAGAAGCCCTGTCTGTTCTACTGTCCTAACACGTGTAACCCCAGCACGTAAGTATTTAGTCTAATGCGTACCTTAGATAGTCGAGGCAGCTACGGCTTATCACTATCATCAACGTATCCAGCTGCCGTAATGAAGTGCTGGTCACGGATGTCGAGGTGTCTCACCTTGTAGGGAGGGAGGATCAAGGCTGTTAAATGACCCTCCAGGTCTCTCAACCCACCCATTTCAATATAGAAAATCATCTCTCTCTATATTGACCGTGGTTGTCCGCGGACCAATGAGTCCCTACGACTCATAAGATTAATTGGGCAACCCCTTAACTAAAATAGCAAGCCGAAAAATTCGCTTGCTTACTTTAACACTACAATCATAATCGAAAAAAAAATACAGAGAATCTATTCTCAAAAACTCTAATCTCAACAAAAAGGAAAAAGAATCCACACACACACTACATTTCCTTAGCCAAGGAAGTGAGAGGGGTACCACCCTCCCTCAGAAATATTTAATCCATATTCAGATGCATTATTGCTTCGAGTCACGAAAATCTATAAGTCTTCATAAAAAAAAAAGTAAACTAGAAAATTTCTATAAACGTTATAAAAACGGTAATGTCTTTTATTAATATTTTAAGATCTACTTATATCTACCTTAAAATATGTGTAAGAAATCCTTAATCTTATTAATATCTAAATCTAAACGTGAGTGTATCTTCTTTATCTGAAGAAAAATCTCCTTTTTTTGGGTTGATATCGCAGATATCAAAAATTTATCAAAAAAGTTATTTGTAATCAAAAGTATTTTTTTTTTTTTTTTTTGGAAGCTTAAGAAAGTCAATTTTCAAAGTAAATTATTCTTTATTATTCATGGAAATTCAAATATTCCAAGATAGACTTTAGTATAATTTCAACAGAAAAGTTAAGTTGCTTCTGATTTCAATACAGGAATTTGACTTAAAATACTAGAGGGTTATTTCACAGTGTACAAAAAAAAATCAACAAAATAAAACAAGGAGTGAGTGAAAATGGTATTTACCGATAGCGATGACGCTATGAACGAATTGGTATATGAAAGCTTTACGCGACAATAAGAAGGTAACACTATATCAAAGAACTATACCCGATAGTCTTAAGAGATGAAATGATTCAAATCCTATCGTAAGTCTTATCTATTTCGCGACTAAGTACCGAATTTGATTGAAAGCATAAAATTCCCTCAACATAAAAATGGACAGACAAGATCACGAAGTTAAAAAAAAAGTTAACCATATACACAAGATCACAATTCGTTTTCTTGAGTATAATCGATCAGTTATAAATTTAAAAGCAATATAATGTCATAAGAAGCAAAGCAATATAGTGATTTCAATACGGCACTGCCAATGGGGCAGTGGAGATATTATAGTATAAATAGCTTATCCTCGGAAGTGCACTCCAGAGCTGGGCTGTAAATGAAAGTATGGTTACGTTAATTCGATATGACACTACCTTCCTTCAACTGAGGTATAACTCTATTACGATTGACGCTTCTAATAAGTGTTACTTTTAGCTTGTTTGTGAATAAAACGAGGACGATTACAAAAGAAGAAGATTCCCAAACACGATATCGCGACAGAATAGTAAGTTTCAAGCGTTGATTCAATATATGTTTATGATGACTGTAGCATGATATCTGCTAGCTGGTACGCTTAACCGCGTGTGGTTATCAAGAGCGACTGTTTAATTGACACAGATTTACAGATTGTATTGCCGATATAAAAAAAAAATCAAACGCGGCGTTCAACGTGAACGTTTTTGGTCGCTACCGACGCTAAATGCCAAGAAGTTAAATATGTCTTAACGACTAATAGGTGGTTTTGATATTGAATCACGACACGATAAGGTAACCAAAAATTAGCTAGATGAATTCACTGCAAACAAGACAAGTGATTCGAAAATATGTCTTAATATTTGAATGAAATTAGCTGTGGGCGTGATGAATAAGGAAACGTACACGAAAAGTAAAAAAAAAACATTGTGAGCACGGGCTCTTGAGAATATACACCGAAAATTAATCACGATTTTCTTTCTACGCGATTAAAAAGAATGTTTCGCTATTTGGTTTAAAAAAGGATTAAAATTGAGTAGGTATACCATCTATGCATCACAACACTAATATAGGACACTCTTCATATAAAACACTGTATATAATTTCATCATAATATGTTCTTAACATAAAAATCGTAGTCTTAAATTCTTTATCACCGTCCGTGGACTATAACTTGCATCCGTACGCTCTCGCTTAACGCGACGTATGAGGATGAACGTAGTCTGAAGACTTTTAAGTCATGTGTTGGAGCTTCACGCTCATAAAATCAAATATTCATACATGCATTTATAACACAGACAAAACAAATCGTTACCTGGTTAAGATATCTTATTTATCAAGAAATATATATAAAGAACAGGATCTGATGGTTGTTGAGATGAAAACACTGAACTGTTGTGGCTAGAGGACCGGCATCTGTGACGACACACTCGCCAGACGTCCTGGTGTAGTATATTACGCGATGAAAATTAAGATGAAAAATGTTGCTAAAATCCCACGGCGTGTTCTAAGAAATCCCACGACGTGTTTCTTCAGCCTATCGTGACTGGGTTCCGAAGAAAAATCCTCAGGATGAAGTGGAGTATAAAAGTGATTGAAAATGTTGCGCCGACAGGTCGATGGTGAAGGAGCGGGGTTTAAAATACCAGATTCCCTCAATAGAGCGTTATCAATTCCAGGTCTGGAGGTAGTATGCTCCAGTGAAGAGCCTTGAATGATTGAGGAGGTTGACTCCCTTGTAATGCGGCACAAGTATCTGCGCAAAATGGCAAAATACCTTGCCTGGCTTGCGTTCTTTATGGTGGGTTGTTGGAAGGCGAGGAGGAAGTTATTAATTCCTCTGAATATCCACGGATAAAAAGGTGGTGCGGCTGGGATGTGTGGCGTGGTTACGTCTATAGGTGAGCCGATTAGCGGATCAACACCTATTTAGTCCTGCCACGTGGAAAACCAGCCGGCACGATGGATGTATGTGGCGTATTCCCAATGGTGTGAGGGGTACGAATATTAGTACCTACTTCTAAATCTGCTCTCTGTAGCGAGACGCAGTTTTCCCATAAAAAATCGTGAGAAGCGTAATTTTCGTTCTACCACATATATTATTTCACATGTCTGGGCTTAAATACACGATATATATGGATGGATGGCCAAAAATGAACAAAAAAAAAATCCTTGCAACAAGGTGGTGAGGTGCTTCCTAGATCGTCTGGATGATGTCCTGGCGAACTCCAGTGTCTTTCGATGATATTTTCTTTCAGGTTAATAAACCATATCCAATGTCTCTTGATAAAATATTTCCACCTGAATCACACGGATGAAGATCGGATTAATACGTTGGCCACATGGTTCTGGTAGGTGTGTGTATTTCTACACATCTCGACCAATTTCTTTTATTCAGATTATAAAACACTTGAACTTACCTGATTTCGTATAATTCCTACTATTTGTTCGATGGATGGAAGAATAACGAAATGCATTCGCAATTTCTAATTATTCTTCCATCAAAAAAAGTGAAAAGTTAGCAGCGACAAAAAAACTTTATTATGTTCTGGAGCAGAATTGATCTTGCTCCAATGATGGCCTTCTTCAAAATGGGGTATCTTTCTGTCTGGCTTCCTGGATTGTGTTTCCACGTTCCACTCAGCCAACGCCCTGTTTTCCAGTAGGAATTCTTACGTTTCAGTTCATAATTTCGTGTGTCTGTGACGTCAATGTCGGTAAGTAGTTGTAAATCTTTGTAGTCTGTTTACACTTTTCTGGTTTCAGATGTCCTGCGTTTTGAGCAAATGGTAAGTATGTCAAGCTTCATAGTTGAGTATGATATTTTTCACGTTCAGCGCCTACTCGTATGTCAGAAAGTGACAAATGGTAAAATTAGGTTGAAATACACTTGATTTCAGGAATGAACAGTGCCATAAAAATGGGTGAATGAATTTTGACGTAAAGTCGATCGACTTGACATTTCTGTCAGTGTAATTGTCATCACCATAATGTTATCGACATTCTCATACTGAAAGTTGTTCTTACCTCGCATGTGTGAACTGACCTGGTTTTGGTAAGTGTAAATACCAATAAATGCAAAACCATTGTCGAAAATACTTCTGTCATCTATAGCGTGTCTGCACTTGACAACGTATCAAATCGCATTAACATTCTATATTGTCGGGTCGTTAAGGTTATGAAACGAAACTTATGGTGGATTTACATTATTCTGCAACGTCTTCATCTTCAAATTTCAAGAAAAGTAAAGCGGGGCAGATATACGTCATTAACCAGAAGAGTGAAAGAGTACACACATACGTACTCGGTTTTCTCTGCTATAATTTTGTATAGCTCGGTGACAAAAATCAAAATCATTTTTTTTGCTGTCAAAAAATATTAGTGTTCAAAAAATAATTCACAGGATTAATAATATAATATATAATATTAATAAGCTGTAAGTCAGAAATTAGGTTATGCATATTCGTCTATACAACAAAAGCTTGCAGACAAATCAGCCACTGATAAATGTATGGCAGTTGGATTAAACTGTGTAGATCCAAAGGTAATCAATATAGAAACTAAAATAATTTCAAGACTAACTACATTTCAAATACTCCCAGATTGTAGCACCTTACACCTCTATTCAAATCCGTTCAAAACACCAACATTACATTCATTGTGTATAGCAATCGCGGTGAAGAATCCAATTAAATCGGTTTGATTGGATCTGAAAGATGCGTTCCTCTAGCAACATTTGTTCCAGAATGGCTCAAACTGAGTGCAAAAATTATTGGAGGATACTGCCGAGTTTATCCGAGAGATATTTTAAGCATTTGCATTGCATTGATGATCTACCGAAATCGAAATCTATTTAAACAAAGTTTTTTTCTTCTGTGAAGTTTTTTTTTTTTAATAATAAACAAACATCAATGCATAGAGAACAATTTTTTTTTAATCCTGCAGCGACAGCCAGTGTTGTCATTTTAGTGAGCATAAGAACGACACTTGCCGGACAACTATGGTGTTGTCTGAATAAACAGCGAATAAGTTCTGTCCCTCAGTGGACCATGACAATGACAAGAACTGTGGTGGATCGGCCTTAGCTGTTGGCGAAACAATACTTCTGGGTGCATCTCCTCGACGCAACGGTCTTCTTGCATGCCAAATCACAGATCTTGGTGGATGGGCCATAGGCAACACACAACCAGTAGCAGTTGGGCGAGAGGCACAGTGATTTTTTTTTTTCTTTTATTGAGTTATTTTCTATAAAGTTAATCACATTCAAAACTAAGCTATTTAGTTGTTATCCGAGCGAATGATGTTAGAATCACCTGGATCTGTGATTGAAAGCGTGCACACTCAAAAGTATTTACCGCAGGCTGCGCCCAATCCAATGTTGGTACCGCTGTAGTGCTGGACCTGTCTTTCCCAACGTGGCGTAGTACTCAATCTCCGATTTTCTCAGAGCTGGAGTGTTGCTGGCGATAAGGACCAACTTGGCTTTGCCTTAACACGGAGTGTTCCAGGTTTGTTTGTATTTACTTGTAAAAGAAAGTGATATGATAGGGTTGTGCTCAAGAGTGTACCTACAGGTTCTCACCGTCATTGAGATTCCACAAGAGTGCCTTGTACTTCATACTTCCGGATGTGCATAGAGAAAACATCGGGTGAGACGGTGACAGTGTTCAAGTATCCAATGTGTCTATGGTGGTTGTTCTTCAACTTGCAGTTTGCCAAGTTTCAGACCTTGGTGGTACGATCCCAACCACATGACACCATGAATGGGTTGGAGTGGTTTGGTGAGAAACGCACGCACGTCATCCAGTCTGTGTGTCCATCTTCTTGGATTGTGTTTTTGCATTCGGCCAAGGTGATCCACAACTTGATGGTCTTGTCCCGGGATCTGGAGACAATTCGACGATTGTCAGCAGAGAAGGCAACCGTGAGAACATCCTTGGTGTGGTCTTCAAAACGACAAGTCATTTGGGTATCCCACATATAAAGAGTCTTGTGTCTTGTCTCATGAACCGGAAAGGTCGTAGTTTCAGTTTATCTTCTGAAATAAAAGAAAAGTGTATGAATAATAGTTAATAATAATAATTTATATGTATTATCACTTACTTTTTATCCTTTTGGAATTTTTTCTTTTCATTTTGCAACTATTTCCTTGATGTTTGGCAATTAATGAAAGAACAAAAAATTGACAGTTGTTTTTTCTGTTGTGTTCAGGTGATTGGGATTCACAAGCAAAAATTTCAATTTTGAACATACAAATTCGAAAAATTGGTGTCAAAACAAGAAGAATTGCTGGCCTGAACTTTAGAAATTATGGGAACCTCCAAATGCAGAAGAACATGCTATAATGAAGATGAACATGTTTGTCTTCACCATAATCGTCATCTTCATTTTTCCTATTTCCTATAATCTTGATTTATGAAGATGTTCTTCATTTTTATCTCCCCTCTCTATCGAACGCGAATGATTTTTATATGTTGTATCCTTCTTTTTTGAAGAAGTTAGGATGCAGATTAATGTAAATCCACCATTAAGCAGGTGTTTCTGCTGGGCAGTATGGAACGAAAAAAGGAAATAAACCTATTTCACCGATGACGTCAGAAGTGAACGTTTGGCTGTTCTCGCTCAATGTAAAAACCATCTGTCAGAACAAATTCCTTGAATGGCTTCGGAATTACCATTAGTGTAAGCGTCAGATAAAGTTACTTACGCCTGAACTAACAATTACGTTTGACAACTTCAGTTGGATGATGAGAGTATACCCGTAATTCAGATAATAAAAGAATTTTGCAATCTGACGTTCATTTGTCAGGCAGAAATTCTTCACGTTTACATATGTCGGATGGGGTAAACACCATTCTGCAGATTGCCGTGTAAATCACACTTTGAATAGTTCTGCATGTAAGTCAAGTAAAATATCCGTAGCGACAATTTCGGGTCGCCTATCGCTCAAAAATCACACTTCCATGGAAATGGCGAACTGTGCATGTCTTGGAAATTCTCTTTTGAAAGTGGGGGCCAAGTAGCTTCCATGAGAAGTGGAATGTGTTCGTCGGGGTGGATTCTAGCTGTGGACTCATATTTAATGGCGGACCATAGTTTACGTGCGTTCAGCACAATGTGAGTCGAGGATCGGTTTGTCCGATAGATGGCACCAGTTGCGAACATCTATTGTAGTATGAGGGCAAGTAGGTTTTCCTACGAACTCAATGGAGGGCAAGAAAGTTTTCCCTACATTCTCCAAAGAATTCATCATTCTCTGCGACGCATCCGCGACTGGCATCGGATGTGTACTCTGTCAGCGAGACGAATCCGGGGCGGAGCAGCCTATTTACAACTTCTCTCGGAAACTGAACGCTGCACAGAGAAACTATTCGGTGACAGAGCGAGAGTGCTTAGCAGCTTTTGAGGGTATCCAGAAGTTCAGATCGTACGTTGAGGGATACCATTTTCGCGTTATTACGGATCATTCCAGCCTGAAATGGCTGATGACTATGAAGGATCCAACTGGACGGTTAGCGAGGTGGAGTATGCGACCCCAAGGTTTCGATTTTGTGGTGGAGCATAGAAAGGGAACATTAAATGTCGTGCCAGACGCTCTATCAAGAGCTTATGAAGAATATGAGTTGACAGTGTCAGCTATCCTTTCATGTCTACCACAGATTGGTGGCTCGGAGGTACTCCACATCGATCTTGAGGATCCATCCTTTAAGTCTGAAGGTTATCTCGATATCATCAGTCATATCAGGAAGGAACAGGAGTGTCTGCCGGATCTCAAAATGTCAGAAGGATACATATACAAACGCACTAAACATGCGGTTGGTAATCCCTTGGCGGACGATCTAACTTGGAAGTTGTGGGTTCCATCAGAGATGACGGAATCTCTAATCTCACTAGCTCACAACCCGCTGCGTGCTTCGCATGGTGGGATGGTGAAGACGATTTATCGATTGAGAGATAGGTTCTACTGGCTTGGTATGTTCACTCAAGTCAAACTTTACGTAGACCGGTGTGAAACATGCAAGACCAGTAAAGCTGCGAATATGACATTACGGGCAGAGATGGGAAAAAGTTTTGAAGTTGATAGGCCATTTCTTGGGCCGTACCCCAGATCGAAATCCGGAAATGTATATATTGTAATCGCGTTGGATCAGTTTACCAAATTCGTCTTCATCAAACCACTGCGCAAGGCAACAGCCGCAAAAGCGTGGTCAAATTCTTAAAAGACGAAATCTTTTTAATTTACGGAGTGCCAGAGAGTCTTCTCTCTGATAATGGCACGCAATTTGTTGGTAAGGAGTTCCAGAAATTCCTAGATGTTTTCGGGGTCAAACACTACCGGACGGCAGTGTATGCTCCCCAGTCAAATGCAAGTGAGCGTGGGAACCGTTCAATCTTGGCGGCCATACGGTCGTATGTCAATCCTCGACAGACGGATTGGGATGCCCATCTGTCTTCAATCAGTAGTGCTTTACGCACAACAGTGCATTCAACTCTTTTGATGTCCCCATACGAAGCCTTATTCGGGCAACGTATGATTGAACATGGGGCTGACTATCGTCTTTTGAGAGAGTTGGGTGGACTGAACTGTTCGGAGATAGATTGGCTTCCCAAAGTCGCCAAGATGAACATCATCCACTCGTATTTAAAACAAGCACTAATGAAGCATATGAGAAAACATATAATCTTCGAAGTAGGAACGTGACATTTAAAGTAGGTGAAGAGATTTATAAGCGTAATCATGTCTTAAGTGATGCAACTAAGCATTTAAGCGCGAAGTTGTGTCCCAAATTTATTAAAGTTCGTGTCAACAGAGTAATTGGTAGTAATCTATACGAAGTAGAAGATAGGCAAGGCCACTTGTCTACCTGCCACACAAAGGATTTAAAAAGATGAGACATTTGATTTACAACCACATCCCAGACTTAACAATTTTTTTTTTATCTTTAAGATCTAAAACATTTCACCAGACCTTACACATGAGTACCTCGTAGTACTTAGTTATCTTGCTTCAACTGATGCCCGGCTTTCAGCTGTGCATGAGACTCTTAGTTGATTACAAATTTGCTCAATTTCTTTTTTATTATTCTTTTTTTCCTGTTGTCCTTCCTAGATAGACCAAGGAGTATTCTGACGTCACTAGAACACATATGACATACATACCTTGAGGAATATTTTTTTTGTCTTCGACCGACTAGACCGTAAACAGTCGCAGTGTCTTTACGACGCGACAGGTGAAGAGATTCGAGGTGCTGAAACACATTTGCGAGAAGTTCTCCTTTTTCTTGATAATTAGACCAAGTAGACTCGGTCTAAATATCAAGTTTTGTAGGGGTGACTTTCTCGCCAGCACTCGCAATCAGAGTACGCTAGTGGTGCCACCTACTCGAGCAAACGCATCAGTTACTCACTTTGTGCTGAACGCACTACTCTCCATCCACCCGAAAAAGAATCAACAATTGAAATCCAATTGTGTAAATGGAATCCATTTCCAGAATGGGATCCACTCTGTTCCAATGCAAAAATAGATTTCCACGTCATGCGTAGACCACCATTTTCATGGAAGTATTTTTGAAGCAACACTGAACTGATTTTTAGCAGCTCAGGAATTATGCTCCGTCAGCACTACTAAGCAGCAGGCTAGTTCACACTAAGAAGGGAATCAGTCATTTTGCTGATAAAGTTAAAAGGATGTCAGTCCCGCAGGTAACTGTCAGTCGCCTGTCAGACACATCCGCATTTCAAAATAAAGATCATGAAGACCCTTTTCGGGTGACACAATTTCGTATGACAGTTGGATTCTCATTCAGTGTGACTAACTTAATTCTGAAACCACTCCAAACTCTACTTCTACACGTCATAGTGACATTTCTCCAATTACCGCAAAATTCCGGACGAGGATTACTTACAGAGTAAGATGGATTAACTTCATATTGTTATGGTGTCTTGGAGTATAACACTTACGTGTATTGAGACATACTGTCAAATGCGATTACAATTCCAATCTACCCTGCAAACGTAGAAGTACAGAAATAACCAGTGGAATATGTACGTAAAAGAAGTACTTCCTTTCCACTGAAAAAGAATAGGCGATCGGGAAAAAATTCAGTTATATACCTACTGTATATAAGAATATATGAAGGCACTACCTCTTTCTAATAAAGCAAAATATCAAAAAAGTACTGCACTTCCCCGCCAATAAAAGTACTTCCAAAGTACTTCTGGGGATGCACCTACTTCAATGGATGTACATCTGAAGTACTTTTTTGAAGCGCATATTTCACCAGTTATATTCGTACTTCCAAAGATGCACGCGCTGTGAATGTAGAACTACGAACCGAAATAGACATGAAGTAAAAAAAAAAATTAGGAAAAATGCATTTTTATGATAATAATTTTATTATTAAATATATTATATTATTATTTACATTTGTATTATTAAAAATATATTTATTATTAAAAACAAACAAAAATATCACAAAAAAATAAAATAACTTACATAAAAAAAGGATTCGCCATATTCTCAAATTATACACAACAAACTCAACTCAACTTAAAAACTGTTGATGATTATGTTTTGAATCGAAAATCACTCTGACAAAAAGACAAACGACAAAAAAAAGAGACAACATTTTGCATTACATCCTCGATTTCTCCTTCGCACAGTTCAAAAGGGAATCGTTAATTGTTTTTTCAAGAGAAACCAAACTACTTCCTTTGATGTACATATTTCATCGATTGTTACCGTACTTTCTTGTTTGCAGGGGTATACTCTACGACGCAGGGGAAGTAGTAAATAAAAAAACCCACACATTCGAAGGATATATTTTTAGTTGTAGTAGTGTTTTCTAGAAAACTACTGCGATTTGGTTTGCAGGGTATTACCTTGTGACAATACCACTCGTAGGATGTACCCGTGACGTCACGAGTAGATAAGTCATTAGACCAAACAGGAGTAGACCACGGACTAAGTTTGTTCCGATGTGTTGTGAGCCCGACCATAAACATGATCCGTCACATTACCGCCAGGCAGGCATCATAGTGTCATTGTTGACACTTGTCAGTGTTGTCCGAGAATACTTACTTGTTATACTTACGCCACCATATCCGTCAATTTCTTTTTGTATTTACACTACTGGTGTCAACCACGAAGGTGTAAATGAGTTCCTAAAAGTCAGGAGTATCTTCAATGTGAAACATCACACTATACGAAAAATGACATTCACATAGTGTGATCATAGCATTAACTTGAGTATTTTCACTTATTCGTGGGCATTAATATACCTGTCAAGGAGTGAAGACTCTGTGCCAACGAAAATAGTGCAGTGCGCACTGCTCCTTACCACATATTTCACTACGCCACCTGACGGGGTGCAAAAGAATGACATGATACTGGAAAGAGGCAGTAAAAACAGCGCGTTATTTCTATAGAAGTTAGGAAAACTGAAGAATTAAATTGTCTGTGGATCGGACTTCATTTTGTAAAAGACAGCGAACGGGTGAACACCACCCCAACAGAACGATTATCAAAAGTTAATTTTTTTTATCGGGCCGCGGCCATTTTAAATCTTTTCCTAAGAAAAGATCCTTTTTACTATTCATCGAATTATTAATCAAAGAAAATTCAATTAAGTGATTGAAAATACTTCATCACCAGGGTAAGTTTATTGTTTTCAACATTTCACAAAACCAGAAAAACAAACTTTTTCTTGGTTTTGGGAGACGTTTCATGGCCACGCCACATGGTCAACATACTAATAGGATTTCTCCCCTATTAGGATCAGCCAGCCGTACGATTTCGTGGGCTAGCATTGCCCCATTCCACAACCAGAACAGGCAAGGCGGCCCGACCAATTGCTCAGAGAGATCCAGCTGGCACTCGAAGAGTCGTTTCGTGCCTCAAACGCACGCGTCTTCGGGTTATCACGTGGAATACCCACGTGTGTTATATATATGCTCTTTTTATTAAAATATATATGGCTGCGTAATACACGCGTCATAGCAACCCATGTTTGGCTTTTCTTGGTGAAAAACTGCATTAATTCCAAGCATAGGCGTATTGCCGTGCTAAGACCTAAGCTGCCCACCTTCTTTTTGGCACATTTTTTTTACTTTGTACAGTCGCAAAACCCACCGACGGTCCCATTGACCACTCTGGCTACACTTAGTAGCAAGGAATTGAGAACTAACCCAGTCTGGTTTCAGAACAATTTTTCTGGCCAGGCATTTCATAATCCAGACGAACAAAGGATGGAACCCAGCCGCCATAGGCTGATGATATCAAGCAGCAACAGGAGCAGCAGCAACAGGAGCAGCAGCAACATTAGCAGCAGCGACATTAGCAGCAGAAACATCAAGATCGACACAAGCCGCAGTATCATCAACATAGCAACGTGCAACAGGACGTCTGGCGCGTATTTGAGTACGGATGCCGGTCCCCAACATACACCACCTCCACTTTATATTGAGAGGCACCGCTGGAACAGTGAAGCAGATAGTAGCAGAAATACCTCATCAAGGATTTACAAACGCGTTAATAAAATTTTATGTTAAAATTCAATAAGACTTCTAAAAGAGCTTGGATTACCAGGTAACCTTTAAGTATTTCATGTATTTGTATCTCGAAGTATCGAGGAAGTATTCCGTCCCGACAAGGCCCACAGGCGGGTCGTATTAAGTGCCTGATAGCATACACAAGAAGCCTTTGTACGTCGCGTATGACCACGGACAGTGGTGCACGCCAAAAATATTGTACGATCCTTTGTGGAAGGCAGGACTTAACGCCTCCTCCTCCATATACGTGTAGTGATATTAGTGTAGTACAATAGGTATATATATAAGAATTTCCTAATCACTTTCTTTAAGAATGCATTTAATGCAATTCTTCTTTTAATCTTCCATAAAAAAATAAGAAATCGCGACAGCGACAAAAAAAAATGACTTGTAACTTGATGTTCTGGAGCAGATTTGTTCTCGATTGAACGATGGTCTTCTTCAAAATGGGGTATCTTTTGTCTGGCTTCCTGGATTGTGTACCCACGTTCCACTAAGCCAACGCCCAGTTTTCCAGTAAGAATTTTTACGTTTCAATTCATAATTTCGTGTGTCTGTGACGTCAATGTCGGTAAGAAGTTGTAGGTTTTGTTGTCTGTTCACACTTTTCTGATTTCTAGTAACCTGCATTTTGAGTATATTGTGAGTATGATATGATACATAGATATGCATACAATTTTCGCTACTGCGCATGCTCACCTGTCAAAAAAGTGACAGATACTAAGATCGGGTTGAAATATATGCAATTTAGTGAACACTGCGCTGATTAGAGCGGATGTGTTTATCTCGACGTAAAGTCGAATCGTTTGCCATTTCTGTCAATGAAACTGTCATCACGGCAATACTACCGGCATTCTTTTCCTGAATGTTCTTTTCACCTTGAATATATGATTTTGACTTAATTTTGGCAAACGTCACTAGCTATAATTACGAAACCACTGACACAATTATCTCTGTCATGTCAAGTGTGAGTTCGTATTCGCCAATTTATCACGTCATGTCAACTTTTCTGCTGTCAAGTGACTAATACAGTGAAACAAGATTTAGGTAGATAATTCTGCTGGACCATAGGGAACAAAAAAAAAGAAAAGGGAAATAATCTTGTGTCCCCGATGACGTCAGTAGTGAACATAATGCTACTCACACTGATTACGATTGTCATCTGTCAGTATAAATTATTCTTGAATGGTTTAGGGGTTCTATTGGAATATCTGTCAGACAAACTGCTTGCGCTAGATAAATCGAACTGCATTTGAGCTACGGCCCTTGGATGGAAAGAGTAAAATCAAAGTATAGTTAAAAAATGGAATTTCGCAATCTGACGTTCGCCTGACAGGCAGAATTCATTCCGTTTACAAGCTTGCGCTAGATAAATCGAACTGCATTTGAGCTACGGCCCTTGGATGGAAAGAGTAAAATCAAAGTATAGTTAAAAAATGGAATTTCGCAATCTGACGTTCGCCTGACAGGCAGAATTCATTCCGTTTACAAGCTTCAGAAGGAGTACACACCGTCCTGCAGATTGCTGTGTAAATCACACATTGTGTCATTGTGTGGTTCTGCATGTTGGTCAAGCAAAATATCCGTAGCGACACTTTCTGGTCGCCTATCGCTCAAAAATCACACTTCCATGGGAATGGCGAACTGCGCATGGCTTGGAAATTCTCTTTTGAAAGTGGAGGCCAAGTAGCTTCCATGAGAAGTGGAATGTGTTCGTCGGGGTGGATTCTAGCTGTGTACTCATATTTAATGGCGGACCATAGTTTCCGTGCGTTCAGCACAATGTGAGTCGACAATCGGTTTGCCCGATAGATGGCACCAGTTGCGAACATCTATTGTAGTTGGAGGGCAAGTAGGTTTTTCCTACGAAGTCATTGGAGGGCAAGAAAGTTTTTCCCTACAAAACTTGGAATTTCGACTAAGTCCACTTAGTCTAACTTCCAAGAAAAAGGAGAACTTCTTGCAAACATTTCGTCGTGTCTAGAATCTTCTTATGTCCTTCGTGTCGGTGTGACACTGCGATTCCTTAACGTCTAGTCGGTCGAAGACAAAAAAAAAACATGAATGTTGTGCATGACGTACAGTCATAGTTTAGATACTCCGTCGAATATCTGAAAACAAAAAAAAAACACAAAACAAAAAAAAACATATGGTTAAGTCAGGGAAGTATTTTGAACCAAGTGTCTCATGCACAGCTGAGCGCCGGGCATCAGTTCAAATAAGTAAATCTGGGTTGAGTATCTTACAGTACTATAAGGTACTTGTATGTTACGTCCGATATATAAGAAAAGTATAATTCTATTTACTCTCTCAATAAAAGGTGTTAAGAGGTTTACAAATCAGGTGTAATAAGAATTGTTGAGTTTTTTATTTTACCTCTTTAGGTCTTTGGTATGGCAGGTGGATTTGTGGCCTCGCCTATCCTCTACTTCGTATAAGTTATTACCGATTATTTTGTTTACCCGAACTTTAATGAACTTGGGACACAACTTCGCTCTCAGGTGCTTGGTTGCGTCACTCAGAATTTGGTTTCTTTTGTAAATTTCGTCTCCTATCTTGAACATCACTTTTCTACTTCGAAGATTGTAATTTTTCTCGTAGGCTTCGTGAGTATTGGCTAACGCTTGTTTAAGATATGAATGTATGATGTTCATCCTAGCGACCTTAGGAAGCCAATCTATCTCCGAGCAGTTCAGTCCACCCAACTCTCTCAAAAGACGATAGTCTGCCCCATGTTCTATCATACGCTGACCAAAGAAGGCTTCGTATGGTGACATAGAAAGAGTTGAATGTACTGTCGTACGTAGCGCACTGCTGATCGAAGACAGATGGGCATCCCAATCCGTCTGTCGAGGATTGACATACGACTTAATGGCCGCAAGGATTGAACGGTTCACGCGTTCACTTGCGTTCGACTGGGGAGCATACACTGCCGTTCGGTAGTGTTTGACCCCGAAAACATCCAAAAACTTTTGAAATTCTTTTCCAACGAATTGCGTGCCGTTGTCAGAGAGAAGACTCCGGCACTCCATATAATAAAAATATATCGTCCTTCAGGAATTTGACCACGCCGCGGCTGTCGCCTTGCGCAGTGGCTTGATAAAAACAAATTTCGTTAGTTGATCCAACGCGATCGCGATGTATACATTACCAGATTTTGATCTGGGATACGGTCCGAGAAAGTCGACATATAAGTGTTGAAATGGTCTATCCACTACAAAACTGTCTCCCATCTCTGCTCGTAACGTCATGTTGGCGGCTTTACTGGTCTTACATGTCTCACACCGGCCCACGTAAAGTTTGACTTGTGTGTACATTCCGGGCCAGTAAAATCTATCTCTCAACCGATAAATGGTCTTTACCACTCCACCATGCGAAGCACGCGGCGGATTGTGAGCCAATGAAATTAGAGATTCGGTCATCTCTGATGGGACCCACAACTTCCAAGTTAGATCATCCGCCAAGGGAATACCAACCGCATGTTTAGTGCGTTTGTAAACATATCCTTCCGACACTTTGAGATCAGGTAGTCGTTCCTGTTCCTTCCTGATATGACTGATGATATCAAGATAACCTTCAGACTTAAAGGACGGATCCTCAAGATCGATGTGGAGTACCTCCGAGGCACCGATCTGTGGTAGACATGAAAGGAAAGCTGACACTGTCAGCTCGTCGTCTTCATAAGCTCTGGATAGAGCGTCTGGCACGACATTTAACGTTCCTTTCCGATGCTCTACCACGAAATCGAAACCTTGGAGTCGCATACTCCACCTCGCTAATCTTCCAGTTGGGTCTTTCATAGTCTACAGCTATTTCAGGCTGGAATGATCTGTAATCACGCGAAAATGGTATCCCTCAACGTATGATCTGAACTTCTGGATACCCTCAAAAGCTGCTAAGCACTCGCGCTCTGTCACCGAATAGTTTCTCTGTGCAGCATTCAGTTTCCGGGAGAACTAGTTTATGGGCTCCTCCGCTCCGGATTCGTCCCGCTGACAGAGTACACATCCCATGCCAGTCGCAGATGCGTCGCAGAGAATGATGAATTCTTTGGACCGAGCTTGAAGACTTTTCCCTTTTTCAGTGTCTCGGTCAAGGGTGCGGCTAGGGTGCTGAAATACTTAACAAATCGAGGATACCAACCTGCCATACCGAGAAATCAGCGGACTTGGCGAGTTGTGGTTGGTAAAGGGAAGTTAGTGATTGCTGTAATCTTGTCAGGATCAGCTTTCAGACATCCCTGACTGACCTTATAACCGAGATAGTGAAGCTCATCGAAACAAAACTTCGACTTCTCGACGTTAATCGTCAGTCCTGCATCTGTCAAACACTTTCCGACTATCTCCAGAGTCTGTATGTGTTCGTCGAAATCTTTAGACACAACCAAGAGATCATCCAAGTACACGAATACTTGATCTCGCAATCCTGATGGGATTACGCGACTCATCAGGTAGCTCAAACTTTGTGCTGCATTACATAGACCGAAGGGCATGACCTTAAATTGGTACAGTGGTCGGCCAGGTACCGTAAAAGCGGTCTTCTCCCTCGAACTTTGCTCCAGCGGTATCTGCCAAAATGCATCTTTCAGATCCACGCTAGAAATATAACGTGTCTCTGTCAGACGTGCCAGCAGCCCCTCTATATGCGCAATAAGACGAGCATCTTTCTTGGTTACTGAGTTCACCTTCCGAAAGTCCAAGCACAATCGGTTCTTACCAGGTTTGCGGACAAGCACAACTGGGGAACTATATGCGCTTGAACTTTCCTCGATGACTCCTAACGAAAGCATGCGGTCCAACTCCGCATACATAAGGGTTTGTATACCTCTGCTTTATAGGTACGGCATCACCTGTATCTATGTAATGTTGCACTAGATTTGTCTTCCCGAGTCCATGGACTGCGAAAGAAGGAAATCTACGAACAACAGCTTCTAGTCGTTTAGACTCTTCATCATTCAACTTTATTGGTTAGTGGGCCGTACATCTAGCTCACTGGTCATTATTCCTGAAAGACCCGCAATTACATTCGGTGCGATTCGAAACTTTTGCCAAAAGTCTACGCCTAAATATAGACGTTGGCTTAGAGATGGCACGATATATAAGTCTATAACTTTGGTCACATTTTTGTAAGTGATCGATATAGTGATCACTCCCACTATGGATTGCTTTTGTCCATCGGCCGTGGACACGGTAGTCTCTACCTTCCTTACCGTAACATTTTTTTCTTTCAGATAGGGCAATATATCGGTGCCTAAGCAACTGATGCTGGCCCCTGAATCGAGAAGACCAAGAAAATAGTCACCAAATAAACCGACAGTCACATACGGTCGTGGGTCATTTGATTCTCGACCTATGGTAGCTGACGCAATGTTACGGTAAGTAGTCCGCTTCCGATGGAAGCGCTCCCTTACTCGTCGTATCCGTTTGGATAAATTAGGGAAGGTGACTATTCTCCTTCGCACTTCATTATAATTACGTAACCTTTCATGAAAAGGTTTACGATATAAAGGTTCTGTATTATTATCATTCAAATTCAAATTTGTTAATGGTTTGGTTCGTGTACTTAAAATAGGGATTGTTCTTCAATCATGAGTACTATTGTTCGGTATTTCAATATGTTTCTTATTCGGTTTTAAAATCTTAGCTTTAGGAAGTTCAAGAGGCTCTTTTGGCTCGGACACTTGACTTCCGGGATTCTCTAATCGGAGCGAACCCCCCCGGTCATTGGGTTGTTCCTCCTCTCGTTTCCCGCTAAACATTTTCGACAGGACGGACTATAGGCTTCTGGTAAACCACATGGGAAACAGAAAATTTTGTCGACTGGTTTTGCGCAATCGCGAAAATTGTGGCCCAGAACTTGACAATTCCAGCATTTCTGGAGTTTGCGATCCCTCTGAATCGCTTCTACACTGGTATCCGGTAATGCTACCGTAAGATCCTGACAAGGTTCTCCCGCGATTTCATTAACGAATCGCCTTGCAGGTGGACGTTGTGCACTAGGCACGAAATTCGGACGGACGTTCTCGTATTGAGATTGAGCCTTCTCTATGGCTCGACAGTAGTAGGCCAGTTGCCTTAGACTGGACGGACTGTAGGTTATGAGGAGTTTTAATAATTTCAACAAGTTCCTTCTCAGGTCTAGGAACTCGCATCCTGGAATTTAGATGTTGTATGGCGTCGAAAAAGTCGTTGAATGACTCGCCATTCATCATCTTACGGTCGGACAGCTTTCTGAAGAGCTCGGTATCGCTTTCTAGACTGCGGTATTGTTCTACCAAAGCAGTCTTCAACTCGTCCCATGTCGTATGTTTGTTGGCTTTCAAATATACCCAGTACCAGGATTCCACTGATCCTGATACGAAGTGGTAGAAATTTGCTGTGATTTCATACCATGACACACCGTAGCTACTCCGAATGCATCCTAAGCGGAACAAAAAATCGTCCACAGACATGTTCTTCCCGTCGAACTTCAATCCCCACTTGTGGAATGGATGAACACGGTTCGAAGAAGTTGCATTCGAGGGTGGTGGTCTGGGAGGCGAAACAGGTGACTCGTCATCGAAATTAAAAGCGTTTACCCGCTCCATGAACTCATCTAAATTAGAGCTTAGATGCATTTGTGCTGGATTGACCTCTGGCAAAGGTGGCACTCTAGTGTGTTCGTAGTGTGGCGTATAGCGATCTGCTAAATCGATATTATCGATAGGCCTATGCTCGGACTGGACATTATTGGCTTTAATTGGGTCGTTGGCTGTATAAGTATTAGTGACACGTGGAGTGTCTATGTTGGCTAAATTGACTTGTCACGTAGCCCTTTATGTTGACGTGACGCCAAGGGGATCAACTGATCTAGGAGGGACAGATGACTTGGGAGGGGCGATGGGTTTAGGAGGAGCAGCAGGTTGAGTTGCCTTTACAGTTCGTTTCTGCAGAAGTTGAGTTACTTGGTCAAGTAGGCGCATGTGGTTTTCTCCAACGCTTCCACCATAAACTTCCTGTCGTCTACCCTGTGTAGGTCAATAGTAGCGGAAACTACTCTCTGTATGTATGCTGTCAGCAGCATCCTTGCGCAATTACTCTTCCGCTCTCGCTACCTCCTCGTCGTCTACATCTATACTCCTATTACCAACATCATCCCCAGGTATACTTTCAGCTGGACTGACATCATCATCAGAGACGTTCTCCACAACATCGACTTGGCTACGGCCTGGTTTGGTTCTCGGAGCTGTAGGAGCCATGATATCGTAATCTTTATATTTAGTCAGATAAGTGCTTCTAATGGCTCTTCTACGGCTTCGGTCAGTCATTCAACCGTAAAGGTAATCGGACGGAATAAACTTTGGGTAAGTAAATAAAAAAAAAAGGGTTCTGTAGGCCGTGAGAAATTCCTCAACGGTTCCTACCAAGAAATATAACAATAAAAGAAAGGTAAGTCACGGTATGGAAATTGGCGAATATCCCGTGAGTAAATCCTCTAACGGATAATCGTCAGTATGAATCAGTATAAAAATGTAAATCCAGTGGATGAAGATAATTCAAGTAGCCCCCGAGTAAATCCTTGAACGGTTACTACTAGAAGTAAGTAAAGTTAATTGATTTAATCAAAAAGGAAAAATTCAAGATGTTCCGTGAGTATGAAACCTCTTACGGAAATTCGTTCGATAAAAAATTCAAAAAAAAAAAAGTATATATAAAAAAAAATTTTGTTAATCTAAATGTGCTTAATACTAAAAGTGAGTGTATATAGACTCTATTCGTCTTTCAAAAACTATAATTCAAAAATGTTTTCTGCAATCCTGTAAATAAGTATATACGTAAAGATAATCTTAAAAGGAAATATAATATATGTTTAGCTAAGTCTGAAAAATCCAATATCAGAAATCGATTATTAAGGTGTTCAATACTTAATTAAGTGCTATAATGTCTATAAATCTAAACTGTATTCTATATTGGCGGGCACTATCCCAAACTATAAGCTAAAGGTGGGCTCTATCCCAAAACTGTAAATGGTGGGCTCTATCCTAAAACTACACGTCCAATCAAGAAGTTTACGTCTCAACTTGATTGACGGAAAACTCAAAAAGACTCAAAACTGTACTCAAAAAAAAAATCTCAAAATACTAAAAATGTGGGCACTATCCCAATACTACACATCAATTGAGAAGTTTACGTCTCGACTCAATTGACGGAACTCAAAATTCAAAAATCTATACTAATCTGAACTATAATAAGTCTCAAAAACAAAATTAATATAACTGTAAATATATATATTGGGTTGTATCATAAAAGGATTCGGGAGGTGGTAACCCTCCTTTCCTTGGAATGTTGCGCTGTGTGTGGGCTCGGTTGTACAATATACAATCGACTCAAAAAAAAATTAGTGTGTGTGGTCTTGACACTATACGAAATTCTGGATGAAAAAGAAAAGACAATTCTTACCATCAAAAGGGTTGATCAGATAAGCAACGGAGTTTTAACGCTACTGCAGACGTACATTGGGTATAAAGACACCAATTACCGGTTAGCGCTTCAAGTCCCGTTGAATATCATCACAGCCTGATGAATTTCAAAACTGACTGAAACTTCTAAAACAAATATACGGCTAGAACAATAGCTAAATGAAGTAAATCGAATGTAGATGAAACAAATGGGTCGTGCTCGAGTGAATGACCAGCTTCTGCAGCTGACGTGCGTCGGGCAAAAAGCCACCAACCACCGGTCAGAAGACCTGCTCATACTGCTCTCGCTTTTCCGGTTCTCAGACTTCACTAACATGACTTTGTCAACACCTCAGCAACTGACGATCAAGCAAATACTCCTGCTCAACCCGGACAGAGATCGAAGACATGCCTAAGTGACAAGAGGTATAGGAGAAGTGAGTAGACCTAATGCAACAGACTGACTCAGGAACATTGTCACCAAATCACTGGACAAAATAGTGCCTACTCCACTAACCTTGATGGTATTCCTCCATCCAAGAAACCTGAACAACATACAAACTTTACTGTATCGGATTGCATGAGTTCTGGCAACTCTGCATCCAATGTTTTCCTATAGAAGAAGGTAAATTATACATATAAGAACTTAACGAAAGAAAGAGCTTGTTCTGCGAACAACTCTAACGAAAGTTAGTCTTAGGAAAGATCTCAATCGTGACGGAATAAAATGTTCATAGTGGTTTTCTTATATAATTTTTTCACTTTAAAAAATGTTGTGTTTTCTTTCTAATATTTTGAAGGTGGTTTTTATACAGTCCGCTTCGCTACGATACATTTGGCCCGTGTCGAGTCGGATGGTACCAGTGACGGGAAGGTCGGAAATTAATTTTAATTGATTAATTAAAAAAAAAAAAAAAAAATCGGACGGTAAAGTGAAAGACAATGTGTACTGGTGCTGGAGAAAAACGAAAGAGTTCCTTGCCTGGAGCAGGAAGTCAGAAGGAAGGCGAGGTAGATAGTAAGTGCCATAGCGCTGGAGGATGGTAAGGATTTTTAAAATTCATTAAACGTGGAATAAAAGTTACACAGCAAATCATTAAAACTAAAAAATTACCGAAAGATGCGTTTGCCTACACGGCAAGCGGCAAATATTTATATACGTTACGCATTTATATGCATAAACGAAGGAAACCAATTTAAAGGGTAAGGTCAGACACGACAGTCAACCGCCGAAAGATTTCGTCCGCCTATGTGGCGAACAATACATGCATATGCACATAAATGCGAAAGAACAGTTTTGCATTTTCAACAAAAGATTTCGCTTGCTGCGTGACAACGCAGCAAGCAGTGAAAAGCGAATACACACGTGTATTCGAACATGAACAAAAGAACCTCTTTCACAAATTATGAAAGCTATGGTCTAGGAATGGGAAATTTCGGCTGCCTATATGGCAGACATTACATAATACATGCATCTACATGCATACAAGAAGGTATACGAGTTTGAAATTTACAACTTCAATACTCAAGAAAAGATTTCATCTGCATATACCTATATGGCAGACAGCACTTAAAAATTATGCATCATGCATCTATATATGCATACGTGAAGGAATGTTTTTTCTTTGAAATTTACAACTTCAAAGCGAAAACAGAAGGTTTCGCTTGCTTACGTTGCAAGAAATAGAACGATAAAACATACATACAAACGCTATGAATGTGATTACGAAAAGATTTAATATACGATAGACACTATATGCCTACACGGCACCGAAAGATAGAAAGAAATATATACATGCACATATTTTTTTTCTTGTCGCGTTTGAGCGACACCAGAAACAATAATAACGAAAAGAACGATCGAAAAGGTTCCCCTCTTGCTGTATGTGTTTCATGACCTACAATCATACATACACAAGCATCGAAAGAAACATTGTGCCATGTGACGGAAAAGGAAAACCATGTACATCTAAATCCTATGCGCAGCATACGAAATGGAAGGGTATGAATCGAAAGAGAAGAAATACATATTTTGTTTGTCGTTTCTTTTGCTTCGGCATCTATCAATGCAAATGATTGAGTTTAACTCATAAAAGATTTTGCATTCAAACGCGAAAGTCAGACGAAAAAAGTTCGGTCTTAAAGACAAAAAAAAAAAAAAACAAACAATAAAATATATATATAAAGAAAAACATAAAAAAAGGAGTTTAATTTACAAGAAAAGTGTTTTTTAAAAAAGGTAATAGTTTGTGTTCATTAAATAAGAATAGAAAATAGAACGTGCTGCTGTTGCGCTAGGGGTAAAATTTTTTTTTTTGGTGTGTGTGTTTATTTTTATCTACCCGTACGATGGTTTTATTCCTTTTTTCCTCGTCGGGTGGATATATATATTTTTTTTCTTATTAAAAGTGCGTGTCATTGTTTTGATTTGGATAGTTACAAGTGAAGGGAGGCACTCCAATATAAATGGAGCAAACATGAAATGTTTGAAGGCAAGAGAAGAGATGGAGCACTCGGATAAATAGAGTAGCCACAAATCATTTGGAAGGCGGAAGGAAATTTACAAATTATGTCGGACGGAACAGAGCGTAAAAATATATTAACAAATACTGGAGCGCAGACGTGCGCTCAGGTATGTAAAAAAAGGGGGATGGAGAAGGAATGAGCAGAAGGTACTCAAAAATACGAAGTGTATGAGTAATCACAAACTGGAAGGTCAATATAATCTCTTAACGGAGATTTGAGCATTAAAATTAAGATTAAAATTCTTTCTAAAACGATTTTTCTCTTTATGGAAGGGCAAAATATAATTAATATCGAAACAGTGACACATATTAGGAATATTTATTGATTGGTAATACTATGCAGCAGCACGTTAATTATACTAGGGTTATGCGTTGTTATTGTTATCATTTTATAATTCCAATTTGCAAATGGGAAATATCTTCTGTTAAGGTTGAGATTACCGGTGGCAGAGCAATTTGTTAGATTTTTGCCGCAACCGGGAAATTCCTTTTCTCGAGACAAAGTACCAAAAGCAAATGTAATTATTTTATTATATTTTGGCACATTGGGAAATATATTTACAAGTACCAACTGCAAATAATTTTCAGCAAATTAATTAATGAACGTTCAAAGAGAACACAAAGTTTCGATGAAATATTAATATCATGTAAAATTGTTGGCATCGTTTCAGGTGGAAAGAATTCGCAAAATGAATACAAGGAAAGATAAGAAGGAAGGACAAAGGAGCAGGAAAACGAAGGAAAATGATCCGATGGAAGGAATGGGTGAACCCAACTATGAATACTTGTTCAACAAGGGGGCTCATACCATAAGCAGGATGCTGGCATTCACATCCATTGAAGAGATAGATGTGCGGATAGAATCGTTGAAGGAAAGTTGGGCACAGCTCCAAGTCTACGAGGGGCAAATCGCCAAGAAAAGCGATCTCCTGATCAGCTTGGAGATTGAAAGGAAGGCTGCTGAGGCTGAAAGGAACTACTTCACAGTGCATGCTGCACTGAAGAAAATGATCAATCAGCTGCTTCCAGCTACAACAGGAGAAGGACAACCCATAGCTGTGCAAGTGAATCTACCATTTGCACAACATGATGTTCAGAAGACATGGGGAGATTTCGACGGCAGTTTCACGAAATGGCAAAGCTTCCACGACTTGTTTGCGGTGGCAGTACACAACAACGATAAGATATCTCCTGCATACAAGTTCGCATACTTGAAGGCGTCGCTTGTAGGAGGAGCTCAGCGTGCCCTAGGCGAATGGCAATTGACCGAGCAAAACTATTGCGAGGCATGGAAGCGACTATGCGAGCTTTACAACAAGAAGTATGCCACATGTCGTGCACTGTTGAGAAGGTTTATTGCTCTGCCGAGTATGGAAGGAGTGCCAAGGGCTGCTACATTGCAGAAGATGTCGAATACATGCCACGAGACATTGAGGCAATTGGCCGCGCAAGGGATCCCGACAGATCAATGGGACATGATAGTGGTTCATGTTCTCCATGAAAAATTGGATCACGAGACAGCTTGTAAATGGGAGGAGTTTCGAACCAGCGAAATGCCGACGGCGAAGGAATTCTGTAATTTCCTAGACAGAAGAGCAGAAACTCTGGGAAGCGCGATGGAAAATAGAAGGAAGGACCAACAAACTGGCTCCAATCAAATGCGTGTACACGCAGGAAGGTATGGCGAGACGGCAACGTCTAGCCATAAGACAAGGAAGGCGGAAAATATGGAAGGAAAAAAGAGGCCGTGTCACTCTTGCAAATCGATATAGCATCCATTTTGGTGCTGTCCTGACTTCATGACGCTAACCTTGAAGGCAAGGCAGGACTTTGTGAAGGATAAGCAACTATGTTCAAACTGCTTAAAAACTGGACATACAACGAAGGATTGCTTTCAAGGGCCATGCACTAGATGCCCAAGCAAGCCATTACACAATAGCGCACTTTGCCCAATAAAAGAACTACGGAAGGCTGATGGTACTATCCTAAACGTGCAGGACAAAGGAAAGAAGCGAAGGAACGAGCAGGAAATCAAAGACAGGAAGAAATACGACTGACAACGATCATTACCCGAGAAGCGTTCTCGGCTAGAAAAGAGAAGGCCGAAGGACCCGATGGCAACGACAAAGATGGAGATGGACTTCGAAGGAGGGGCAAGCTGGAACGATTTTAAGAGAAATAATTTTAAGAATACTTGGGACAATAAAGTCACAAATAAAAATTATCTAGCGTCTTTTAATCATAATGTTGAAGGAAATTTTACTCTCTTACCAACAGCACAGGTACGAGTCGAGATGGATGGAAGGAAATATGGCCCCATAAGAGCTCTTTTAGATACAGGCTCACAGCCTAATCTAATAAGCAATCAATTACATCAAAAGCTTGCACTGCCAAGGATTCGAAAGACCGGAAGGCTAAAAGGTATTGAAGGCGAGCCATTTAACGTCAAATACAAGGCGGTGCTCAAGATAAACCCATGGTTTGAATCTACGGAGGCGATAGAACAAGAATTTTGGGTGTTACCCAAGGATAGTAAATGGCAACCAATTGTGCCTACACACAGTTTGGCAATGCCAGCGATGGATGGTTCAGGTCGCCCATTGGCTGATCCTGAATATTGGAAGGCAGGTCCTATAGACCTACTGTTGGGCTGCAAGTTTGTAGCACATGCATTTATCACTGTACTGGGACGTCAGCCCACTGGTACCTTGTCTATGGAAACGACTCTTGGAAAAATTATGTTTGGTGAATACGAAAGCGAAATTCATGAGAAGGCTAGCGAGCAAAATTTACATTTGCAAGTTGTCTGTATGGACAACGACCAACTACACGAATCACTCAAACGGTTTTGGCAACTAGATGACATTGAATCATCACAGTGCAGGACGAAAGAACAAGAGCAGGTGGAACAGATTTTCATCAGAACATATACGCGTGATGACACTGGAAGGCTCATAGTCAAGATTCCTTTGAAAGAATTAGCAAAAGACATTGGAAGCTCGGAACTTATAGCGAAACGCAGGTTCCTAGCTTTGGAAAGAAAATTGGGAAGTGATGCAGAACTAAAGGAGAAATATACTAATTTCATGAAAGAGTACGAAGAGATGGGGCACATGACGCCAGTAACTGGCACTAGCGATGGAAAAACGATTTATTATATACCACATCATTGCGTTACGAAAAAATTTACAGTCGTTTTTGACTCCAGCTGCAAGACAACGAAGGGAGTTTCACTTAACGAAGTACAAATGTTGGGGGAGAAGCTACAGAAGGACTTACACGAAATCTTGTTGCGTTTTAGAAGACATCGAGTCGCAATTAGTGCAGATATAAAGATGATGTTTCGGATGGTGAAAATTGCGAAGGAACAATGGGATCTACAAAGAATACTTTGGAGAGAAAACCTGAACGAAAGATTGAAATAATATTCGTTGACAGTAGTCACCTATGGGATGACCTCATCAGCTTATAATGCTGTACGAGCGTTAATCCAATGTGCGAAAGAAAAAGAGATGGAATATCCGAAAGCGGCGAAAGCCATAATGGAAGATTTCTATATGGACGACTGTACCACAGGTGCAGACTCAGAGGCGAAGGCGATAGAATTATCGAAGGAAATCGATCACATATTGAGGAGTGCAGGCTTCGAGCTTAGAAAATGGAAATCCAATTCTAAAACTCTATCGGAGAACATGAATTATGAAGAGCAGGAATCAATCTTGTTTCAAGATGATGAGAAGGCATCAATACTTGGTCTTAAATGGCTGCTTGAGAAGGATCAGTTCACATTTGTGGTGAAAACACCAGTGACTGAACAAGTAATGACAAAGAGAAAGATCGTGAGCTGCATAGCTCAACTTTATGATCCAAACGGATTCATAGCTCCTGTAACGATTATTGGAAAGATTCTCATTCAAGACATATGGCGCTTAAACATTGACTGGGATGAGACGCTACCGGGAGGAATCAAAAGAAGATGGGAAGATTTTTGGGAAGAGATAACATTCCTAGAAAACGTAAGAATTGACAGATGGATGAATACATCGGAAGGAACAAGGAAGGAAATACATGGTTTTTCGGACGCGTCTGAAAGAGCATATGGAGCTGTAATTTATATAAGAAGTTCCGATTGGAAGGATAAGAGCAGGTTTGGTAACGTCAAAAACGCGCGTCGCACCAATAAGAACAGTTACTATACCACGATTAGAGCTTGCCGCAGCAGAGTTATTGGGACGACTGACCGTCAGTGTCATTAAAACGATGGAATGGGAAGGTATAGAGTACAATCTCTGGACGGATTCACTGGTAGCATTGCATTGGATAAACAAGTTACCATGTGATCTGAAGACATTTGTGGCAAATCGAGTATCATCCATACAAGAGAATACTGAAGTCAAGAGATGGAAACATGTTGGCACGAAGGAAAATCCAGCGGATTTATTGAGCAGGGGAATAAAACCATCATCTTTGGTGAATAATAAGCTATGGTTACATGGCCCAGAATGGTTATCAAAACCCCGAAGTTCATGGTCATCTGAAAAGTTTGTACCAAATGTTTCAGATGGGGGGAGGGATGAGATAAAGGTGTTTGTGATAACCAGTTTCACAGAACCTCTATCTATATATTCGAAAGACCTGAGGAAGAGTATTCCTATCATTGGATACGCACGCACACTTGAGAAGGCACTTAATATAATGAGTTACATATTTCACTTTATCAATGTAACAAGAGCATTGGCAAGGCGATGGAAGGTGGGGGAGAGAAGGAATGGAAAGAGAAGGAGATGCTCTCGGCGTCAACTAGAAAGAAGAGAAGGTATGGAAGGTAGAGAAGGTGTAGTTGATCAACCGTCTTCTGAAGAGAAGATGGAAGCTATTGATTATCTACTACGAAAAGAGCAAGAAAAATACTATGCGAAGGAACTCGATTGCATCGAGAAGAGAAGGTGCTTATCTGAGAAGAGCAGGATAGAGTCATTGAAACCGATTCTAGATGACAAAAAAGTCATGAGAGTTGGAGGAAGGTTGAGCAGAGCAGAGATGGAATACGAGAGAAGGCATCCAGCGATCGTACGGAATGGTTCTCGATTAGCTTGGCTGATTATGGATAGTGCTCACAGAGCAACTAAGCACGGAGCTGTACAAGTTATGATGCAATACATACGAGAGAAGTTTTGGATTCCGAAGGTACGAAGTGAACTACGAAACTATGTTCATAAATGCTTGGTTTGCGTAAGATACAATCATCGATACGAGACACAATTGATGGCTGACTTGCCATCGGAAAGGCTTTTCTACTGTTTAAGCTCACCGCGATAGCAATCTGTTCCATAAAAGAATTATAAATAAAACAAACGATTTTAAAGTGGAAAACCTATTGATAGGAAAAAACCACTATTGAAACTCTTTATTATAAATTATCAACCGATTCTTTCGGCGTCTTTCCAACAACTAACTTTCGATATAAATTCTTTCGATAAATTCGTATACTAATACATATACATTTTAGTTTCGTTCTTACTAATACAGCTTTGCTTATATAAAAAATCTGATACATCGAACGACAAGACTTTTACAAACAAAGAAATGCTTGTCGTCCGATACAGTCCCGGCGAAAACCTACGGTTTTCTAAACTTTCACATTTTCATTAACAAGATTTTAGTAATGGTTCTAATATTCTTAGTCTAAATCTTCCATTGGCAGGATATATATTTTCTGCACTGGCCTTGTCAGTTGGTTGGTTGCAGTCTGGATCACGACGTTTCTTACTAGACTGTAGAGAAACTTTCTCGCCAATTATTCGCAATTAAATAAAGTCTCTGTCACTGGTGCCATCTATGTGCGAAACTCAACGTTAACTCGCACAATGCTGAACGCATCCGATGAGTTCCACCAAAGACAGTTCCACAAAAAGGAAACCATTTTGGAATTTAGATTCCACCTCGGATTTCAATCCACAACGTTTCCCCTGCCAAAAAAACCACTTCCAGCATGGTCTGGTTCCTATGACGTCATGAGATGCGAAATGGGTTCCCAGAAAATAACTACTCGTTAGTTTAGGTTGAGTAGTGTTCACACCAATTATACCGGAATAGTGGTCACACTGAGTAACTTTATGGTGTGTACTGTCAATTGCGTCATAATGCATATCAGAAGTTTCAAATTGACAGACAGCTATCAGAAAATCCTAAGCATAGCAAATAATCGAAGCGGCTGATTACTTGCGTAATTTCGTTTATCTGAATCCATGCTAAATGTTAAGTTGTCATTTTGAGCATTACAATTGTATTTCTGACCGGCTCAGGAACATGACCTAAAGTACTAGACATTGGATGGAAACGACCCCGATCGTAAGACAATAACAAGTCAAGCCATTATTCCGTGTTATAAGACATTGTAGAAGTTGAAAATCTAATACTTACTTATTTTCTTGAAACTGTCATACGATCTGTTCAAACAAACTAAATAATAATGACAGATACTTACCAGATGACACCAAAACAGGCATCATGCCTCAACCTTTTAAGTCCGTGTCCGACAAGGTTTATATTCATCTGGAAATATCCATTAACTTGAAAAAAAAAGAAATAAAATTCTTTTTACTAGAACTGTCAAGTAGGCAATATCGAAAAATCGACGTGAAGGATAGTTGATCAACTACACGGTAATGACATTATAACACATCAGTTATGCCACCAGAATATTACTCACCAACCAGAATCCCAATCCACTAGTGCCATCGCAATCTGGAGTTATGTCTTTGCACCCAAATACCTACCATAACACATATTACATCATGTGTAGTTCATGGCAGGACATAATTAACATAGTGTGAACCGAGAGTTAGCATTCGCTACTTTGGCTCATTTAACTCGTTAGATTTGATTGGAACGGCATTCTGGAAAGTGAATATGACTGGAAGTACGGTGCAATCTGATTGGTGCCGACTAGTGTGGAACCCAACCGAGTCTGCATTCTTCATTTTGAAGACAGACATCAACGAGAAAACATCTCCGCATCAGAACGCGTATTTTTTCACGCAGCTGAACCGCGCCCAACTCTAAATTTTACTCATAAAATTGCATTAAATTGCTTGTGCAATTGGATATTAATATTTACAATGGATTTCTACCCACATTCCCCAGGTAAGCTTGAATTATTCCGAGTAGATTGTCGGAGCAAAAGTTTTTTTTTGTTCCGATGATAAAAATTTTAATGGCGGCTTAGGAACGCGTTATAACCACGTTCTTTCTTATCACATGTAGGAATCATCGCATTATAGGAGCATTTAGTAACCCCAACTGGATAGGGCAAACGAGGCTGCACCTCATTTCAGTGGTTTCTCCGCGATTTTTTTCACCAGTTATGGAATTCACTCCGAAAAGGATTTCTATTTCCTGATCATTTTTTTTTGTGCGCATGGAGATATTTCCTACTCATGGAACCTTACTCACATGTGCAGACGCATTTTATAACCGGCCACACGTGTAGATGAACCAAAATATACCATCTAAAAATACACTTTTATACATTTTTTTTTTTTGAAAAGGATCACAATCATTGGTTTGATCCAAGCGCATGCAGGACTTTGTTGCACGCATATTTACGCAACACGGAGTCTCGCCCATTCTTGAAGCGAGCTACTCACGTGCGTTCGTCTGACGGCGATCCGATCGCCGGCCGTCAGCGACCACGTCCTCTTATCGGGAATACAATTTCATTGGAGTTTATATCCTCCAACCACGTGCATTTTAACACGTGGACACCTTTTGGAGCACCAATGGCTTCTAGGCCCAACGTAGATTATATCACATATGTCCACACACCTATGGCTTCTAGGCCCAACGTAGATTATATCACATATGTCCACACACCTATGGCTTCTAGGCCCAACGTGAAGTACACCGTAGATAACATCCCCACTGGCTGATAAGCCCAGCTATAATCGAATTACACCGGATGTTCGGCGCGTGCTAGTACACGGATGCCAGTCCCCATCAAGTCACCAAACTCCACAGTAGATTCTCTGTTGGAGCAACGCGGGAAATAGCAGCTACATCATTCATACCTACTCTCGGAGCAGCAGTTCCAGCCAAAAGTGAATTGTGTAATTTTGTATTTTTGTGTGGAAAAATTATCTAAGCATAATAAGAACCAGGTAATCCTATAGTTTATACATATTTTTGTGTTCAATTGTATCTTGAGTGGGAGCAAAATAAGCTCGTACCACTCCTTTGGGTATTAGGCATCGGATTTGCATATTCGATCCCTTCTCCAGACGACATAGCGGTTAACGCTGACGTCCAAAGCCATTCAACCACGGACGGTGGTTCATTTTCGGCTGATTTACATGCAACATACGAAATTCTGTGCGAGGACCTAACGCCTCCTCCACACAAATGCATGCTATATAGATTTACTATCCTGTGAAGAGAATTTATTAAGATTTATTGAATATTATCACATTTAATTAAGTGCATTGGTATCAATAGTGCCCATATCAAAGTGAAAAGTGTTCTGTTGTACCCTTATTGAAATATTTCATGTCTTCAGAGAATCAGTGTCATCGTATTGTTATTACAAGTTACAAGTGATGTGAGTTCGCGAATTTTTTTTTATTTTGATCCGCATAATTATTCTCATTTGAATCTATCATACGGAATTTTCTTCGATACTCGCGATTTAGATCATTTTAATCTTCATTGTGACCAAGGGTCAGTATTGGACCATAGTGTTCACGAACCTACGAAGGAAGTACATTCTTCCCTCACGCTTAGCTATCGTTAATTTCTAACGCTTCGCTCAGTTTTCGAGATAGTTTTTTTATTGTAGTGTCGGTAGCGACCAACTTATGACGCGATTTGACGCCACGTAGCAATTCGCGCATATTTTTCTAGCCTTCGGCTATAATTACATCCTCACTTATACTCACTTGTTTTCTATTCTTGTCTTGATCCTGTTCATTCTATGTTACTTTCCGTGAGTCTCGTCCTCGTCTTTAAAACACGATAATCCCGGTACACCTTACTTTTTGCGTCACCGATTGGATCCTTCATATGGTGAAGAGATTTTCAATCAATTGATTTTTTTTTTTTTGTCACACGCGTCTACATAATTAGATAATCATTATACCCAGTCAACACTCGCTCCATAGCTCAGATAGCTAATCGATTTGAGCGAATTTATGTGAATATAGCATCAATTTAAACTGATCAAAATTATATATATTAATAACTTTTCACAGGGAGTTTCAGAAGTGCACTTCCGGAACGACGTTTAGTGAATTATTGAGATTCAAACTACCCTATTGGTAGGAATCTCGTTTTGAATTGAATAATATATTGATTTTTGCATGCATTTATTTACATTTCATATAAACTATATTGACATAAAATTTACATATCGATTATATGTATAAAGCCGAATTGGATTCACGCATATATGGTACCTTTTTTTCGGTTTTAATCCAGTAGAAAATTTATTTTCTCAAATTGAATTTATCTTGATAAACCCGCAACTAGGTTTTGCGAATATTTTTCCGCCGCGACTCTTGAGAAATATAGATACGATATTTGATATATCAGGTTCAAGATAGAAGCTCACAATCCGCGTGTTGTTTGAGTACAGATTTTCGACTTTTATTCCTAAATTCTCTTGAACTCAATAATAAAATCTCACTTTTCATTTTATTCAGGCCTTTCCTTTTAGTACATAAGAAACAGTTTAAATAACTTTTACTTAATTTTGAGAGCGCAGCAAAAGAAAGCGCAAGTAATCAATTTTCCTTAAGTTTTTGAATCAAGTGGGTTATGAAATAACCTCACATAGAAATTAAAAAGACATTGTTAGATATTTAAGTCAGAATCATTGAAGATTTTTCTTTTAAGCTTTAGGTTAAAGATATATAAGTATATAAGTTAGAGATAATAAGTTTTCCTTTTGAATATTTCCAATAAATAAGACAATTATTTGTAACGTTTTCCGAAACTTTTGTAATTGATTTATTTTCGGAATTATTTTTGAAGACTTTCAGACTCTTCAGAATGATAGATTAAGATATTCATAGGGAGGGTGGTACCCCTCACAAATCCTTCGGATGGAGTAAGTTGGTGTGTGTGATTTACTTTTTGAGGTTGTAGTTTGGTACAGCTTTGGTATTTAGTTTTTCAGATGATTGAGTTTAGGTTATAGGTAGGTTAGAGTTTTAGGCAAGCAGACTTTCTGCTTGTTTATTATGTAAGGGGCTGCCCACAAACATTGAAGAGTCATGGGGACTCGATAGGTCCAGGGTCAGCCAACGGATGGGTACACAAGAGAGATGATTTCTGTGCTCATTATGGGTTGGTTGTGAGACTAGGAGGGTCTGCTTTACACCTAAGATCCTCCCTCCCCATATAGTTAGACACCTCTTCTGCCACCTTTTGCATTTCATCGTGGCAGCAAAAGGGGCGGAAGTTAATACTGTGCCACAGCAGTCACGAACTTCTATGACTTGCTTGCTTTAGAATTCTTACGTGTTGCGTTCACTGGGTCAGTGAAGTAAAGATAGTCGCGAATTCTTTGCTTACGACTTACGATTTCACTCGTATGAGGAAGAGGTGCAATTGAGTCAACTTTTCTTTCAATTCAATTCTGGTAGATCTTTGCTTCGATGGTAATAAGGGCCAATAAGCGTATTAACATTGAATATTCGAACATGCACATCTTATGTTCAACGGTCGGCAGTGAAAAATAAGAGGTAACACCGGTCTAATAGATCCCGGAGCAAGTGCCTACGGCCTGGCTGAGCTAGCTATGGCTATAGTACTGCCGGCCACCGCGACGGTCGATCTAGGCCACGACCTTACGTTGTCGCATGCCGTTCCCATTGTCTGCTCTTCTCGGGTAGCTGATGAGAAAGGGGGCGTTGCCGACGAAGGGTTGCTTCCATCCTATTCACGCGAATACAGTTGACGTTTTTGAAACTCAAGCCTGCGGACTGGAGTAGAACCTCCGGTGGAGATAAAGCTTTGGTTATTAAGGTCGCATAGCAAGTTTAGAAATGTCAGCAGGGATATTAGTAGGGTCCTTGGTTTTTAGGTGTAAGCTACTGTGTGAACCAGCTGCGAGCAGAACACCTAGCACTCGTAGCGGATAGGCGGGAACATGCTGTCAGGTACCCTCTAGGCTGTTCTACGGGGTTTTGTAGTCAGTACCTATGGTAAGCTGGTGGATGGTTCTCGCTTCTGTGATGAGGATGGAGATAAAGTTGATGAAGAGTGGTAAGAATGGGAAGAGGAGCGGGAAGAGCAAGATACCGTGTTAGCGAAGTGTAAGTATGTCTGTCGCAGGGATGCTGAATACACCGATACACGGGTGGTTGCTGGTGGAGATATCGTTCTTTGATATAGGAGTCAAGGATAGGTATAGGCGCTTGTTTCTTCCGGCTTCCTCTTCAGTTTATGGTGACGATAGGCATTGGGTTCGGGGCTCGGGTGTCCATAGGACGTGTGAGTGACGGGGTTCAGTGTCTGTTGGTTGCTATTCTTATTGCTTATAAATTCATTATTTTAAAATTCTTTAAAATTTAACTTTATTTTTACGTTACAGATGGCGCCCAACGTGGGGCCCGAATTAGCCAGAGAAGTTCAGATTAGAATTGATTGAGTTAGGTCGATTCAGAGTGACGTAGGAAGAAGTTAAGATTTTTGAGGATTTTTCGAAATTTTTCAGATTTTTGAGTTAAAGTTTTTTTTGTTGTTCAGGTTTCTTAGATGGAGGAATGCCATCGGGGTTAGCAGTATGGGCACTATTTTGTCCAGTGGTTTGGTGACTTTATCCTGAGCCAGCTGTTGCATTAGGTCTATCTACTTTCCCTCTGCCTTTATTCACTTAGGTATGTCTTCGATCTCTGTCCGGATTGAGTTGTGATTTTCGCTTGATTGTCAGTAGCTGAGGTGTAGATAATATCCTGGAAGTGAAGTCAAAGAACCCGGCCGAACGAGAGTAGAATGAGCAGGTCTTCTGACCGGTGGTTGGTGCTTTTTGCCCGATGCACGTCAGCTGCAGAAGCTGGTCGTTCGCTCAAGGACGACCCAATTTGTTTTAACTCCAAATGAACTTGTTTCTGTTTATTTATTTTTACTACCCAGATTGTTGTTTTAGAAGTTTACAGTAATTGTTGATAGAAGTTAAGAAGTGACGGTATGCGAAGAGACATGAAGCGCAAACCGGTAATTGGTGTTTTATACCCGATGTACGTCAGCAGTAGCGTAATGTTATCCTCACATACCTGATCAACTGATCGTTTAGAAAGAATTGTCTTTTCTCTTACAATAGAACGCCGTAAGAAAATTTTACCATGTCTAAACACACTAATAATTTTTTTTTTTCTTTAATAATTTTTTTTGAGTCAGTTTTGTTGAGAAACTGAAAAGCACACACACACTTTATCCTGATGAAGAGAGGGTTACCCTCTCCCGAATCTTTTTATGAAATACAGTTTATATAAACATATAGTTTTTTTGAGATATTTTTGCAGTTAAGTATTGATTTTTTTTTTGAGTCAATTGAGTTGAGACGAAAACTTCTCAATTGATGTGTAAGTTTGGGATAGTGCCCGCATCTAGTAATTTTGAGTTTTTTTTTTTTGAGTTTCCGTCAATCAAGTTGGGACGTAACTTCTTGATTGTCGTGTAAGTTGGGATAGTGCCCGCATTCAGTATATAGCAATTTAGTATTTTGGGATAGTGCCCGCCATATAGTTATATTTTGGGATAGAGCCCGCAATTTAGTATTTTGGGATAGTGCCCGCCATTATTAAACCTAGTTTAAAAATTTTGATTATACAATATAAGGTTAGTTTTGATTACGATTTAAGTATTGATTTTTGAACTAAACCCTCTTTTGATATAAGTAAATACCGATTATATTTCGTATTAAGAATACCTTTAAGTATCCAATTGAATATAGGATTTCTGAAAAAAGTTTGAAGTATTGTTTTCGGTAAACGAATAGACCATATATATTTACCTACCCTTAGTATTAAGCACTCTTAGATTATTAAAATATACTTTTTTTGACTTACTTGATTGACAACTATCCGTTCGAGGTTTGCTCACGGTTTATTTGAAATTTTTCACTAATTTACCCAGACTTTCTTTTATTTGTTATATTACTCGAGTAGTATCCGTTCGATGAATATCTCACGGGCTACAAATTAATTATTACCTTTTTTTTTGAATCCTTGATTTACGCGTGTACCACGGTTTATCCGATTTCCCTTCGGTTACGTTTGAATGAACGGCTCAAGACCGAGACGCACAGTCAAAAGTACTTACCTTTGGGATGACCTCATCAGCTTATAATGCTGTACGAGCGTTAATCCAATGTGCGAAAGAAAAAGAGATGGAATATCCGAAAGCGGCGAAAGCCATAATGGAAGATTTCTATATGGACGACTGTACCACAGGTGCAGACTCAGAGGCGAAGGCGATAGAATTATCGAAGGAAATCGATCACATATTGAGGAGTGCAGGCTTCGAGCTTAGAAAATGGAAATCCAATTCTAAAACTCTATCGGAGAACATGAATTATGAAGAGCAGGAATCAATCTTGTTTCAAGATGATGAGAAGGCATCAATACTTGGTCTTAAATGGCTGCTTGAGAAGGATCAGTTCACATTTGTGGTGAAAACACCAGTGACTGAACAAGTAATGACAAAGAGAAAGATCGTGAGCTGCATAGCTCAACTTTATGATCCAAACGGATTCATAGCTCCTGTAACGATTATTGGAAAGATTCTCATTCAAGACATATGGCGCTTAAACATTGACTGGGATGAGACGCTACCGGGAGGAATCAAAAGAAGATGGGAAGATTTTTGGGAAGAGATAACATTCCTAGAAAACGTAAGAATTGACAGATGGATGAATACATCGGAAGGAACAAGGAAGGAAATACATGGTTTTTCGGACGCGTCTGAAAGAGCATATGGAGCTGTAATTTATATAAGAAGTTCCGATTGGAAGGATAAGAGCAGGTTTGGTAACGTCAAAAACGCGCGTCGCACCAATAAGAACAGTTACTATACCACGATTAGAGCTTGCCGCAGCAGAGTTATTGGGACGACTGACCGTCAGTGTCATTAAAACGATGGAATGGGAAGGTATAGAGTACAATCTCTGGACGGATTCACTGGTAGCATTGCATTGGATAAACAAGTTACCATGTGATCTGAAGACATTTGTGGCAAATCGAGTATCATCCATACAAGAGAATACTGAAGTCAAGAGATGGAAACATGTTGGCACGAAGGAAAATCCAGCGGATTTATTGAGCAGGGGAATAAAACCATCATCTTTGGTGAATAATAAGCTATGGTTACATGGCCCAGAATGGTTATCAAAACCCCGAAGTTCATGGTCATCTGAAAAGTTTGTACCAAATGTTTCAGATGGGGGGAGGGATGAGATAAAGGTGTTTGTGATAACCAGTTTCACAGAACCTCTATCTATATATTCGAAAGACCTGAGGAAGAGTATTCCTATCATTGGATACGCACGCACACTTGAGAAGGCACTTAATATAATGAGTTACATATTTCACTTTATCAATGTAACAAGAGCATTGGCAAGGCGATGGAAGGTGGGGGAGAGAAGGAATGGAAAGAGAAGGAGATGCTCTCGGCGTCAACTAGAAAGAAGAGAAGGTATGGAAGGTAGAGAAGGTGTAGTTGATCAACCGTCTTCTGAAGAGAAGATGGAAGCTATTGATTATCTACTACGAAAAGAGCAAGAAAAATACTATGCGAAGGAACTCGATTGCATCGAGAAGAGAAGGTGCTTATCTGAGAAGAGCAGGATAGAGTCATTGAAACCGATTCTAGATGACAAAAAAGTCATGAGAGTTGGAGGAAGGTTGAGCAGAGCAGAGATGGAATACGAGAGAAGGCATCCAGCGATCGTACGGAATGGTTCTCGATTAGCTTGGCTGATTATGGATAGTGCTCACAGAGCAACTAAGCACGGAGCTGTACAAGTTATGATGCAATACATACGAGAGAAGTTTTGGATTCCGAAGGTACGAAGTGAACTACGAAACTATGTTCATAAATGCTTGGTTTGCGTAAGATACAATCATCGATACGAGACACAATTGATGGCTGACTTGCCATCGGAAAGGCTTTTCTACTGTTTAAGCTCACCGCGATAGCAATCTGTTCCATAAAAGAATTATAAATAAAACAAACGATTTTAAAGTGGAAAACCTATTGATAGGAAAAAACCACTATTGAAACTCTTTATTATAAATTATCAACCGATTCTTTCGGCGTCTTTCCAACAACTAACTTTCGATATAAATTCTTTCGATAAATTCGTATACTAATACATATACATTTTAGTTTCGTTCTTACTAATACAGCTTTGCTTATATAAAAAATCTGATACATCGAACGACAAGACTTTTACAAACAAAGAAATGCTTGTCGTCCGATACAGTCCCGGCGAAAACCTACGGTTTTCTAAACTTTCACATTTTCATTAACAAGATTTTAGTAATGGTTCTAATATTCTTAGTCTAAATCTTCCATTGGCAGGATATATATTTTCTGCACTGGCCTTGTCAGTTGGTTGGTTGCAGTCTGGATCACGACGTTTCTTACTAGACTGTAGAGAAACTTTCTCGCCAATTATTCGCAATTAAATAAAGTCTCTGTCACTGGTGCCATCTATGTGCGAAACTCAACGTTAACTCGCACAATGCTGAACGCATCCGATGAGTTCCACCAAAGACAGTTCCACAAAAAGGAAACCATTTTGGAATTTAGATTCCACCTCGGATTTCAATCCACAACGTTTCCCCTGCCAAAAAAACCACTTCCAGCATGGTCTGGTTCCTATGACGTCATGAGATGCGAAATGGGTTCCCAGAAAATAACTACTCGTTAGTTTAGGTTGAGTAGTGTTCACACCAATTATACCGGAATAGTGGTCACACTGAGTAACTTTATGGTGTGTACTGTCAATTGCGTCATAATGCATATCAGAAGTTTCAAATTGACAGACAGCTATCAGAAAATCCTAAGCATAGCAAATAATCGAAGCGGCTGATTACTTGCGTAATTTCGTTTATCTGAATCCATGCTAAATGTTAAGTTGTCATTTTGAGCATTACAATTGTATTTCTGACCGGCTCAGGAACATGACCTAAAGTACTAGACATTGGATGGAAACGACCCCGATCGTAAGACAATAACAAGTCAAGCCATTATTCCGTGTTATAAGACATTGTAGAAGTTGAAAATCTAATACTTACTTATTTTCTTGAAACTGTCATACGATCTGTTCAAACAAACTAAATAATAATGACAGATACTTACCAGATGACACCAAAACAGGCATCATGCCTCAACCTTTTAAGTCCGTGTCCGACAAGGTTTATATTCATCTGGAAATATCCATTAACTTGAAAAAAAAAGAAATAAAATTCTTTTTACTAGAACTGTCAAGTAGGCAATATCGAAAAATCGACGTGAAGGATAGTTGATCAACTACACGGTAATGACATTATAACACATCAGTTATGCCACCAGAATATTACTCACCAACCAGAATCCCAATCCACTAGTGCCATCGCAATCTGGAGTTATGTCTTTGCACCCAAATACCTACCATAACACATATTACATCATGTGTAGTTCATGGCAGGACATAATTAACATAGTGTGAACCGAGAGTTAGCATTCGCTACTTTGGCTCATTTAACTCGTTAGATTTGATTGGAACGGCATTCTGGAAAGTGAATATGACTGGAAGTACGGTGCAATCTGATTGGTGCCGACTAGTGTGGAACCCAACCGAGTCTGCATTCTTCATTTTGAAGACAGACATCAACGAGAAAACATCTCCGCATCAGAACGCGTATTTTTTCACGCAGCTGAACCGCGCCCAACTCTAAATTTTACTCATAAAATTGCATTAAATTGCTTGTGCAATTGGATATTAATATTTACAATGGATTTCTACCCACATTCCCCAGGTAAGCTTGAATTATTCCGAGTAGATTGTCGGAGCAAAAGTTTTTTTTTGTTCCGATGATAAAAATTTTAATGGCGGCTTAGGAACGCGTTATAACCACGTTCTTTCTTATCACATGTAGGAATCATCGCATTATAGGAGCATTTAGTAACCCCAACTGGATAGGGCAAACGAGGCTGCACCTCATTTCAGTGGTTTCTCCGCGATTTTTTTCACCAGTTATGGAATTCACTCCGAAAAGGATTTCTATTTCCTGATCATTTTTTTTTGTGCGCATGGAGATATTTCCTACTCATGGAACCTTACTCACATGTGCAGACGCATTTTATAACCGGCCACACGTGTAGATGAACCAAAATATACCATCTAAAAATACACTTTTATACATTTTTTTTTTTTGAAAAGGATCACAATCATTGGTTTGATCCAAGCGCATGCAGGACTTTGTTGCACGCATATTTACGCAACACGGAGTCTCGCCCATTCTTGAAGCGAGCTACTCACGTGCGTTCGTCTGACGGCGATCCGATCGCCGGCCGTCAGCGACCACGTCCTCTTATCGGGAATACAATTTCATTGGAGTTTATATCCTCCAACCACGTGCATTTTAACACGTGGACACCTTTTGGAGCACCAATGGCTTCTAGGCCCAACGTAGATTATATCACATATGTCCACACACCTATGGCTTCTAGGCCCAACGTAGATTATATCACATATGTCCACACACCTATGGCTTCTAGGCCCAACGTGAAGTACACCGTAGATAACATCCCCACTGGCTGATAAGCCCAGCTATAATCGAATTACACCGGATGTTCGGCGCGTGCTAGTACACGGATGCCAGTCCCCATCAAGTCACCAAACTCCACAGTAGATTCTCTGTTGGAGCAACGCGGGAAATAGCAGCTACATCATTCATACCTACTCTCGGAGCAGCAGTTCCAGCCAAAAGTGAATTGTGTAATTTTGTATTTTTGTGTGGAAAAATTATCTAAGCATAATAAGAACCAGGTAATCCTATAGTTTATACATATTTTTGTGTTCAATTGTATCTTGAGTGGGAGCAAAATAAGCTCGTACCACTCCTTTGGGTATTAGGCATCGGATTTGCATATTCGATCCCTTCTCCAGACGACATAGCGGTTAACGCTGACGTCCAAAGCCATTCAACCACGGACGGTGGTTCATTTTCGGCTGATTTACATGCAACATACGAAATTCTGTGCGAGGACCTAACGCCTCCTCCACACAAATGCATGCTATATAGATTTACTATCCTGTGAAGAGAATTTATTAAGATTTATTGAATATTATCACATTTAATTAAGTGCATTGGTATCAATAGTGCCCATATCAAAGTGAAAAGTGTTCTGTTGTACCCTTATTGAAATATTTCATGTCTTCAGAGAATCAGTGTCATCGTATTGTTATTACAAGTTACAAGTGATGTGAGTTCGCGAATTTTTTTTTATTTTGATCCGCATAATTATTCTCATTTGAATCTATCATACGGAATTTTCTTCGATACTCGCGATTTAGATCATTTTAATCTTCATTGTGACCAAGGGTCAGTATTGGACCATAGTGTTCACGAACCTACGAAGGAAGTACATTCTTCCCTCACGCTTAGCTATCGTTAATTTCTAACGCTTCGCTCAGTTTTCGAGATAGTTTTTTTATTGTAGTGTCGGTAGCGACCAACTTATGACGCGATTTGACGCCACGTAGCAATTCGCGTATATTTTTCTAGCCTTCGGCTATAATTACATCCTCACTTATACTCACTTGTTTTCTATTCTTGTCTTGATCCTGTTCATTCTATGTTACTTTCCGTGAGTCTCGTCCTCGTCTTTAAAACACGATAATCCCGGTACACCTTACTTTTTGCGTCACCGATTGGATCCTTCATATGGTGAAGAGATTTTCAATCAATTGATTTTTTTTTTTTTGTCACACGCGTCTACATAATTAGATAATCATTATACCCAGTCAACACTCGCTCCATAGCTCAGATAGCTAATCGATTTGAGCGAATTTATGTGAATATAGCATCAATTTAAACTGATCAAAATTATATATATTAATAACTTTTCACAGGGAGTTTCAGAAGTGCACTTCCGGAACGACGTTTAGTGAATTATTGAGATTCAAACTACCCTATTGGTAGGAATCTCGTTTTGAATTGAATAATATATTGATTTTTGCATGCATTTATTTACATTTCATATAAACTATATTGACATAAAATTTACATATCGATTATATGTATAAAGCCGAATTGGATTCACGCATATATGGTACCTTTTTTTCGGTTTTAATCCAGTAGAAAATTTATTTTCTCAAATTGAATTTATCTTGATAAACCCGCAACTAGGTTTTGCGAATATTTTTCCGCCGCGACTCTTGAGAAATATAGATACGATATTTGATATATCAGGTTCAAGATAGAAGCTCACAATCCGCGTGTTGTTTGAGTACAGATTTTCGACTTTTATTCCTAAATTCTCTTGAACTCAATAATAAAATCTCACTTTTCATTTTATTCAGGCCTTTCCTTTTAGTACATAAGAAACAGTTTAAATAACTTTTACTTAATTTTGAGAGCGCAGCAAAAGAAAGCGCAAGTAATCAATTTTCCTTAAGTTTTTGAATCAAGTGGGTTATGAAATAACCTCACATAGAAATTAAAAAGACATTGTTAGATATTTAAGTCAGAATCATTGAAGATTTTTCTTTTAAGCTTTAGGTTAAAGATATATAAGTATATAAGTTAGAGATAATAAGTTTTCCTTTTGAATATTTCCAATAAATAAGACAATTATTTGTAACGTTTTCCGAAACTTTTGTAATTGATTTATTTTCGGAATTATTTTTGAAGACTTTCAGACTCTTCAGAATGATAGATTAAGATATTCATAGGGAGGGTGGTACCCCTCACAAATCCTTCGGATGGAGTAAGTTGGTGTGTGTGATTTACTTTTTGAGGTTGTAGTTTGGTACAGCTTTGGTATTTAGTTTTTCAGATGATTGAGTTTAGGTTATAGGTAGGTTAGAGTTTTAGGCAAGCAGACTTTCTGCTTGTTTATTATGTAAGGGGCTGCCCACAAACATTGAAGAGTCATGGGGACTCGATAGGTCCAGGGTCAGCCAACGGATGGGTACACAAGAGAGATGATTTCTGTGCTCATTATGGGTTGGTTGTGAGACTAGGAGGGTCTGCTTTACACCTAAGATCCTCCCTCCCCATATAGTTAGACACCTCTTCTGCCACCTTTTGCATTTCATCGTGGCAGCAAAAGGGGCGGAAGTTAATACTGTGCCACAGCAGTCACGAACTTCTATGACTTGCTTGCTTTAGAATTCTTACGTGTTGCGTTCACTGGGTCAGTGAAGTAAAGATAGTCGCGAATTCTTTGCTTACGACTTACGATTTCACTCGTATGAGGAAGAGGTGCAATTGAGTCAACTTTTCTTTCAATTCAATTCTGGTAGATCTTTGCTTCGATGGTAATAAGGGCCAATAAGCGTATTAACATTGAATATTCGAACATGCACATCTTATGTTCAACGGTCGGCAGTGAAAAATAAGAGGTAACACCGGTCTAATAGATCCCGGAGCAAGTGCCTACGGCCTGGCTGAGCTAGCTATGGCTATAGTACTGCCGGCCACCGCGACGGTCGATCTAGGCCACGACCTTACGTTGTCGCATGCCGTTCCCATTGTCTGCTCTTCTCGGGTAGCTGATGAGAAAGGGGGCGTTGCCGACGAAGGGTTGCTTCCATCCTATTCACGCGAATACAGTTGACGTTTTTGAAACTCAAGCCTGCGGACTGGAGTAGAACCTCCGGTGGAGATAAAGCTTTGGTTATTAAGGTCGCATAGCAAGTTTAGAAATGTCAGCAGGGATATTAGTAGGGTCCTTGGTTTTTAGGTGTAAGCTACTGTGTGAACCAGCTGCGAGCAGAACACCTAGCACTCGTAGCGGATAGGCGGGAACATGCTGTCAGGTACCCTCTAGGCTGTTCTACGGGGTTTTGTAGTCAGTACCTATGGTAAGCTGGTGGATGGTTCTCGCTTCTGTGATGAGGATGGAGATAAAGTTGATGAAGAGTGGTAAGAATGGGAAGAGGAGCGGGAAGAGCAAGATACCGTGTTAGCGAAGTGTAAGTATGTCTGTCGCAGGGATGCTGAATACACCGATACACGGGTGGTTGCTGGTGGAGATATCGTTCTTTGATATAGGAGTCAAGGATAGGTATAGGCGCTTGTTTCTTCCGGCTTCCTCTTCAGTTTATGGTGACGATAGGCATTGGGTTCGGGGCTCGGGTGTCCATAGGACGTGTGAGTGACGGGGTTCAGTGTCTGTTGGTTGCTATTCTTATTGCTTATAAATTCATTATTTTAAAATTCTTTAAAATTTAACTTTATTTTTACGTTACAGATGGCGCCCAACGTGGGGCCCGAATTAGCCAGAGAAGTTCAGATTAGAATTGATTGAGTTAGGTCGATTCAGAGTGACGTAGGAAGAAGTTAAGATTTTTGAGGATTTTTCGAAATTTTTCAGATTTTTGAGTTAAAGTTTTTTTTGTTGTTCAGGTTTCTTAGATGGAGGAATGCCATCGGGGTTAGCAGTATGGGCACTATTTTGTCCAGTGGTTTGGTGACTTTATCCTGAGCCAGCTGTTGCATTAGGTCTATCTACTTTCCCTCTGCCTTTATTCACTTAGGTATGTCTTCGATCTCTGTCCGGATTGAGTTGTGATTTTCGCTTGATTGTCAGTAGCTGAGGTGTAGATAATATCCTGGAAGTGAAGTCAAAGAACCCGGCCGAACGAGAGTAGAATGAGCAGGTCTTCTGACCGGTGGTTGGTGCTTTTTGCCCGATGCACGTCAGCTGCAGAAGCTGGTCGTTCGCTCAAGGACGACCCAATTTGTTTTAACTCCAAATGAACTTGTTTCTGTTTATTTATTTTTACTACCCAGATTGTTGTTTTAGAAGTTTACAGTAATTGTTGATAGAAGTTAAGAAGTGACGGTATGCGAAGAGACATGAAGCGCAAACCGGTAATTGGTGTTTTATACCCGATGTACGTCAGCAGTAGCGTAATGTTATCCTCACATACCTGATCAACTGATCGTTTAGAAAGAATTGTCTTTTCTCTTACAATAGAACGCCGTAAGAAAATTTTACCATGTCTAAACACACTAATAATTTTTTTTTTTCTTTAATAATTTTTTTTGAGTCAGTTTTGTTGAGAAACTGAAAAGCACACACACACTTTATCCTGATGAAGAGAGGGTTACCCTCTCCCGAATCTTTTTATGAAATACAGTTTATATAAACATATAGTTTTTTTGAGATATTTTTGCAGTTAAGTATTGATTTTTTTTTTGAGTCAATTGAGTTGAGACGAAAACTTCTCAATTGATGTGTAAGTTTGGGATAGTGCCCGCATCTAGTAATTTTGAGTTTTTTTTTTTTGAGTTTCCGTCAATCAAGTTGGGACGTAACTTCTTGATTGTCGTGTAAGTTGGGATAGTGCCCGCATTCAGTATATAGCAATTTAGTATTTTGGGATAGTGCCCGCCATATAGTTATATTTTGGGATAGAGCCCGCAATTTAGTATTTTGGGATAGTGCCCGCCATTATTAAACCTAGTTTAAAAATTTTGATTATACAATATAAGGTTAGTTTTGATTACGATTTAAGTATTGATTTTTGAACTAAACCCTCTTTTGATATAAGTAAATACCGATTATATTTCGTATTAAGAATACCTTTAAGTATCCAATTGAATATAGGATTTCTGAAAAAAGTTTGAAGTATTGTTTTCGGTAAACGAATAGACCATATATATTTACCTACCCTTAGTATTAAGCACTCTTAGATTATTAAAATATACTTTTTTTGACTTACTTGATTGACAACTATCCGTTCGAGGTTTGCTCACGGTTTATTTGAAATTTTTCACTAATTTACCCAGACTTTCTTTTATTTGTTATATTACTCGAGTAGTATCCGTTCGATGAATATCTCACGGGCTACAAATTAATTATTACCTTTTTTTTTGAATCCTTGATTTACGCGTGTACCACGGTTTATCCGATTTCCCTTCGGTTACGTTTGAATGAACGGCTCAAGACCGAGACGCACAGTCAAAAGTACTTACCTTTCAAAGTACAGAGATTTTGACGCTGGGGGATCGAAACCAAAACCTGGCCACGTTCAGAACGATGTCGTGGAGGAGCACTCCGAGGACGAAGACAGTATAGGTGAGAGTCAAGCAGGAGATAACACAGTTGATAGAAGTGTCGTGGTAGACGACGATGAGGTAGCAAGAGCTGAAGAGCAGTTACGTAGGGATGCTGCTGATCACTCAGCGTATATCCAGAAGGTAGTTTCTGCCACTATTGACCTACATAGGGTCGACGATAGGAAGTTTATGGCAGAAGCACTGGAGAAGAGTCATATGCGCTTACTTGACCAAGTAGCTCAACTCTTACGAAAACGTACAGTCAAAGCAACTCAACCTGTCGCCCCTCCTCAACCAGTTGCTCCTCCAACAAGACCACTTATTACACCTAATGCTTCCTCAACGCAGCAAGTCGCACGGCAAGTCAATTTAGCCAACACAGACACTACACGTGTCGTAAATTACAATGTTCCAAATGGAGCATCCACTTCTAGACATGTCCAGTCCGAGTATAGACCAGTCGATGAAATCGATTTGGCTGACAGATATACACCACATTATGAGATAACTAGAGTGCCACCTATGTCGGATGTCAATCCAGCACAAATGCCTCTAGGCTCAAATCTAGACGAGTTTATGTCTCGTGTTAATGCTTTTAATTTCGGCGACGAGTCACCTCTTTCACCACCCAGGCCTCCACTCTCGAATGCCACATCATCGAACCGTGTCCATCCATTCCATAAATGGGGTTTGAAATTCGATGGGAAAAATATGTCCGTGGATGATTTCCTGTTTCGCCTGGGGTGTATCCGTAATAGCTACGGAGTGTCGTGGTACGAAATCACAGTAAACTTTTACCATTTTGTATCCGGTTCAGTGGAATCCTGGTACTGGGTGTATTTGAAAGGAAACAAACATACGACCTGGGATGAATTGAAACCTGCTTTGGTAGAACAGTACCGCAGTTTGGAAAGCGATACCGAGCTATTCCGCAAGTTGTCCGATCGTAAAATGATGAATGGTGAGTCTTTCAATGACTTTTACGATGCTATTCAGTATTTAAACTCCAGGATGAGAGTTCCAAGACCCGAAAAGGAGCTGATAGAAATTATAAAAACCAATGTCCGTAGGCGCATGGGTGAACTACTCATCACCTACAGTCCGTCCAGTTTAAGGCAACTGGCCTATTACTGCAGAGCCATAGAAAAAGCTCAATCTCAATACGAGAATGTCCGTCCGAATTTTGTGCCGAATGCACAACGTCCACCTGCAAGGCGTTTTGTCAACGAGATCGTTGAGGAACCTTGTCAGGATCTAGTCGTGGCATTGCCCACTAATAATATTGAAGCGAACCAGAGGGACCGCAAGTTACAAAAATGTTGGAATTGTCAAGTTCTTGGCCACAGTTTTCGCGATTGTGCGAAACACATTGACAAAGTTTTCTGTTTCCGATGTGGCTTACCAGATGAATACAGCCCATCCTGTCCAAAGTGTCTAGCGGGAAACGAGAGAAGGAACAACCCATCAACCGGGGGGGTTCGCTCCGATTAGACGCACCCGGAGTTCAAGTGTCTGAGCCTAAAATGCCTCTTGAACCTCCGAAGATTACCATTTTAAAACCGAACAAAGTTGATAATGAATTACCAAATAAAAATGAGAATGATTGTAGAACAATCCCTATTTTAGATAAAGAACCCAATCCAAATACGAATTTAAATTTTAAGAATTATGATACAGAACCATTATATCGTAAACCATTCCATGAAAGGTTACGCAATTATAATGAGGTACGTAGGAAGATAGTCACTTTTCCTGAGTTGTCCAAACGGATACGACGGACAAGGGAGCGCTTCCATCGGAAGCGGACTACTTATCGTAGCATAGCGTCTTCAACTGTAGGCCGAGAATCTAACGACCCACGTCCTTACGTGACCGTTAGTTTGTTCGGCGATAACTTTTTAGGTCTTCTTGATTCAGGGGCTAGTATTAGTTGCATAGGCACCGACATACTTCCCTACTTGAAAGACAAAAACGCTACGGTAAGGAAGGTAGAGACTACCGTGTCCACGGCCGATGGACACAAGCAATCCATTGTGGGAGTAGTTACTACCCCTATCCAATATAAAGGAGTGACGAAAGATATCGATCTTTACATTGTGCCAACGTTGAGCCAACGTCTATATTTAGGCGTCGACTTTTGGCAGAAGTTTCAGATCGCACCTCATGTAATTGCGGGTCTTTCAGGAATTGCGACCGGTGGGCCAGATGAGAGACCCACCAACCAGATTAAGTTGAGTGTTGAAGAGTCTAAACGACTAGAAGCAGTTGTTCATGGTTTTCCCTCGTTCGCAGTCAATGGACTCGGGAAGACAAATCTAGTGCAACATTATATAGATACGGGTGATGCCGTACCCATAAAGCAAAGGTACTATCCTGTATCTCCGGCGATACAAACCCTTATGTATGCGGAGTTGGACCGTATGCTTTCGTTGGGAGTCATCGAGGAAAGTTCCAGCGCATGGAGTTCTCCAGTAGTGCTTGTCCGCAAGCCTGGACTTTCGGAAGGTGAACTCCGTAACAAAGAAAGATGCTCGTCCTATTGCGCATATAGAGGGGCTGCTGGCACGTCTGACAGAAACACGTTATATTTCTAGCGTGGATCTGAAAGATGCGTTTTGGCAGATACCGCTGGAGCAAAGTTCGAGGGAGAAGACCGCTTTTACGGTACCTGGCAGACCACTGTACCAATTTAAGGTCATGCCATTCGGTCTATGTAATGCAGCACAAAGTTTGAGTTACCTAATGAGTCGCGTAATCCCATCAGGATTACGAGATCAAGTATTCGTTTACTTGGATGATCTATTGGTTGTGTCGAGGGATTTCGACGAACACCTGGAGACTCTGGAGATAGTCGGAAAGTGTTTGACGAAGGCAGGACTGACGATTAACGTCGAGAAGTCGAAGTTTTGTTTCGATGAGCTCCATTATCTCGGATATTAGGTCAGTCAGGGTTGCTTGAAAGCAGATCCAGATAAGATCGCAGCTATTACTAGCTTTCCTTTACCAACCACAACTCGCCAAGTTCGCCGATTTCTCGGTATGGCAGGTTGGTATCGGCGTTTTGTTTAGGATTTCAGCACCCTAGCCGCACCCTTGACCGAGACGTTGAAAAAGGGAAAAGTTTTCAAGCTCAGTCCAGAAGCTATTGAAGCATTCCTGCAAATCAAACAAGCTTTGACTTCGGCGCCTGTACTAGTCAATCCGGACTTCTCCAAAGAATTCATCATTCTATGCGACGCATCCGCGACTGGCATCGGATGTGTACTCTGTCAGAGGGACGAATCTGGGGCGGAGCAGCCTATATACTACTTCTCTCGGAAACTGAACGCTGCACAGAGAAACTATTCGGTGACAGAGCGCGAGTGCTTAGCAGCTTTTGAGGGTATCCAGAAGTTCAGGTCTTACGTTGAGGGATACCATTTTCGTGTCATTACAGACCATTCCAGCCTGAAATGGCTGATGACAATGAAGGATCCAACTGGAAGATTGGCGAGGTGGAGTATGCGTCTCCAAGGCTTCGATTTTGTGGAGGAGCACCGAAAGGGAACATTGAATGTCGTGCCAGATGCTCTATCTAGAGCATATGAAGACGATGAGTTGACAGTGTCAGCTTTCTTTTCGTGTCTACCACGGATCGGTACCTCGGAGGTACTCCACATCGATCTTGAGGATCCGTCCTTTAAATCTGAAAGTTATCTAGATATTATCAGTCATATCAGGAAGGAGCAGGAGCGGTTACCTGACCTCAAAGTGTCGGAAAGTTATATTTACAAACGCACTAAACATGCGGTTGGTATTCCCTTGGCCGACGACCTAACTTGGAAGCTGTGGGTTCCGTCAGAAATGACGGATTCTCTAATCGTATTGGCTCACAATCCGCCGCGCGCTTCGCATGGTGGGGTGGTGAAGACAATTTACAGATTGAAAGATAGATTTTACTGGCCAGGAATGTTCACTCAGGTCAAACTTTACGTAGACCGGTGTGAAACGTGCAAGACCAGTAAAGCAGCTAACATGACGTTGAGAACGGAAATGGGAAACTGTTTCGAAGTAGAAAGGCCATTTCAACATCTATATGTTGACTTTCTTGGGCCGTATCCCAGATCGAGATCTGGTAATGTCTATATCGTCATCGTGTTGGATCAACTGACTAAATTTGTATTCATCAAACCACTACGCAAGGCAACAGCCGCGAGCGTGGTCAAATTCTTGAAGGACGAAATTTTCTTGGTATATGGAGTGCCGGAGAGTATTCTCTCCGATAATGGTACGCAATTTGTTGGGAAGGAGTTCCAAAAACTCATTGATGTTTTCGGGGTGAAACATTACCGGACAGCAGTGTATGCTCCCCAGTCGAATGCTAGTGAGCGAGTCAATCGTTCCATCTTGGCAGCCATACGATCGTATGTCAATCCTCGACAAACTGATTGGGATGCACATCTGTCTTCGATTAGTAGTGCTTTACGCACGACAGTGCATTCAACTCTTACTATGTCCCCATACGAAGCCCTTTACGGCCAGCGTATGATAGAACATGGGGCAGATTACCGACTTCTAAGAGAGTTGGGTGGACTGAACTGTTCGGAGATAGATTGGCTTCCCAAAGTAGCCAAGATGAACATCATTCATTCGTACCTAAAACAAGCTTTAATAAAAACCCATGAGGCATACGAGAAAACATACAATTTACGGAGTAGGAACATCTCTTTCAAAGTAGGCGACGAGATCTACAAACGCAATCATGTCTTAAGCGATGCAACCAAGCATTGGAGTGCGAAGTTGTGTCCGAAATTCATTAAGGTTCGTGTAAGTCAAGTCATTGGTAACAACTTGTACGAGGTAGAAGATAGGCGAGGGCACAGATCAACGTTTCACACCAAGGATTTGAAGCGATAAATCTTGGTACTTATATTTACATCCCGGACTTACCTTTTTTTTTAATCAAACCTGACTTTCCTAAAAATAATATTCAATGAGTTCTTAAAAAAAACATATTTTCTTGCACAATATCCAAATTCATAGCAGCATGCGAGAGACATAGATTTTTCATAGTAAATTTTTATTCCTATGCCCGGCTCTCAGCTGTGCATGAGACTCTTTGGCTTAACGCCAACTTTCTGTTTTTTTTTTTGGTTTTACGAAAAAATCTATGGAATGCTCAATCGTTACTAGATTACATCGTTGTAAAAATTTTTTTTTGTCTTCGACCGATTAGACGTGAAAGAGTCGCAGTATCTTCACGATACGACAATGAGAAAACACACGATCAGAGTTTTTTTTTGCGAGAAATATTCCTTTTTCTTGGAAATTAGACCAAGTAGACTCGGTCTAAATTCCAAGTTTTGTAGGGAAACCTTCTCGCCAATTATTCGCAATTAAATAAAGTCTTTGTCACTGGTGCCATCTTTGTGCGAAACTCAACGTTAACTCGCACAATGCTGAACGCATCCGATGAGTTCCACCAAAGACAGTTCCACAAAAAGGAAACCATTTTGGAATTTAGATTCCACCTCGGATTTCAATCCACAACGTTTCCCCTGCCAAAAAAACCACTTCCAGTATGGTCTGGTTCCTATGACGTCATGAGATGCGAAATGGGTTCCCAGAAAATAACTACTCGTTAGTTTAGGTTGAGTAGTGTTCACACCAATTATACCGGAATAGTGGTCACACTGAGTAACTTTATGGTGTGTACTGTCAATTGCGTCATAATGCATATCAGAAGTTTCAAATTGACAGACAGCTATCAGAAAATCCTAAGCATAGCAAATAATCGAAGCGGCCGATTACTTGCGTAATTTCGTTTATCTGAATCCATGCTAAATGTTAAGTTGTCATTTTGAGCATTACAATTGTATTTCTGACCGGCTCAGGAACATGACCTAAAGTACTAGACATTGGATGGAAAAGACCCCGATCGTAAGACAATAACAAGTCAAGCCATTATTCCGTGTTATAAGACATTGTAGAAGTTGAAAATCTAATACTTACTTATTTTCTTGAAACTGTCATACGATCTGTTCAAACAAACTAAATAATAATGACAGATACTTACCAGATGACACCAAAACAGGCATCATGCCTCAACCTTTTAAGTCCGTGTCCGACAAGGTTTATATTCATCTGGAAATATCCATTAACTTGAAAAAAAAAGAAATAAAATTCTTTTTACTAGAACTGTCAAGTAGGCAATATCGAAAAATCGACGTGAAGGATAGTTGATCAACTACACGGTAATGACATTATAACACATCAGTTATGCCACCAGAATATTACTCACCAACCAGAATCCCAATCCACTAGTGCCATCGCAATCTCGAGTTATGTCTTTGCACCCAAATACCTACCATAACACATATTACATCATGTGTAGTTCATGGCAGGACATAATTAACATAGTGTGAACCGAGAGTTAGCATTCGCTACTTTGGCTCATTTAACTCGTTAGATTTGATTGGAACGGCATTCTGGAAAGTGAATATGACTGGAAGTACGGTGCAATCTGATTGGTGCCGACTAGTGTGGAACCCAACCGAGTCTGCATTCTTCATTTTGAAGACAGACATCAACGAGAAAACATCTCCGCATCAGAACGCGTATTTTTTCACGCAGCTGAACCGCGCCCAACTCTAAATTTTACTCATAAAATTGCATTAAATTGCTTGTGCAATTGGATATTAATATTTGCAATGGATTTCTACCCACATTCCCCAGGTAAGCTTGAACTATTCCGAGTAGATTGTCGGAACAAAAGTTTTTTTTGTTCCGATGATAAAAATTTTAATGGCGGCTTAGGAACGCGTTATAACCACGTTCTTTCTTATCACATGTAGGAATCATCGCATTGTAGGAGCATTTAGTAACCCCAACTGGATAGGGCAAACGAGGCTGCACCCCATTTCAGTGGTTTCTCCGCGATTTTTTTTACCAGTTATGGAATTCACTCCGAAAAGGATTTCTATTTCCTGATCATTTTTTTTGTGCGCATGGAGATATTTCCTACTCATGGAACCTTACTCACATGTGCAGACGCATTTTATAACCGGCCACACGTATAGATGAACCAAAATATACCATCTAAAAATACACTTTTATACATTTTTTTTTTTGAAAAGGATCACAATCATTGGTTTGATCCAAGCGCATGCAGGACTTTGTTGCACGCATATTTACGCAACACGGAGTCTCGCCCATTCTTGAAGCGAGCTACTCACGTGCGTTCGTCTGACGGCGATCCGATCGCCGGCCCGTCAGCGACCACGTCCTCTTATCGGGAATACAATTTCATTGGAGTTTATATCCTCCAACCACGTGCATTTTAACACGTGGACACCTTTTGGAGCACCAATGGCTTCTAGGCCCAACGTAGATTATATCACATATGTCCACACACCTATGGCTTCTAGGCCCAACGTAGATTATATCACATATGTCCACACACCTATGGCTTCTAGGCCCAACGTGAAGTACACCGTAGATAACATCACCACTGGCTGATAAGCCCAGCTATAATCGAATTACACCGGATGTTCGGCGCGTGCTAGTACACGGATGCCAGTCCCCATCAAGTCACCAAACTCCACAGTAGATTTTCTGTTGGAGCAACGCGGGAAATAGCAGCTACATCATTCATACCTACTCTCGGAGCAGCAGTTCCAGCCAAAAGTGAATTGTGTAATTTTGTATTTTTGTGTGGAAAAATTATCTAAGCATAATAAGAACCAGGTAATCCTATAGCTTATACATATTTTTGTGTTCAATTGTATCTTGAGTGGGAGCAAAATAAGCTCGTACCACTCCTTTGGGTATTAGGCATCGGATTTGCATATTCGATCCCTCCTCCAGACGACGTAGCGGTTAACGCTGACGTCCAAAGCCATTCAACCACGGACGGTGGTTCATTTTCGGCTGATTTACATGCAACATACGAAATTCTGTGCTAGGACCTAACGCCTCCTCCACACAAATGCATGCTATATAGATTTACTATCCTGTGAAGAGAATTTATTAAGATTTATTGAATATTATCACATTTAATTAAGTGCATTGGTATCAATAGTGCCAATATCAAAGTGAAAAGTGTTCTGTTGTACCCTTATTGAAGTATTTCATGTCTTCAGAGAATCAGTGTCATTGTATTGTTATTACAAGTTACAAGTGATGTGAGTTCGCGATTTTTTTTTTTTTTATTTTGATCCGCATAATTATTCTCATTTGAATCTACCATACGGAATTTTCTTCGATACTCGCGATTTAGATCATTTTAATCTTCATTGTGACCAAGGGTCAGTATTGGACCATAGTGTTCACGAACCTACGAAGGAAGTACATTCTTCCCTCACGCTTAGCTATCGTTAATTTCTAACGCTTCGCTCGGTTTTCGAGATAGTTTTTTTTATTGTAGTGTCGGTAGCGACCAATTTATGACGCAATTTAACGCCGCGTAGCAATTCGCGTATATTTTTCTAGCCTTCGGCTATAATTACATCCTCACTTATAAATACTCACTTATACTCACTTGTTTTCTATTCTTGTCTTGATCCTGTTCATTCTATGTTACTTTCCGTGCGTTTCGTCCTCGTCTTTAAAACACGATAATCCCGGTACGCCTTACTTTTTGCGTCACCGATTGGATCCTTCATATGGTGAAGAGATTTTCAATCAATCGATTTTTTTTTTTTGTCACACGCGTCTACATAATTAGATAATCATTATACCCAGTCAACACTCGCTCCATAGCTCAGATAGCTAATCGATTTGAGCGAATTTATGTGAATATAGCATCAATTTTAACTGATCAAAATTATATATATTAATAACTTTTCACAGGGAATTTCAGAAATGCACTTCCGGAACGACGTTTAGTGAATTATTGAGATTCAAACTACCCTATTGGTAGGAATCTCGTTTTGAATTGAATAATATATTGATTTTTGCATGCATTTATTTACATTTCATATAAACTATATTGACATAAAATTTACATATCGATTATATGTATAAAGCCGAATTGGATTCACGCATATATGGTACCTTTTTTTCGGTTTTAATCCAGTAGAAAATTTATTTTCTCAAATTGAATTTATCTTGATAAACCCGCAACTAGGTTTAGCGAATATTTTTCCGCTGCGACTTTTGAGAAATATAGACACGATATTTGATATATCAGGTTGAAGATAGAAGCTCACAATCCGCGTGTTGTTTGAGTACAGATTTTCGACTTTTATTCCTAAATTCTCTTGAACTCAATAATAAAATCTCACTTTTCATTTTATTCAGGCCTTTTTTTAGTACATAAGAAACAGTTTAAATAACTTTTACTTAATTTTGAGAGCGCAGCAAAAGAAAGCGCAAGTAATCAATTTTCCTTAAGTTTTTGAATCAAGTGGGTTATGAAATAACCTCACATAGAAATTAAAAAGACATTGTTAGATATTTAAGTCAGAATCATTGAAGATTTTTCTTTTAAGCTTTAGGTTAAAGATATATAAGTATATAAGTTAGAGATAATAAGTTTTCCTTTTGAATATTTCCAATAAATAAGACACTTATTTGTAACGTTTTCTGAAACTTTTGTAATTGATTTATTTTCGGAATTATTTTTGAAGACTTTCAGACTTTTCAGAATGATAGATTAAGATATTCATAGGGAGGGTGGTACCCCTCACAAATCCTTCGGATGGAGTAAGTTGGTGTGTGTGATTTACTTTTTGAGGTTGTAGTTTGGTTGTAGAGGGTGGTACCCCTCACAAATCCTTCGAATGGAGTAAGTTGGTGTGTGTGATTTACTTTTTGAGGTTGTAGTTTGGTACAGCTTTGGTATTTAGTTTTTCAGATGATTGAGTTTAGGTTATAGGTAGGTTAGAGTTTTAGGCAAGCAGACTTTCTGCTTGTTTATTATGTAAGGGGCTGCCCACAAACATTGAAGAGTCATGGGGACTCGATAGGTCCAGGGTCAGCCAACGGATGGGTACACAGGAGAGATGATTTCTGTGCTCATTATGGGTGGGTTGTGAGACTAGGAGGGTCTGCTTTACACCTTAGATCCTCCCTCCCCATATAGTTAGACACCTCTTCTGCCACCTTTTGCATTTCATCGTGGCAGCAAAAGGGGCGGAAGTTAATACTGTGCCACAGCAGTCACGAACTTCTATGACTTGCTTGCTTTAGAATTCTTACGTGTTGCGTTCACTGGGTCAGTGAAGTAAAGATAGTCGCGAATTCTTTGCTTACGACTTACGATTTCACTCGTATGAGGAAGAGGTGCAATTGAGTCAACTTTTCTTTCAATTCAATTCTGGTAGATCTTTGCTTCGATGGTTATAAGGGCCAATAAGCGTATTAACATTGAATATTCGAACATGCACATCTTATGTTCAACGGTCGGCAGTGAAAAATAAGAGGTAACACCGGTCTAATAGATCCCGGAGCAAGTGCCTACGGCCTGGCTGAGCTAGCTATGGCTATGGTACTGCCGGCCACCGCGACGGTCGATCTAGGCCACGACCTTACGTTGTCGCATGCCGTTCCCATTGTCTGCTCTTCTCGGGTAGCTGATGAGAAAGGGGGCGTTGCCGACGAAGGGTTGCTTCCATCCCATTCACGCGAATACAGTTGACGTTTTCGAAACTCAAGCCTGCGGACTGGAGTAGAACCTCCGGTGGAGATAAAGCTTTGGTTATTAAGGTCGCATAGCAAGTTTAGAAATGTCAGCAGGGTTATTAGTAGGGTCCTTGGTTTTAAGGTGTAAGCTACTGTGTGAACCAGCTGCGAGCAGAACACCTAGCACTCGTAGCGGATAGGCGGGAACATGCTGTCATATACCCTCTAGGCTGTTCTACGGGGTTTTGTAGTCAGTACCTATGGTAAGCTGGTGGATGGTTCTCGCTTCTGTGATGAGGATGGAGATAAAGTTGATGAAGAGTGGTAAGAATGGGAAGAGGAGCGGGAAGAGCAAGATACCGTGTTAGCGAAGTGTAAGTATGTCTGTCGCAGGGATGCTGAATACACCGATACACGGGTGGTTGCTGGTGGAGATATCGTTCTTTGATATAGGAGTCAAGGATAGGTATAGGCGCTTGTTTCTTCCGGCTTCCTCTTCAGTTTATGGTGACGATAGGCATTGGGTTCGGGGCTCGGGTGTCCATAGGACGTTTGAGTGACGGGGTTCAGTGTCTGTTGGTTGCTATTCTTATTGCTTATAAATTCATTATTTTAAAATTCTTTAAAATTTAACTTTATTTTTACGTTACAAGACCATCTTTACTCGTAATCAGCCTTAATATCCGTCCCAGTGCCCATGCTGACGGTTGGAAATTCTCGCTCTTTATGATGCACAGTTGCCCTTCTTTCAACGCATCCTTCTCACGACGCCATTTCTTTCGCTCAAACAGAGTAGACAATAGTATCACCATCAGCTTTGGGTCAACTTAATTTCAGTTTTAATAGGTATTACTTTTTGATCTTTTCTGTGAATGATAACCTAAAGAGTATTAAATTTAAAAATAGCTTTTTTAATACGAATTTGTAATTTGATATAATGTATGTGTATATATTTAAGGAAAAAAAAAACGTTAGTCTTTAACGCATTAAATACATAAATAGACAAATACTCTTCTTTCCATCTCAGCCAAAAATGGCCAAGCATTCTTTCCCTTTCTTTCCACAGCTTCACCCCAAAGGTGGTTGGTAGGTCATTTGTTGCAAATGGTAACGGAAGTACCAACGGTTCACCATCCAGGAAGTGTCCCGGCGTCAACGCCTGAAGATCCATGGGGTCGTCACTTAACGGATCCAATGGCCGCGAATTCAAAATCGCTTCTATCCCAGTGAGCAATGTTATGAACTGCTCATATGCAAAACTCTCGTTCCGACAAGTCTCGTAAGCTGGAACTTCATAGATTTTACCGCTGCTTCGTATATGCCACCCTGATGCGGCGCAGCAGGTGTCATGAACTTCCATTCTGTTCCCATTGAGCCCAAGTGCTCGAAAGTCTCTTTCCGGAGCCAAAGCTCTTTTGCCTTTCGTAATTCCTTCTCAGCGCCAACGAAGGCAGTGCCATTATCACTGAAAATCCTTTCGCATCTACCCCTTCGGGCAATAAATCTTTCGAAGCATGCAATAAATGCCACTGATGTGAGGTTCGATACCACATCAATGTGTACTGCTCTGGTTTTGAAGCAGACGAAAATTGCTAACCAATATTTTTGTTTGATGATCTGCTGACCAGCTCTATTAATCGTTTTAATCTCAAAGAGGCATGCATAGTCCACGCCTGAATGCAAGAACGCTTTCCCGAGATTCACTCTTTCCGACGGCAGCTCAGCCATGAGCTGGGCCTCAAAGTGATGATTGTGTCGTACACAGACTAAGCATTTATGGAGATAACGCCTTAGCTCGCTCCGAATCCTCGGAATCCAGAATTTTTGACGGATGTGTTGCATCATGATTTGCACAGCTCCATGCTTCGTCACTCTGTGAGCGCTATCCATTATCAGCCATGCCAAACGAGAGCCACCTGCTACGATCGCTGGATGCTTTCTTTCGTATTGTATCTCAGCTCTTCCGAGCCGTCCACCAACCCTTAGAACATTTTGCCTATCCAGGATTGGCTTTAATGGTTCGATCCTACTCCCTTCAGTCACACTCCCGTCTCTCCTTAGGTGAATGACTTCTTTCCTGAAATGTCTTTCCTGTTCTTTTCGCAGTAAATATTCCATAGCTTTAGTCTTCTGTTCAGCTGTCAGCTGAATAACTGCCCTTTTTCCTCTTTCGATCATACGCGTGGAGCGTCTCTGTCTTTTTCCGTATCTCCATTGTTCTTCTTTCCGTCTTTCAATATTCGCTCTCGTTGTCTTTATAAAAAGGAATACGTAGCCTATTATATTGACTGCTCTCTCCAATGTATGCGCGTATTCAATAACTGAAACACTCTCTCCATCTTTCGTTCGTATGGATAAGGGCTCTGTAAAGTTCATCGTCGTAAAGACTCTCATCTCATCCCTCCCCCCATCTGAAACATTTGGTACAAACTTTTCAGATGACCAAGTTGATCGAGGGTCTTCTAACCACTTTGGTCCATGCAACCAAAGCTTATTGTCAACCAGGTTTGATGGTCTTACCCCTCTGCTAAGAAGGTCTGCTGAGTTGTCTTTGGTGCCAACATGTCTCCATTTCTTTATTTCAGTGTTTGTCTGAATAGATGAAACTCGGTTGGCTACAAATGTTTTTAAGTTGCTTGGCAATTTGTTGATCCAGTGCAACGTAACTAGTGAGTCTGTCCAAAGGTTGTATTCAATTCTTTCCCAATCCATTGTTTCTTTCACATTTACTATCAAACGTCCTAGCAGCTCTGCTGCTGCTAATTCTAGCCGTGGAATTATTCATTGAAAATATAAACTTTAACGTTCACATACTTTACTTTTCTGTATTTAAGTTTTCATATAATTTAATATTAATTAATTATTGAAATAAATTTTTATTCTCATTTTTCATTTCAACTGAATAGCTAAGTCCTTTTTATATTTTCATTTTCTATTTTGTTTGCGCATAAATAAAGATATATTCTAACTGAATTTCTACAGATTATGAGACTTAGTGTGGAACTAAATAGGAATTAAAAAGAATATTTGTTGAAATATTGAAGATCACATAAGACGGGGAAACGAAGCAGAATTTTTGCATAAGGATAATGACGGAAGCAGTTGCACCAAAACTTGCAAAACTTAATAACTCCAATTATGCAAATTGGAAATTTAAGATGGAGTTATTGCTTCTTAAGCAACATTTGTGGAAAAGGGTGATTATTAAAAGGCGACCAGTTGAAACCAAGGCACAAGATGGAATCACAGTCACTAATCAAAAGGATATTGATGAATGGGATCAGTATGATCATGAAGCTAGAGGAACAATAGGTTTGTCTGTTGAAGACAACCAACTAGCTCTTATTCGTACAAAGAAGACAGCTAAGGAATCATGGGATGCATTAAAAGAATACCATGAGAAAAATACATTGTCAAACAAGGTATTTCTCATGCGTTCAATTTGTTCTTTGAAGCTGGAAGAAGGAGTCAATGTAAAAGATCACATAAACAAAATGCAAGATTTGTTTACAAAATTACATGACGTCGGTGAAGAGGCACTGTCGGATAAATGGAGCGCAGCGATGCTTTTAAGCAGTTTACCCGATAGTTATGATGCTTTAATCACAACACTGGAATCACGAAAATAAGAAGAAGTCACATTTGCATTAGTTCAACAACGAGTGATTGCTGAGTATGAGCGACATACGCATATAGAAAGCTGTACAGGTGATTCAGTATTGAAAGTCGCAGAGAAAGTAAATGTTTGTTTTTTCTGCAAGAAGACGGATCATTTCAAAAAGAATTGTCCAAAATATAAAGAATGGTTAGCGAAAAACAAAAGAAACAAAGGAAACAAGAAGAATTCAACTTATAAAGTGAATACGATGGAATAGAATTCACCAAGTAGTACATCGAATTCCAGTAACAAGCAAGATTTTCTTTTTACCATTGGCTCTTCGCAGAAAAATGGATGGATAGTTGACTCAGGAGCGACCAGACATGCAGTAAACGACAAAGGATTTTTCACCAACATGGACGAGTCATATAAAAGTACAATTAAATTAGCAAATGGTGAAACATCTCAAGTGGAAGGAACTGGAACAGGATTTTTACGATTTTGTAATGAGAATGGGGTCATCCACAGAGCAAAGATAACGGAAGTCCTATTTTCTTCAAGTTTGGTGGGGAATATCCTATCTGTCAAACGGCTTGCTAGCAATGGAATGCGAGTTGAATTTGATAATCGAATTGGAGAAATCAAATACCAAGGCGAACAAATAGGAGTTGCAGACGTTGTTGGTGATATGTTTGTATTGCGTCAGCCTGACCCTGATAAAGTACACGCGTTGCAACACAACGAAAAATGTATCCATACGTGGCACCGAAAGATGGGACACCGTGATCCAGAAGCAATTCGTACTATGGAGTCAAAAGGTTCAATTGAAGGCTTACAGATTGTTGATTGTGGGATTAAGGAGACATGTGACACTTGCATGAAGGGAAAATTGACAAAAGTTCCATTTCCAAAGAAGTCAGAATTTAGGTCATCAGCCAACGATAGAAAGTCAAACAGTGGACGTATCATATTTCTGAATGGAGGGACAATTAGTTGGTCATGTAAGAAGCAAAATATGGTAGCAACGTCAACGTGTGAAGCTGAATTTATTTCGATAGCGGAAGCAGCAAAAGAAGTTAAATGGCTACGACAACTATTGGAAGAAATTCACGAAACAATTGATTCACCAACTACAATATTGGAGGACAATCAAGGATGTATTGAACTAGTGCGCGACCACAAGTTTTCATACAAAACTAAGCACATAGACACAAAATACAAGATGATACGAGATTTTGCGAAGAAGAAGATCATCAAGTGTGAATATTGCCCTACTGAAGACATGATCGCAGATTTATTGACTAAACCTTTAAATGCAACGAAACATAATTATTTCAGAGATAAATGCAACGTTGTGTGAACGAGGAGGAGTATTGAAAATATAAACTTTAACGTTGACATACTTTACTTTTCTGTATTTAAGTTTTCATATAATTTAATATTAATTAATTATTGAAATAAATTTTTATTCTCATTTTTCATTTCAACTGAATAGCTAAGTCCTTTTTATATTTTAATTTTATATTTTGTTTGCGCATAAATAAAGATATATTCTAACTGAATTTCTACATTATTATGGTCTTGAGGGATGCTACTCTTGTTTTTGCCATAAGTAAGTTCGATCGGATTTCTCCGTTAGTATTTTCCGTTCTGATGTATGTCACGGTACCATAATGCTCTCTGCGATGCATCAGCAAATCCGTGTATTTCTTTCTTGACATCATCCGATGTGCCTAACCATCTGTCGATCCTTACATTCTCCAAGAATGTTATTTCTTTCCAAAAGTTTTGCCATTTCTCGATTATGTCTTTCGGCAGCGTTTCATCCCATTCAATGTTTAAACGCCATATATCTTGAATCATAATCTTTCCGGTTATTGTCACTGGTGCTATAAAACCATTTGGGTCATATAGCTGAGCAATGCAGCTTACAATCTTCCTTTTAGTCATTGTATCGTTATTCTCTGGGCATTTTACCATAAAGATAAATTGGTCTTTCTCAAGCAGCCATTTGAGGCCTAAGATTGAGGTTTTTCTTTCATCCTGATATGTCATTGATGATTGCTCCTCATAGTTCATATCTTTCACCAATGTCTTTGAATTAGATTTCCCTTTCCGTAGCTCAAATCCTGCACCTTTTTGCACATGATTGATTTTTTTTTTCGATAACTGTATTGCCTCTTTTTCTGAATTGGCTCCAGTTGTGCAATCGTCCATGTAAAAGTCTTCCTTGATTGCCTTTGCAGCTCTAGGAAAACTCTCTTTCGCACATTGCATTAGCGTTCTCACAGCATTGAAAGCCGACGATGTCATTCCATATGTGACGACCGTCAACCAGTATTCTCTAAGCCTTTCGTGTGGGCTTTCTCTCCAGAATATCCTCTGAAGGTCCCCTTGTTCTTTCGTAATTTTTATCATTCGAAACATCATCTTGATATCTGCACTTATTGCAATCCGATGTCTTCTAAAACGCATTAATGTTTCGTGTAAGTCTTTCTGTAATTTCTCTCCAAGCATCTGCACATCATTTAGTGAGATACCTCTTTCCGTTTTGCAGCTCGCATCAAAGACGACTCTGAATTTCTTTGTAACACAGTTATGTGGTATGTGATATACCGTCTCGCTTCGGGTCATACCTTCGACAGGTCGCATATGCCCTTCTTTCTCGTACTCTCTCATAAAGTCTACGTACTTCTCTTTCAATTCAGCATCTCTTTCCAATTTCCTTTCCAAGGCAAAAAAACGCCTCTTAGCAATAAGCTCCGTGCTTCCCAAGCCTTTCTCTATCTTCTTCAAAGGAATTGTTACCACGAATCTTCCTGTTGACTCTCGCGAGTATGTCTTGACAAAATTTGCTTCCGCCAGCTCTTCTTCTTCAGTGCGAAGTGATGATGTTGGAATGTCATCTACCTGCCATAGTCTTTTGAGCAACTCGTGTAGCAACTCATTGTCTATGACCATTACATGCACTGCTCGATCATCATCGACCTCCGTTGTCTCAACCTGGTGTTTTCCCAGAACTACCTTACCAAAAATTGTTTGCATACATAGTGTACCGCATGGTTGACGCCCAAGTACAGAAATGAACGCTTCGGCCAAAACCTTGCAACTTAGTATTAGGTCTATAGGTCCTGCCTTTCCATAATCAGGGTCCGCAAAAGGGATATCTGGAAAATTGTCGTCCCCTGTCAGTGCCATGTCTTTCCCTGGTATTGATGGTCGCCATTGACCCTCTTCCGGAAGTATCCAAAATTCGTGTTCAATGGATTCATATGAATGAAAATAAGGACTAATTTTTATCATCGTTTTGTGCTTTATTTCAAATGGCTTCCCTTCTATCCTTACCAATTTGCTCGTCATTGGCGCTTTAGAAACTAGTCTTTCCTGTAGTTGGTATGTCACCAGATTTGGCTGAGCGCCCGTATCTAATAGGGCGCGTATTGGCCCATACCTCTTTCCTCCCACATTAATCCTTACCTGTGCCGTCGGCATCAAAGTTTTACCCTCTCTTTCCCCAATATTAAAACATTTAAAATATTTTTCATTTTCTTTATTTGAAGCAAAATCTTCCCTCTTAAAATCATACCATCTTACCAGGATCGCCTTTCCGAGTCTTGTGAATCAACATCTCCCCAATATTCTTTCCTCCTTTCCGAATTCAGACGAACTCTCTTACTGGAATTCCGGGCATTATCGAATCGGGTGGCCTATGGATCGGCACTTTTTGCAAGGCATCCTTTTCTTTCCATCGGTCCCTTGGAACCAGCTCGTTGCCGTCTTCTCTGTCCGTCTTTCGGGTTCTCTATTGAGAGCTTTCTGTCCAGTTGTCTTTCCTTGTGCTGTCCGTGCGCTTTGCTCATACAATAAGCGTGCCTGTGCTGATGTCATTGGGACATCTCTTTCCTCACGAATCTGTCTTTCGTTGCGTTTATATGCCGGGCGCGACTGCAGCGTGATCATTGGTGCACTTCTGCGCATGTTGTCTTGCGCACTTTCCAACGCTCTGGCACGTTTGTCGAGGAAGTCACACATTTCTTTCGCTGTCGGCTGCTCAGACAGCCTGGCTTCTTCCCACTTGCAAGCGGTTTCGGCATCCAGCTTTTCGTGAAGCATATGGACGATAATCATGTCCCAATGATTTACTGGCACACCTTGCGCTGCCAATTGCCTCATGCTTTCATGGGTGGTGTTGCTCATCTTCTGCAACTCACCAGCACGCGGACGACCAGTTAGCTCTGGCAATTTCAAAAAACGCCGCAGCAGCTCTCGGCAAGTGGCGTATTGCTTACAATAAATTTCATTGAGGCGCTTCCATGCTTCGTGGTAGTTCTGCTCAGTGAGCTGCCACTCCCCCAAAGTACGTGCTGCCTTCCCGATGAGTGACGCTCGCAAGTATGCAAATTTGTAGACCGGCGCTATTTTGTCGTTGTCGTGCACCGCAGTGACATATCTGTCCTTGAAACCCTGCCATCTCGTTATATCGCCATCAAAATCGCCCCAGGTTCATTGGACGTTATGTTGTTCAAATGGCATGTTTACCTGAACAGCAATGGGTGGTTCATTTCTTGCCGCAGGGACTGGCGCAGCCTCTTTCATCTTTCGCTTTAGAGCAGCGCATGCCATGAAATATAGCTCTTCTGTCTCTGACACCTTCCTTTCCGTTTCTACTATCACCATCACATCGCCCGTGGCTATCAGATGCCTTTCGTTGATCTTAACTTGCTCCCAAGCTTCATTCAGTACCTCCAGCCTGACTTCGGCCTCCTCTGTTGAACAATCATCGAAGGCGTCTCCTTTCACAAAGGCCAGAATCCTCTGCAGCGTGTGCTGAGCAGCCTCTAACAAGCACATGTGGCTATCTTTCGCGGCCAGATTTGTTGTCTTTCCTGTCTTTCCTGTTTTTCCCGCCTCGTTTCTCCCCATTGCCTTTTTTTAGTAATTATTTAACCTATAGTGAAGGAAAAGAAAGAAAACGAAACACAAACAAAATATGTTAATGAAAATAAATAAGAGAAATATGTTTCACATTTGGTACTCTCTTCCTTATAGGAAGGGATTTCCCAATTGCAGAAAATAATAAAGGAAATATGATCATTGTAATTATTAGTGAACACAAAGAAAAAGAAAAAATTCGTTTTGCGATATTCAAATTGGATGTCTTTGCGAATTTGTTGTTGGTGTTTAACAAGTAAATGAAATAACTACATAATTTGTCTTTCTAGTCTTTCCGCTTGCAAGCGACTTCGAATCTATGGGGTTCCCGTAATCATATTTTTGGGTTCCCTATTCGGTCTATCGGTCTTTCTCATAACAATAACAATTTGCACTCTTGTGCGTAAAGTTCAGAAACTTTTGATTAAATGGTAACTTGCACTATTGGCATTAAGTTCCATACTTTAAGTTAAAATGGTAACCTGCACTATTGGCATTAAGTTCCATACTTTCGGTCCTTCTGTCTTTCTTAAACAAAACAATATAACGCATCTAACATTCACTCATGCTCCCTTTCTTTCTTTTCTTTCGCCTATTCTTTTGCGATTTTTTTTGGAAAATACGCACTATTCTTTAGCGATTTTTCTTAGAGAATACGCACTTATGCTAATTTGCACACTTTCGATTTCTGCTAAACAGAGCAGATACTTTTTATATTTTGGAACACCACACTTTCCGGTTTTCCTTTTTTGTAAGGAAAAAAAACAATCTTACATTATAATTCTTTCGCGTCGCTCGCTCTATAAAGCTCGAAGGACCAAATGTTTAAGCTCACCGCGATAGCAATCTGTTCCATAAAAGAATTATAAATAAAACAAACGATTTTAAAGTGGAAAACCTATTGATAGGAAAAAACCACTGTTGCAGAATGTTAAAACATTCATTAAAAGAAAGACTCATGTAAGCACTACTTGTGTGAACACACCCTTTCAAGTGCTGTCAAATTCAGTGGTAGAACTGTAGGCACTGAACTGAACATGCCTAATGTCATATATGTGTCAATTTGATTCATTCTCGAATATTAACTGATCGACACTTGAAAGGGAAGGACACACAAAAGTGTAAGTATTTTGATTAAAAGAAAATCCATTGCAATCCCTAATTAATATTAAACTTTTATAATTTCAAGGAAATAATAACTTCTCGAAAAGAAAATATATTGACAGGAGGTGTTTTTATTTGAAGACTCCCAAGTCGAACCACAAATTTTTATTTCACTTTTTATTAAGTGAACTATTTTCAACAAGAAAGAGGGCCGTCTGGAACATTCTAAGTACCAGAATCACGTGTGTGCTAGCAGGCATATATATATATCAGCCATTGGACGCAAGGTGAAAAGGATTTGTCGAAGAATTGGTCCAGCGTGCAAATCCTTACTGGGCACGAGTTGGCTGCAGCATATATATGTATATATAGCACAATTTAAGGAATTGTTTCATTGTGCAAGAAATTCGATTGAGAACGTGGACTCGTGGTTGCTGAGTTGTGTTCGTGTTGCACTACGAATAATTCACCTAACGTGATCCGATTGGCAGCAGTAGAAAACTTTAGTCCTGTTGAGAAATTACCGAGATACCAACAATCTAAATAAAACGCTGGTGAGTACCTTTTTGATTTGATTGTGTTTTTTGGGTTTTGCTATTGGTTTGATATCCTGTGGGTGTGAGATTGGTGAGTAAAAAAGGTAATTTGTTGGGCTAGTCTTATTTCGATCAATCTTGAATAATGCCACCAAAACCCAAAATAAAGGGCGCTATACAACCCACCGATGTTAATGATAGCGACAGTCAAGAAGACGATCTTCTTAACGCAACAATACGTATTGCTGGACAAGCAGCAGCGAACGCTCAAGATTCATCGATGGAAGTCAAGTTGAGTGAGATGATGCAACAGATTCAGAATCTCCGGGTTGAGGTAGAAAAAAACGCTCAAGGTTCATCGATTGAAGTAAGGCTGAACGAAATGATGCAACAGATTCAAAATCTCCGGGTTGAAGTAGAACAAAGTAATCTTCTAGCACAGGCCTCAACGACATCAAACAATATGAAACCAGAAAGTAACGATCCATTAGCAACAGCTTTAAGCGAGTTGAGTCGCACGTTGTCTGTATCGCGTCCAGAGTATACTAGAAAATTATATGATCTCCCCGAGTTTGATGGGACTCCAGAGGTCTGGCCGATGTTCAAAGAGGCCTTTACGATGACAACCAGTGAATATAAATACGATGAACGTCAGAATATGCTTCGCCTTCAAAAGGCTTTAAAAGGCGAAGCATATGAAGCAGTGGACTGTCTTCTAATTCACAGTAGAAATGTTCCACAAATAATGAAGTCTCTTGAAGAGAAGTTTGGTAGGGCGGATCAGCTTATTTTAAGTCAGTTAGCTTAAGTGAGAACTGTTGCTCCTATTTCTGAGTCCAGCATTGAGCAAATTATTCCCTTCGCAACCAAGGTTCAAAATGTAGCTTCATTTTTAGAAGCAGCAGGTGGTAAACAACATTTAGCAAATCCATCACTAATGAACGAGCTCTTACGAAAGCTGCCAGTGCAGAGACAGATAGATTGGGTGCGACACATGAAGACCTTGAAAGTAGAACCAACAGTTAAGCACTTCAGCGAGTGGTTACAGGAACTATCTAGCGTGGTGAATACGATTTGCATCAACTTCAGTGAACAACCAAAGCGTGCTGAAAATCGTGGTGGAGGCCAAGCAAGATTCTTCCATGCGGATGTGGCAGAACGCATTCGACACGGACAACGTTGCTTAGTTTGTTCTGGTGAGCATGAAACTGGCCAATGTGACAAGTTTATCAATATGAGCCTTAAGCAACGGTGGCGATTTGTGCGTCGGAAGAGACTTTGTTTCAATTGCTTAAATGAAAAACACTACAGTAACAGCTGTGATAGGAAGCACACATGCAACGACAAGAACTGTACGAAGAAACTCAATGGGCTGCTACACTATGTTTCTAGTAACACCGAACCTGATGGCAGACATGATACACTTCATCCACAACGTCATGTCTTTACTAACTCGGCCAACCATCCAGAGTCTACAAATCTTCTCTTTAAAGTTCTACCTGTAAAGTTATTCGCCAACGGGAAGGAAGCTACTTGCTACGCGCTTTTTGATGAGGGATCGGCATTTTCACTAATCAACAAGAACCTTGCGGACCGCCTTGGCTTGAAAGGAAAAAGGGAAAACTTGAAGTTACAGTGGTTTGGTGACAAAACAGTGACAGAACAGTCAAGTAAAGTTGACATGGTAATATCTGGTGTGAACCAAAACGCGAAGAAGTTTTCCTTTAAAGGCATTAGAACCGTGAAAGATCTTCGGCTGCCTACACAGTCAATGAACATGAACGAGCTTGCAATGAGATACCGACACATGAAGAAGATAAATGCTCTCAGCTATAATGACGCCACCCCCGAATTGCTGATTGGACTCGACAATGCTCACTTGGGTGTCGCTAAGAGAACAGCCGCAGATGGATGGAAAGGACCTGCCGTGATCTTAACAAAACTTGGATGGGTCGTTTACGGTTCTGAAAACGACTGTAGCGAAGATAAACGCAACCATATCTTCCTTGCTCGAGCTACCGGTGACGATGAAGATGATTTGGAGCAACTCGTAAGAAACCATATCGCCGATGAAAATTTGGGAGTAAGCATCGTCGAGAACAAAATTGAATCACATGAGCTTTCCAGAGCCAAAAATTTACTTGAGAAGACCACAGTACGCCTCGAAAATGGTTTCGAAACAGGATTATTATGGAAGCACGATAATGTGGAACTACCTGACAGCAAAGAAATGTCCAAGAAAAGGTTCCTGAGCTTAGAAAAAAAGTTTCAGCGAGATGAAAATTTTCGACAGGATTACATTCGTATTATGGCTGACTACGAGAACAAAGGCTTTGCCAGGAAACTGAGGGAAGATGAAATTTCAGTTAAGAGCCAGAAGATCTGGTACCTACCACACTTTGGCATATATAACCCCAATAAGCCAGGCAAACTCCGCCTAGTATTCGATGCTGCTGCAGAGGTGGAAGGGATTTCGCTAAATTCAACACTGCTTTGCGGGCCAGACTTATGTGAACCACTGGCCACCGTGTTGATGAAATTTAGGCAGAAGCCAGTAGCCATATGTGCCCATATAGTCCAGATGTTTCATCAGGTAAAAATATGCAAGGCGGACCAAACATCGCAACGATTTCTATGGAGAGCTGATAGCCGTGATCCGATTGAAGAATTTGCAATGACAGTGATGACGTTTGGAGCAAAGTGCTCGCCATCTTCCGCGCAGTACGTAAAAAATAAAAATGCGAATGACTTTCAAGCGAAACATCCTGAAGCAGTAGCCGCGATTACCAATAATCATTTTGTGGATGATTACGTCCACTGCTTCTCCAGCGAAAGCGAAGCAATGCGAGTGACTGAGTAAGAAACCATATCGCCGATGAAAATTTGGGAGTAAGCATCGTCGAGAACAAAATTGAATCACATGAGCTGGCCAGAGCCAAAAATTTACTTGAGAAGACCACAGTACGCCTCGAAAATGGTTTCGAAACAGGATTATTATGGAAAGACGATAATGTGGAACTACCTGACAGCAAAGAAATGTCCAAGAAAAGGTTCCTGAGCTTAGAAAAAAAGTTTCAGCGAGATGAAAATTTTCGACAGGATTACATTCGTATTATGGCTGACTACGAGAACAAAGGCTTTGCCAGGAAACTGAGGGAAGATGAAATTTCAGTTAAGAGCCAGAAGATCTGGTACCTACCACACTTTGGCATATATAACCCCAATAAGCCAGGCAAACTGCGCCTAGTATTCGATGCTGCTGCAGAGGTGGAAGGGATTTCGCTAAATTCAACACTGCTTTGCGGGCCAGACTTATGTGAACCACTGGCCACCGTGTTGATGAAGTTTAGGCAGAAGCCAGTAGCCATATGTGCCGATATAGTCCAGATGTTTCATCAGGTAAAAATATGCAAGGCGGACCAAACATCGCAACGATTTCTATGGAGAGCTGATAGCCGTGATCCGATTGAAGAATTTGCAATGACAGTGATGACGTTTGGAGCAAAGTGCTCGCCATCTTCCGCGCAGTACGTAAAAAATAAAAATGCGAATGACTTTCAAGCGAAACATCCTGAAGCAGTAGCCGCGATTACCAATAATCATTATGTGGATGATTACGTCCACTGCTTCTCCAGCGAAAGCGAAGCAATGCGAGTGACTGAGCAAGTTATTTGGATACATGCGCAAGGTGGATTTGAACTAAGAGGGCTTGTATCCAATTCGACACAAGTCAATGAGAAATTCAACAGCCATGATGCTCAACAACCTGTCTTAAGTCTCGACAAAGGTGATACTGAATGCAACCAAAAGGTGCTCGGCATGCACTGGGACACTAAAGAAGATCGACTTAAGTTCATGCTGGGTTTTGGAAGAGTTGACCCTGAACTACTGAGAGGAATCAGAAAGCCAACTAAACGTGAAGTGCTTAGAATAATGATGTCAGTGTTTGATCCATTCGGAATAGCTGCAGAATACTCACTGATGGGAAAACTGTTGGTGCAGATTACATGGCGGAAGCAGATCGAGTGGGACGAGACCACTCCCGAAGAGGCAACTGAAACATGGATCAAATGGCTTGAAATGCTTCAGGAGGTAAAGAAAATCAGTATACCTCGATGCTACGATAATGCATTTTCAACAAAGCCGGTTGAGCTACACATCTTTACTGATGCAAGCGAACTGGCATACGCTACAGTGGCCTATTGGAGAATCCAGGGAGCACCAGAATCACAAGCCTGTTTGGCATACGTATTAGGTAAGACCAAGTGCGCACCACTCAAGTTAACATCAATACCCAGGCTCGAATTGCAATCTGCTGTGCTGGGTTCTAGAATTCGTAAAACAATATTGTCCAGCCATGACGTAGTGCCAATTCGAGTGATAATGTGGAGTGATTCAAAGACAGTCCTGTCGTGGATTCAATCAGATCACAGGCAATATAAACCATACGTTGCACATCGGGTGAATGAAATCCTGGAAAATACATTTGTTTCAGATTGGCGTTGGGTTCCAAGTGCCCTTAATCCAGCTGACTTTCGAACAAGATTGAAGGACAGGAAACGCGAATCATTTTGGGTGAAAGGGCCTAAGTTCTTGCTGGAAAACGAAACAAAGTGGCCAAAGACTGATCTCCATGAGAAAACAAAAGAAGAACTCCGTCCGAAACTAACTGTTCTTCATGTTCACTTGAGCAACGACGTTTTTAATAAATATTCCAGTTTTACCAAGCTAAGACGGGTGATCGCACTTATGTTGCGTTTTCACGATAATTGCCTCAGTAAGATGAAGAACACTTCAAGAATGTATGGCGGACCAACAGCAAAGGAACTCGAAAAAGCGGAGCTGTTGATTGTACGTCGTGTGCAATTGGAGACCTTTCCAGCAGAATACGAGTGTTTGAAGAAAAATAAGCGATTACAGAACAGCAGTCGTTTATGGAAGCTGACACCTTGTATGGATGACACAGGAGTGATGCGATTAGATGGTCGCATCAGTCAGGCAATCGCAGTCCCACCAAGAACCAGGAGGCCTATAATAATACCGAAAGATCACTATGTCACCGAAATCATTATAGATTACTATCACAGGAAATGGAAGCATCAGAATCAAGGAACAATTATCGCCGAATTGCGTCGAACATATTGGATACCAAATATCAAAACGGCAGTGCGGCATGCAGCTAAAAGGTGTCAGGAATGCAAAAACGGAAGAGCAATGCCGATTGCACCGCAGATGGGACAACTACCGGAAGACAGGCTTACCCCTTATGTTAGACCATTTACCTACGTAGGTCTAGACTACATGGGACCATTTTCAATTGTGATAGGGCGGCGTAACGAGAAACGGTGGATTGCTCTCTTCACCTGTTTAACTACACGCGCAATCCATTTGGAGATAGCAAGGGATCATACAACGGATACCTGTCTGATGTGCATTCGAAACTTTATCAACAGAAGAGGAACTCCAGTGCGGATACGATCCGACAACGGAACAAATTTCGTGGGAGCTGATCGCGAGCTGAAACGGCAGGTGATCGAGTTTGAACACAACAGGCTTGCAGATGTACTCGCAAACCAAAACATCGAATGGATTTTCAATTGTCCTCTAAATCCACATGCAGGAGGCTGCTGGGAGCGCCTGGTACGTAGCGTAAAAAGAGGAATGGGGCATGCAGTGTATAGCGAAAGTCTTCAAGAACACACCCTGTACAGTTTGATGTGTGAAGCCGAAAACATAGTCAATTCGCGCTCACTAACTCACATTCCGCTGGATTCACACTCAGGTGAACCCTTAACTCCCAATCATTTTCTCTTAGGTACAGCAAACTCAGAGCAGACGCCCCATCCACATGAAGAAAATCTACGTGCTACAAGAAAACAGTGGCGAAAGGTCCAACAGATGCAGCAAAGGTTTTGGAAAAAATGGATAGCAGAATACCTGCCAGATTTGTGCCGTAGAACAAAGTGGTACCAACCAGTGAACCCACTCTTAGTCGGTGATGTTATTCTCGTCTGTGACAGTACGATTCATCGATCCAGGTGGCCTATGGGCCGAATTACTAGAACGTTCCAGGGAAGGATGGCCAGGTGAGATCAGCAGAAATACGAACTAAATCGGGAATAATTAAGCGACCAGCATGCTTATTGGCTAAACTAGATGTTGGTGAATCTAAAGTGTCAGAGATTCACGGGGTTCGGGATGTTGCAGAATGTTAAAACATTCATTAAAAGAAAGACTCATGTAAACACTACTTGTGTGAACACACCCTTTCAAGTGCTGTCAAATTCAGTGGTAGAACTGTAGGCACTGAACTGAACATGCCTAATGTCATATATGTGTCAATTTGATTCATTCTCGAATATTAACTGATCGACACTTGAAAGGGAAGGACACACAAAAGTGTAAGTATTTTGATTAAAAGAAAATCCATTGCAATCCCTAATTAATATTAAACTTTTATAATTTCAAGGAAATAAAAACTTCTCGAAAAGAAAATATATTGAGAGGAGGTGTTTTTATTTGAAGACTCCCAAGTCGAACCACAACCACTATTGAAACTCTTTATTATAAATTATCAACCGATTCTTTCGGCGTCTTTCCAACAACTAACTTTCGATATAAATTCTTTCGATAAATTTGTATACTAATACATATACATTTTAGTTTCGTTCTTACTAATACAGCTTTGCTTATATAAAAAATCTGATACATCGAACGACAAGACTTTTACAAACAAAGAAATGCTTGTCGTCCGATACATCTACATACAGGAGTCGATTATGCAGGTCCATTCGAGATCAAAATGATTGATAGAGCAGGCGAGCAGATAATAAGACAGAAATGTTGGGTTTCCGTTTTTGTCTGTCTCAAAACCAGAGCAATGCACATTGATTTGGTATCAAATCTTCATCAGTTGCATTTATTGCTTGTAACGAAAGGTTTATAGCGCGAAGGGGAAGGTGCGAAAGATTATACAGCGACAATGGTACAGCCTTTGTCGGTGCAGCGAAAGAATTACGGAAGGCGAAAGAGCGTTGGCTTACGCAGGATACTTTCGAACACTTGTGCTTGAAAGGGACGGAGTGGAAATTTATGGCTCCCGCCGCGCCACATCAAGGTGGCATATACGAAGCAGCGGTTAAGTCCGTGAAATACCATTTGACAAGGATAGCAGGAGGGGAGGTGCTGGTATATGAGCAGTTCTTGACATTGCTCACTGGCATAGAAGCGATCTTAAATTCAAGACCATTGCATCCACTAAGCGATGATCCAAATGACTTACAGGCGCTAACGCCAGGACATTTTCTGGTGGGCGAGCCTCTGGTGTTGCCGCTGCCGTTTGTTACTACTGAATTACCAAACACGAAGGGCATAAAATTATGGAGAGAACGGAAGGCAATGCTATCACATTTCTGGGTTAGATGGAAGGAAGAATATCTATCTACACTTTATGAGCGAAAGAAATGGCGCAAGGAGAAGTACGGACTGAAGGAAGGGCAGTTATGCATAATCAAAAGCGAAAATTTCCCACCATCAGCATGGGCGATGGGGCGTATACTAAGACTCATTCCGAGCAAGGACGGACTGGTGCGAAGCGTGGTCATACAGACGCAAACCAATCAACTTACCAGACCGGTACAGAAGATCTGCTTCTACCGATGGAAGAGCCGGAATGATTTATTATTATTATTGATATAGTAGGTAATATGGTATAATTTGAGAAAGTAATTAAATAAAATGCGAAAGGGTGGAAAATCGCATGAGTTCTGGCAACTGTGCATCCAATGTTTTCCTATAGAAGAAGGTAAAATATACATATAAGAACTTAACGAAAGAAAGAGCTTGTTCTGCGAACAACTCTAACGAAAGTTAGTCTTAGGAAAGATCTTGATCGTGACGGAATAAAATGTTCATAGTGGTTTTTTTATATAATTTTTCCACTTTGAAAAATGTTGTGTTTTCTTTCTAATATTTTGAAGGTGGTTTTTATACAGTCCGCTTCGCTACGATACATATACTTCGACCAAAAAAAAAATTTCTAAAAATCCGAAAAATTTCTAACTTTAAACTAGGATACTCTGAATCGACCTAAATTAAATCAATTCTAATCGGGTTTTCTCAAGCTAACTCGGGCCTCGTTGGGCGCCATCTGTAACGATAATAAATTAAATGAAAATTATTAAGAATGAAAGGAAACATGCAAATAGAAATTCCACCCATTACCCAACGCACAAGACGGGGTCCGTGAGACTCAAAAACTTAGCCCTCACGCCATCTGTAACGTTGATATTAAAATAGAATCCCTATTCACATTGGGAAACGATACTTCACACGCTGCTCCCATCTTCTTTAACTTTATACAAGGACCGTGAGGCAAAGGAAACTCTGCCTCGCGCCATCTGTGATGTTAATATTCAATAAGAAGGTGCATACGGAAAAACAGCATGGGGATCCGACTCGTTTGCAAACACCTAACCTCATCACCCAAATACCCGGTGGATATTCAAGATCCCAAATCAGACGCCTATTAACAACCCAAACCCGAGAGGAAGCAGACAGAGATAGGCACCTAACATGCTTTGGCTCTTATGCCAAAGCCCAGCAATCTTTCCGTCCATCGCCTGTGTACAGATGTATCTAATGCCCCTATACTCATGACATACTTACATCTCAAAATGGTAGCCTCCAGCTCTATCAACTCCTCTCTCATTTCCCTCCAAAAATTCTCAAATTCTCATCCATCCCTCTCACAGAAACGAAAACTATCCATCGGCCTACCATAGGTACTGACTACAAAACACCGTAGAACAGCCTAGAGGGTACCCGATGGCATATTCCCGTCTATCCGCTGCAAGTGCTAGGTGTTCTGCTCGCAGCTATATCACTCAGTAGCCTACACCTGTAAACCATAACCTTACTCATACCCCACTGATGAATCTAAAGTCAGAAGACTATCTTTATTATCACGGCATCAAATTCCCAGAGTTTAGGCTCCAGTTAGCCTCTAAGTGTTTAGACACTATCAGGTCGCTTTGTCGTGAATTGGGATGGAAGCAACCTTATGTCGGCAACGCCTTCTTCCTCGCCGGCTACTCGTTAAAAGTAACGGGAAGGACGGCATGCGACAACGTAAGGTTGTGGCCGAGATCGACCGTCTCGTTGGCCGGCAGCACCCATGCCACAACTAGCTCAGTCAGGCCATGGGCACTTGCTCCGGGATCTACCTGACCGGTGTTACCTCTTATTATCCTGCCGACCGTTGAACCCTGGTGATCGAGTTCGAATAAGTATTTTAATATGCTTGATGGCCCTCATAACTTTCAAAAACTCGATCATACCGAACTGACTGAATATAAAGTCGAACCCAAAGCTGCACCTCTTAACGCAATGTGAATAATCCTAGTCTGAAAGTAAGAAGCCCTGTCTGTTCTACTGTCCTAACACATATAACGCCAGCACGTAAGTATTTAATCTAATGCGTACCTTAGATGGTTGAGGCAGCTACGGCTTATTACTATCATCATCGTGTCCAGCAGCCGTAATGAAGTGCTGGGCACGGATGTCGAGGTGTGTCACCTTGTAGGGAGGGAGGATCAAGGCTGTTAAATAACCCTCCAGGCCTCTCAACCCACCCATTTCAATATAGAAAATCATCTCTCTCTATATTGACCGTGGTTGTCCGCGGACCAATGAGTCCCCACGACTCAGAAAGATTTATGGGCAACCCCTTAACTAAAATAGCAAGCAGAAAATTCGCTTGCTTACTTCAACAACTCAATCATAATCAAAAAAAAAAACTACAAAGAATCTAATCTCAAAAACTCTAATCTCAAAAAAAAAGGAAAAAGAAACCACACACACATCACATTTCCTTAGCCAAGGAAGTAAGAGGGGTACCACCCTCCCTCGGAAAAGCTTACTCCATGATCAAATGCATTATTGCATCTTGTTACTGAAATCTATAAGTCTTCAAATAAACGAAATAAGAATACTGGAAAAATTTCTATAAACGTTATAAAAACGGAAAAGTCTTTTATTAATATTCTATAATCTTAATAACTTGCTTACATCTACCTTAAAGGATGTAAAAGGAATCCTTATACTTTATAAAAATCTATAGTTATAATCCTGAGTGTGATTTATTTATCATCAGGAAAGTTTTTAAAGATATAGCAGATATCTATTTTGCAACAAAAGTTATTTCTATTCAAGGAATCTTTGCCTGAATTGTTATGATTATCTTCAAAAATGTAAAAACAATTCTTTATTAACGTTGGAGATCTGATATTTTCTATGAAGATTCGAATAATTTCCAAAAATAAAGTTAATTTGATTCAGATCTTATTTAATGATTTTATCTTAGGTGACTAAAAGATATTCATACAGTGTACAAAAAGAAAATTAACAAATAAAACAAAGTGAGAGAGAGAGCAAATATGGTATAAACCGAACGCACTGATAAAATGAAGGTATAAATTCTCAACGTTTTACGCGACGGTATAAACTAAACCGGAGAACTATATTCGATAGTTTTGATAAGAAATGGACTAATACCAATCGCAAGAATAACCGATGTTATGACCAAACCGTGGTCGAGTGCTATTAACTAATCCCACAACACAAAAATGCACAATCAAAAATCACGATGTAAAAAAAAAGGTACCATATACACAAGATCACAATTCGTTTTCTTGCGTATAATCGATCATATATAATTTATAAGTAATATAATGTCATAATATATTTTAAAAGTAATACGGCACTGTCAATAGGACAGTGGAGATTTTATGGTTTAAGTAGCGTATCCTAGGAAGTGCACTCCAGAGCTAGGCTGTAAATGTAAGTATGGTTAAGTAAGACTACTATGACACTACCTTATATCCGTAGGGATATCACTCTGATATGCCTAACGCTTCTCAAAAGTGTTCCTGTTTATGATTCGTGAATAGGACGAAGACGATTACGACAAAAGAAGAAGGTATTTGAGTAAGGAATCGCGACCGAAATAAAAAAAAAGAATCTTGGCTTTAAACTCCGTATATATTGGAGGTAGCCGTGGCTAAAATCTACTTAATGGTACGCTTAACCGCGTGTGGTTACCGAGCGTGACTGTGTAATAGCCCCGGTTTAAAGAATAAAAAAAAAAATTATGATTCGAATTCAAACGCGGCGTTCAACGCGAACGTTTTTGGTCGCTACCGGCACGAGATACAGGAAAAAAGGATAAAAATTTAAATTGTCTTAATGACTGAAGGGTAATTGTTTACCATGACCATGACACGTTAATGTATTGATATTTCAAAGATCAAATTCACCGCAAAACAAAATATTAGACTTGAAATAGATATCTTAAAAATCGACCGAAATTGGCGAGGATGTAGTCAGAATTGTGCGCGTACGCGATAAGTCTAAAATAAGTAAGTTATGAGCACGGGCTCTGAAAATAATTCATCAAAATTAAGCAAAAATCAATCTAAAATACCATCAATGCTTTACAATATATGATCTGTGCCCTTTTTCTTTTTCAAGTTTCAAAACACTGTTTATAAATTGTTTCAATATGTTCAAAAGAAAACTTTATGCTCTCTTGCCACCGTCCGTGGACAATAAATTCTGATTATGTACGCTTCGCTTAACGCGACGTACTCGGACGAATGCTACTTGTGACTAGTGAGTTGTGCACCAGAGCTTCACGCTGAAATAATCATAAAACAAACAAGCACTTTATACATAAACACAAAAATAGGATCGTTATAATAATAATAATAATTTTAACTATATGCCTGTAAGACCCAAGGTCTTTTGAATGCAAACTGCACGGCAATAGTTAGAAGGAATAGAAAGATAGGAAAGATTTTTTTGTTGGTACAATGGATTGAGAAATAAGTGATATCTATCTCATGAAAATCCCACGGCTGGCGTCCAGTTGAAGCTGGGGGAATATTGAAAAGTTACTGCCCAGGCTGGGGCTCGAACCCACAACTCTTAGGTTAGCAACCAAGCACTTCATCCACTGTACCATTGCCACCCGCTGTTTAAAGATATTATTTTATCATAAATGTTACACAATGTACAGGATCAGGTGGATGTTGAGATGAATAATGCGGAACTGCTGCGGATATAGGACCGGCATCTGTGTTGATACACACGCCAGACGTCCTGGTGTGTGAAATTCCCGCGATGAAAATCAAGGAGAGCGTTATGGTAATCCCACGGCGTATTCTTGAAGTTCCCACGAAGTAATCCTCAGGATAAGAAAGGTATGTGAAAATGCCTCGACTGTTGCGCCGACAGGGCGATAGTGAAGAGATAATGTCTGGAAGTACCAGCTTCTATCAATAGAACGTTATCAAATTAGGTTCCGGAGAACAGGATGTCATCAACAATGTGCCTCGGAGGATTGAGTTGGCGTTCCAATAGGGAAAAGCCTTGTATAGTGCCTCAATCTATGGCACAGAAGGTGAAGAATGTCGCCTCCTTTTTTAAAACACATGTATGGCGCCGGTATTTGTGATAAAAATCCAGCAAATCACCTCGCCTCGCTTATGTTGCCTTAGGTGGAGTGTTGAAAGATGAGGAGGAAGTGAAAGAGTCCTCCGTTTGTCCACAAAAAAAAAAGAAAAAGGTGGTGCGGCTGGCGTGTGGCCAGGTTGCTTACGTAGGTGAGCCGACTAGCGGATCAACGCCTCGTTTGGTCCTGACACATACAATACCAGCCGGCACAGACGATAAATGTCGTATTTCTTATGATGCGAGGGGTACGCACAATGGTACCCACTTCTAAATCTGCTCTCTAATGCGAGATGCAGTTTCTTCTCCTCTTTTTTTTTTGTTTAAAAGAACACAGTAGGTGCAAAATTATTTTGGCCACATAAAACTTTAATCCTCGTCGGGGGTTTAATTATATAATATATGTATTGATGGCCCGAAATATTCCAGATTTCGGTGGTAAAAATGGCTTCTAACTCCGCTGGTGGATGTCCTGGCGACTGCTTGTGCTTTCTGCAGGATCGTGTTCCTGATTACCAGGCATATCCTCTAGCGTCCTGATGATGTTCCCACCTATGCCACATGTAGGAATTCGATTTATTAAAATCTGGCCACATGGTTTGGTATGCATGAAATATTCCGATAATTTCCAAATATAAACTTACCTGATGATGTATACGAATCCCCTAATAGAACTGATGGATGGAAGTAAAAAGAATGCATTTAATGCAATTCTTCTTTTAATCTTCCATAAAAAAATAAGAAATCGCGACAGCGACAAAAAAAAAATGGCTTGTAACTTGATGTTCTGGAGCAGATTTGTTCTCGATTGAACGATGGTCTTCTTCAAAATGGGGTATCTTTTGTCTGGCTTCCTGGATTGTGTTTCCACGTTCCACTCAGCCAACGCCCAGTTTTCCAGTAAGAATTCTTACGTTTCAATTCATAATTTCGTGTGTCGTTGACGTCAATGTCGGTAAGTAGTTGCAGGTTTTGTTGTCTGTTCACAATTTTCTGATTTCTAGTGACCTGCATTTTGCTTATATTGTGAGTATGACATGATACATAGATATGCATAAAATTTTCGCTACTGCGCATGCTCACCTGTCAAAAAAGTGACAGATACTAAGATCGGGTTGAAATATATGCAATTTAGTGAACACTGCGCTGATTAGAGCGGATGTGTTTATCTCGACGTAAAGTCGAATCGTTTGCCATTTCTGTCAATGAAACTGTCATCACGGCAATACTACCGGCATTCTTTTCCTGAATGTTCTTTTCACCTTGAATATATGATTTTGACTTAGTTTTGGCAAACGTCACTAGCTATAATTACGAAACCACTGACACAATTATATCTGTCATGTCAAGTGTGAGTTCGTATTTGCCAATTTATCACGTCATGTCAACTTTTCTGCTGTCAAGTGACTAATACAGTGAAACAAGATTTAGGTAGATAATTCTGCTGGACCATAGGGAACAAAAAAAGAAAAGGGAAATAATCTTGTGTCCCCGATGACGTCAGTAGTGAACATAATGCTACTCACACTGATTACGATTGTCATCTGTCAGTATAAATTATTCTTGAATGGTTTAGGGGTTCTATTGGAATATCTGTCAGACAAACTGCTTGCGCTAGATAAATCGAACTGCATTTGAGCTACGGCCCTTGGATGGAAAGAGTAAAATCAAAGTATAGTTAAAAAATGGAATTTCGCAATCTGACGTTCGCCTCACAGGCAGAATTCATTTCGTTTACAAGCTTCAGAAGGAGTACACACCGTCCTGCAGATTGCTGTGTAAATCACACATTGTGTGGTTCTGCATGTTGGTCAAGCAAAATATCCGTAGCGACACTTTCTGGTCGCCTATCGCTCAAAAATCACACTTCCATGGGAATGGCGAACTGCGCATGTCTTGGAAATTCTCTTTTGAAAGTGGAGGCCATGTAGCTTCCATGAGAAGTGGAATGTGTTCGTCGGGGTGGATTCTAGCTGTGGACTCATATTTAATGGCGGACCATAGTTTCCGTGCGTTCAGCACAATGTGAGTCGACAATCGGTTTGCCCGATAGATGGCACCAGTTTCGAACATCTATTGTAGTTGGAGGGCAAGTAGGTTTTTCCTACGAAGTCATTGGAGGGCAAGAAAGTTTTTCCCTACACGCTTGTACGGACTAAGATTTTCTAATCCTGCGATAGTAGAATACTCCCCTTGGGTATTCTTCACCAGTGTTTTGAGTAGGTTTCTCTAATTCGCTGGTAGGTCAAGCGGTATTTGACCATACACACTAGTCGGTTTTCGAATAGTCGTTCGCATTTAAAAATTTACTTTAGTGGGTTTCTTATTATATATCCGGTCTTGTAGACTCTTATCCTTTGCGTCGGTAGCGACCAGCCGCGTCTGTAATTCAACGTCGCGTTTATTTTTTTTTTGTCGTTTTTCACTAGCCTATGGCGCTTGTCACTCTTCTTAATTTTTTTTTATTCTTTTTTCACTCGAGTTAATCGAGTTTATCTGATATTTGAACCCTCATAAATCGCGTTAGTTTGAACGTTTTTTGTCATCCCGTTATCGTTTATATCCGACAGGTTTTTGCCTTGAGTCGAGCTAACTTACGAAAATTTTGTCTCCACGCATTAAGCGAATCAATATAGAATCGACATCACTTATAGCTTCACCCTGCCAAACGATCACGAGATAGCAGTAGCTAACTCGTGAAGCTTCAACTGTAGTAAACTATTATAGTGTAGAAATATATTTGGTTTTTGTTATTAATAATCATTTCTAGGTGACGCTGAAGTGCACTTCAAAATTACCTGCGAATGAATGCGGATTTAACTCTACCATAATCATCTGGTAGCACACTTGCCAATATAAACTTTTACAAATATATTTTTTTTTACTTTTACACTATATTACTGTTGATTGCATGATTGTTTTATTGAATATACGGCTGGATGCGAAGTGTATCCATACGTATAGGGTATTTTGCATGAATATTGATTTACCTATATATATATACGTACTGATTTAGAAGATTCATTCTAAGCCAGTTTATTCTCGACTCATTGCTGAATTAGTTCAATCGTTTTACTCGTTCGTCCGTTTTAAAAACACCGTCTCGATCAGGGGTCGTTTTAGTCGTCCCGTAGATTGGAGTAGCGAATCACTGCTACCTTGAGTATCCCCGGGGATACTATTTGAGCCGTTATCGTTGATAGGGCTTACAACGATAACGTTTCGTAGCGCCGCGGTAGGAAGTTTCCCTTTTAGTATCAGCTTCCATATAAAAGAATAGATACCGGGTTTTGAATAGCTTCCGTAGAAATTAGCTATAAATAATTTATAACAATTTTGATATTTTTTTTTTAAAACATATACCCACTTGAATTTTCAATCTTCACATAATCTTGCTATTATGATATTAAGTTTTTAGGTATTCAAGACGCATAGTCTAGTAGTTTAAGCTTTCTTTTTATCCATGTTGATAATTTCGAAATTCATATTACCTCTTTGAATAGGGATTAAGATTTCAAGAAAATTTACAAAAGAACAAAGTTTCATTGATTAGGATAAAGTTCAATAAAATTCTTATTTAAGTTTTAATTAGGATCTGTTAGATTTAAGAAAAATATATTAATAAAATACTAAGATTTTATAACGATTTGAAAAGAAATTTTTGAAGTTGAATTACTTTTTGCTTTATGGAAAATTTACATTTCAGAATGATAGGGTAAATTAGTTATAGGGAAGGTGGTCCCCCTCGCTTTTCTCTGGAGCTGAACAAGGTGTAGTACGGTTGTACATTCTTAAGGTTTTTTCTGGTGCAGATTCGGAAATTAGTTTAGGATTCCGATGATAGGTGCTGGAAATAGATAGTGATATTATGTGAGCAGGCAAATTATTGCTTGCTTATCATGTCAAGGGGTTGCCCGATAACATAATTGAGTTTTGGGGACTCATAGGTCCGCGGACAACCACGGTCAACACCGAGAGAGTTGGTTTTCGGTGTTGAATTGGGTGGGTTGAGAGACCAAGGGGGATCGGTTTACATCTTAGATCCTCCCCCCCCTCAGAGTTAGTCACCTCTGCATCCACGATCAGCATTTCAACGTGGCAGCTGATCGTGTCGATGGTAACTATTCGCCATGACTGCCACCAAGACCTATGGCTAGTTTTTTTTAATACTTACGTGTTACGTTCCTGGTGTTAGTATAATAATATAATCAGAATTCTTCTCTTTCGGTTTTCGTTTTCTCACATTCCCATAAGAGGTGCATCTATGAATCGTCTTACCTTGCAATCAGTTCGCTACAATCTTTACTTCAAAGGTTATGAGGGCCCTTAAGCACTTTAACATTATTATTCGAGCTCAAACATCAGAGCTCAACGGTCGGCAGCAAAAAAAGAGGTAACACCGGTTGCATAGATCCCGGAGCAAGTGCATACGGCCTGACTGAGCTAGTTGAGGCTAGGGTGCTGCCGGCCACCGCGACGGTCGATCTCGACCACGACCCTGCGTTGTCGCATGCCGTTCTCGACAGCTATTTTTACCAAGTAGTTGTTGAGAAAGGGGGCGTTGCCGGCATGGGATTGCTTCCATCCCATTCACTCGGAGTCAGACGAAGGTAGCTAGACGTAGAAGTGCATACCGGAGTAGAATCTCTGGAAGGGCTATTGAAGGTTTATTGATAAGGGCACGACAGGTCTAGGTACTTTCGAAGGGATTAAAGTAGGGTCCTTGGTTTTCAGGTGTAGGCTACCACACATGTGAGCTGCAAGCGGAACATCTAGCTGTTGCGGTGGATAGGCGTAAACATGCTGCCAGATACCCTCTAGGTTGTTCTACGGGGTTTTGTAGTCAGCACCTATGGTAGGCTGGTAGATGGTTTGCGCTTCTGTGATGAGAATGGAATGGAAATTAGAAGGACGGGGAGGGGAGTAGGAAGAGCAAGAGGCCAAGTTGAGGAAGTGTAAGTATGTCTATATTAGGAGTACTACGTACACTGAGGCATGGTTGGATGACGATGGAGTTGCTGTTCCTTGGCGAGGATCAAGCATAAGCGGGGCGCTTGTTTCTTCTTGCTTCCTCTCTGGTTTGTGTTGTTAATGGGCATCAGGTTTGGACCTTGGATATCCATAGGATGTTCGGTGTAGGTTCGTGGGTCTATTGGCGGGCACAGGGTGGATATATTAACCAGCCCATTTTTATCATCTTCTTAATTTTCTTAATTATAATTTACGTTACAGATTGTATTCATGTAGGTGCCAATGGTCCCGCGGTGCTTAAATATATAAATTTTCAGGAAATGCAGCTTGCTGGGGAGCGGCATCCGTGTCTAAGCACGCGCCAGACGTCCTGTTGAGTTAAAGTTGGATTGGATATTGTTGCTTCTGAGATCTTGGTGGATATCTTCAGCCTATCGTCTCTGGGTTTCCTCCTTGATGGGAAATTCCTATACGATATGCCTTGAAGGTCGTAGATCCAACATCTAAGAGTGGGTTTGTCACGATATATATATAAATTTTTGGGTGTGGCGGAAGGTGTCGTCGGGTTGACGAAACGTTCGCCCCGTTTAGGCACAAAAAAAATGATTTTATGCAATAAAATGGGCGGTGGAGTCTCCGTCGCCGAGTAAGTTTATGCGTGGTGAATATCACGCTAATCCTCCGTAAAAGCAAGGAAGAAAGACCAAGTCTGGTTGCTGTGTGCACCGGGCACGGATATACGTATATTTCATAAAAAAAACTCAGCACACATGTGTACAGCATGCGCTCATCTGAGCCGACGTAAATTGGCCAGAAGAACAACTGCTCCCAGGGACAAAATGGTTCTGTAAGAACAACTCCCGGGCCGTCCTGTCGATTCTTCTTGGTGTGTAGGGCATTAATAGCCCTCCGACTCCAGTCGATGGTCAATCCTAAGAAAGGTAGACAGCCGATTAACATGTTGAACATGTGGTATGGTCGCCAGACATTTTTCAATGTCGGCCAAAAAAAATGTAGTTTTTGGCTATAAGAATCACTGACGATTCTGCCCTTACCTGGTTGGATAATAATGTGTCCAATTTGTTTGGATTACATTTCTGCTTGCTTCTGCAGTGTAAGAAATCTCTTCTATCAAACGAAAAGATTTCTAGGAAAAATATGGCCGCGGCCCAGTGTAACAAGAAAAAACTTTTCTTACTTTTGGTTCTGTCGGAGAGTAATGCTCCCGATCACGTTCAACTTCAAAATGAAATCCGATCCACAGACTATTTCCAATCTCAGCTTTCCTACTTTCCACAGAGCCAACGCCCTGTTTTCCAGTCTCCTTTCATAATCATATCGTTTCTTTGCAACACGTCAGGTGGCGTTGTAAAACCAGTGTTAAGGAGTAGTGCGCACTGCACCACTTTAGTTGACACTGAATTTCTGTCCCTTGTCAGATATTTCTAATACACTCTTGCCTGAAACACCCTCGAAATATTTTTTCCTGTCTGTGAATACGTGTACATCTCTGTGCATTTTGTAATGGCAACTATACCTGCGTATGCCATTTATTTTGTAGGTGTGTTTGTTAAATGGGTTTTAAAAGCAAGGGAGAGCGTCACACTCTCAAAATAAATGGCATATCAGCTGATTTTTAGCTTGTAGGCAAAAAGAGAAACCATACAGTGAGTTGGCGGTCTGTATCTTATTGGTCCGTGCACACAGCTAGGTGTAAATTCTCAAAGTAAGGTTCTAGTTACACTAGGCATGTCACTCAGTACCAGTAGTGCGTATCCAAGAAGAAGTTGACAGATTTGGGTGGCGTGAGTATTTTTGGTAAGTATCTCAAGACAATGTGAGGAGGTGTCAGCGGTGACACTAGGTTATTTGCCTCGCGTTGGTGTGACAAAATTTGTTTTGATCGAGCTCACGACACACCGGTACATCTTAATTAGGTGTCCCCTTCCACTTGGTTTAGTGACTTCTCGACTTGTGACGTTAAGTGTGTGTTCCATGAATACTAATGTCACCTGTAGCCCTGTTCTGTAACTCTCGCGTTGTCAAGAAACGTTGAAAACTGGAACAAAACACATTTTATCGCGTTCATCGGGTTCTTTAACTTTGACAGGCGATAATTTTATTGCATGGAACACATCGAAATGAAACAACTGGAAAACTGCGATAAAATGGTGTTCTCTATGACCGAAAAGTCATATTGTTTTTATTTTAAACGTCAAATTTACTCGCCTTGGATTGAGCACGCGATAGGCAATAAATAAACCATTAAAAATGTTTAAAGCCGTTTAAATCTATTTCTAGACGTACACTACATTCATGACAGACTACATGCTCTATTTGCGCAAATATGTTTGTGAACTTCGTCAAAAGAAAAGTGCCTCTCATAAATATTCTGTCGAAGAAGACGACTAACATTTTTAATATATGTACATATATTTATAATTTTTTTTGGAAATTAAAAAAAAAATAACGGAAAGTGTTCGTTTTTATGTGCATATTTATACTATAATATTTAATCAAGTTTGGCGCTGTTAATATTTTTTTTTTAATTATTTACCCATTTAACATATAAATGTTAAGAAAAATGTGCTCGCAGTAACCAGTAAGTAGTAGGTATAGGATACAAACATAAAATGCCAATCAAATTGGGGAGCAAAATTATATTATTAACTCACATAAATAACACAAACAAGTATGCATCAACATTCAGAATAAGTATTCTTTTTATACTTTAAAATTTCTTTTTAAATAACATAATATAATATAATAAATTTTTTTTTAAAGAAATAAGTCTTTATTTATTAAAAAACAACTTAAATTTCAATTTCACAATCTTTCAAATCTTGAATTATTTTTGTTTTGATTTGACAGATTGACATTTCAATTTATGGCCTTCCAATGGAAGTTCCAGGCAAAATAATATCGAAATCCTTGCATATCGCTTCAACTTATAGAAACCCTACTTTTTCCAGACGCCATAAAAGCGGAATGAGTTGTTGATGGGGTCACATCGTCTGAGAAGTGTCTATTATTCTATTAATAGTTTAATCGAGTTAAATTGTGTTCAAGTACAGTAAAATATAAATAAGAAAAACCCAAAAGTTAAATTATTGAAATCGGATCTTTATACCTACTATTTTTTTTGAACATGAAGTGTGTTTTGTGCGATTTGAACGTTGATCGAGGTGATCTTAAAATTCGTTGTCAAACATGCAGTAAATATTTTCATGCAAAGTGTGCTAAATTAGACAAAAATGCAATTGACTACATGCTTAAGAACAAAGTAGCCCATAAGTGTAGTGTTTGCTCAACAGACCAATTACCACTAAATAAGTGTTCTTTAGAACCGGTTTTAATAGCAAAAAATCGTGTAAATCTAAACTCTCCATCTTCTTCCTCCAATGCTGCTGTCGACGACGGTGTTACTGTCGATGCTTCTCCTGTTGCTGCTGCTACTACCGCTGTTTCTTTACCCACCCCTCTTCATGACCCAAGCTCTCTGGCTGCCTCTGCCACTACCCCTTCATTAAACAATGGAAAAGAAATTACTTTGTCTTTGCTGTATACGGAAATACTTAAGCTTCAATCAATCAACAGTGATGCATTAGAAAAGATTCGCTCTCTCGAAGAACGCAATGCTACTCTTACAAACACCGTAAATAGTTTGGAGGCTAAACTAAATACATTAGAGCAAAGAGATAAGCGGTGTGATATTGACGTCGTTGGTATTCCAAATTTAAATTCAACAAATGCAGTTTCAAAGGTCATTCAACTTATTACTGAAGGTGTAGGCGAGCAAATTGAAGAGCGTGACATTGAATCTTGCTATGTGAAAGCTTTGAAGCGACAAACCGACGACAAAAGCAACATTGTGTCCAACATTGCATGCATCAAGTTTACGAATCATACTCAGAAGGAGAAAATAATGAACAAGTTGCGGATGAACAAGATTAAACTGACAGCTAACATCTTTGGTGGAAAATCCAAAACAAATATTTTCATAAATGATAGTCTAACATCATATTCACGTTCTCTTTTAAAGAAGGCTAAGCAGTTGAAGCTTCAAAAAAAATGTAGCTATTTACGTTTGGATCCGGAGTTCATCAGTATTTATTAGACGTAAAGAAGGCGAAAAGTGTATTAAAATCAATAATTTCGAGGATTTCTCTAAAATTGATTTTGAAATTTATTAATCTTTAAAAAATATCTTTTTTTTTTATCTTAAAATGATAGTTAATAATAATATTTCTAATAACAATTTCGTTTTTGAAAATCCTCTTAATGCTTTAGAAAATAATAGTTCTTTTTTGCAAGTAAATAATGATGATATTAATTGTCTATGTATTGATCATTCTAATGTAAATACTTGTTCCAGTTTTTCTGTAATTCACCAAAATATTCGAAGCATTAGAAAAAACTTTGATGTTTTCTTGTCTCATCTAGCATCCTTAAGTCACTTACCTGATTTCATTTTTCTTTCTGAAATATGGATATTTGATTGCGAAGTCTCCAATTATAAAATTCCTAATTATACGCTCAGTGCATGTGGCAATGACTCTTATGCTGCTGGTGGAGTTGCTGTATTTTATAGGAGTGATATTATTTGCGATATTGTTTTTCCTAACCTCTACTCTGCTGATTCAATTATCGTAAATTGTGAGTTATCTGGTGCTCGCTTCTGTTTTGTTTGCGTCTACAGATTTCATTTCTTTAATATTACGAGTTTTGTGAATGAATTTTCGGAGTTCTTAGATAATCAAAGCTGCAAGAACCAAATTCTACTTGGGGATTTTAATATTGATATATTGTCCGAATCATCTGATGTGGACAATTTTCTGGCCGTCTTATCATCTTTTGGCTTTACGTCCTTGGTGAACAAAGCGACCAGAGGATTGTCTTGTCTAGACCATATTTTTTTAAAATTTCAAAGAAATAATAATAGGAACTATAAGGCAGATGTTTTTGATCTTAAAATTACAGATCATAGATTGACCAGTCTTCAGTTTGACAACGATGTTTACAAGTCAAATCAGTCTCTTTCAAAAAAAATTCAAAAAATAAATTTTGATAGTCTTAAATCTGATTTAACTTATGAGTTTTGGGACGACGTTTTTAATAAAGATGATCCGTCAATTGCATATGAGGTATTTCTAAATAAACTTCAGTACCATATTTCGAATAACTGCGTTATCCGGGAAAAAAAAGATTTGCATCTTAAATGTCGAAAAGCTTGGATGAATGTATCTTTGTTAAAAAAAATAAATAAAAAGAAAAAAATGCACAGTTGCCTTAAAAAGCACCCAATCAATGTGAGACTAAAGATGATCTATGAAAAACTCTGCCACGAAATTAAATCGGAAATTCCTCTCTGCAGAGACACTTATTACAAAAATAAACTGATTGAAAACTTAGGTAACTCAAAAAAAGAGTGGGGTGTAGTAAATGATATTTTAAATAGGAATAAGACTGAAGTAAGTATTGCTATTGAACATAACAAGACAATTATTAACGACTCTATTTAATGATTTTTTCTCTAACATAAATCAAAATTTATCTGGACATTCATCTGATTACAATGCATATTGCTGTAATAACACTGTAAGGGAAGAAAGCTTCCACCCAACTAGTTTTTTCTTTGAGTGTATTAGCTCGGAAGAAATTCATAAAACTATAATGTCTTTAAAAAATTCAAACTCTTCTTCTGGTGACAATATCTCTGGCTTTATCTTAAAGAAAATTTCTTTCTTTATATCTGATGTTTTATGTTATATTTTTAATCTTAGTCTAGAAAAAGGTGTTTTTCCAGAAGCGTTAAAAAGTGCAGTTGTTATTCCACTACATAAAAAAGGTGTCACTTCCTGCTTAAATAATTACCGTCCAATATCACTCCTTTCAGTTTTTTCGAAAATCATAGAAAAATGTATGAAGATCAGAATGATTTCTTTTTTAAATCGAACAAACTTTTTCAGCGATCACCAGTATGGTTTTTTGAAGGGTAGATCTACGGAAGACGCTGTTTTAAAACTCTGTGGTGAAATTTATCGCAGTCTGAACAACTCTGAGATACCTTCGACTCTGTTCATTGATATAGCTAAGGCCTTTGATACGGTGGATCATGGACTTTTGCTTAATAAATTATACCGAGTAGGTTTTAGAGGCACTGTTTATGATTGGTTTGTATCATATTTAATGATCAGAAAACAAAAGATAAGAATTCAGGACAAACTTAGTTCGGTAAAATTTATTCATTTGGGTGTGCCCCAAGGATCCGTTTTGGGTCCAATTCTTTTCTTAATATTTGTCAATTCGCTTTTTTTCAACCGTTTATAGGAAAAATGACAGCTTTTGCGGATGACACTGCTCTTTCATATTCATCGAAAAACTATTTCCAGTTAGTTACCGATTTAAACAATGATTTAGAGATTCTTCGTAAATGGTTTTATCTTCACAGGCTTGTTATAAGTGATAAAACCAAATTTATGGTCTTTAATATTTTGGGTAATGTCTGTAAAGAAATCTCACTTTCTTACCATTCACCTTCATGTCTTAGGTTTCGTCTGAATAATGATTGCTCTCATGTTCCCATCACTTATAATGATAACTTATTATGTACTGATAGCTGCTTTGATATAGAACGTGTTGAAAGTTTTAAGTACTTGGGTCTACTGTTAGATTTCAGGATGAGTTGAAAAAACCACACTTCTAACCTGAAGGAATATCTTAACAAAGTTGTAAGGCAAATTTACCATCTCAGTCTTTACTGCAGTCAACCTATTCTGAGTTTAGTATACAATGTGTTATTTAAATCTAAACTGCAATATGGGCTCTCTTGTTGGGGTGGGACACATTATAATAAAATTGAACCACTGCTTATTAAGCAAAAACATGCAGTAAGAATTCTTTGTAGAGTTAACCGCCGAACTCCAAGCTTTAATTTATTTAATAGCCTTAAAATTCTGCCACTCAAGCATTTGTACTTTTATAAAGTGTTAAAAATATTCTTCGAAAAATCTGGTTATCTGGACGCTAGGCTTTATGGATCTCACAATTTGCGTGTTAACACTAGAACTTTCGTAAATGTTCCTACCATCAGAAAATCGCTTTTTTCTCATTTCTATGAAATAACTGCTCCTCGTCTTTTTAATAATCTGCCAGAAGACATTCGATGTGAGACAGTCAAATCTTCATATTTAAGAAATATTAAGCTTCTATTGTTTTCATTGAATTTTAATGAAATTGATAGTCTATTAAATGTATTTACATAGGATCTTTTTTAAATCTTTTTAAAATTTTTTTTTTTAAATTAATTCTTTTGATTATCTAATACCGATTTTTGATTTCTTTCTTTTGCGATTTAAAGTTGCTGCTTCTAATTCATATTTTATACAAGTACTTTTATTTTTTGTTTTTGAACACTAATTTTTGTTACACTTTTGTTATGAGCCCCATCAATTTTGCTAATAAAATCTATATTTTGTAACTATACGGTTAATCCAACTCTTGTCCTTATGGCAACCGGATGTACCTAACTATTTTATATGAAATCTTATTAAATGTAATTACTTATATACTGAAGTTATATAGTTAAGTTAGTGGTAAGAATTCTTATAAAATAAAGCAATTAACAAAAAAAAAAAAAAAAAAAAAAAACAAGTTTCGCCAAAGTTACAGAACAGGGCCACTGATAACAAAACAAGATTATATCTGCAACTAACAACATCGTATGAGTATACATAAGTGTTATACTCTTGGACTACATAGAAGTGTATATACGGGCACTCACATCCTGAAATGTGTTGCGCTCAGGGAATGTCACTATGAAGTGTAGAGACAGAATTTTAGAGCGGTTTCAACTTTAGTTTGGTCACACTGAATGAGGAATTGAATGTCATAACAACGCTATGTCACCCAAAATGGGTTTTCCTGGTCTTTAATTATATGTTCGGATACCACTGACAGTTAACTGTCAGGTTATTTGTTGAACGGAATCTCATTGTGTTGTCTGTGACAACCTTCTGGTTTCAATTTCGGTGTGAACTACTTCGTCGTATCTTAGTGCTTACAGGGCATAATTCACGAACTGAGGAATATCAGTTCAGTGTTGCCTAGACATGTCTCCATCGGAATGGTGGTCTGCGCATGTCTTGGAAATCAAAGTCGAATGGAAATTGTGGACTCCTTCCTGGAAGTGGGTTCCATTCGGGGAGTGGATTCCATTTGTGAGATTGGAATCTAATTGGTGGAACCTCTTCATGGTGGATTTCAATTAGTGCGTTCAGCACAGTGCGAGCAACTGAGGGGTTTACTCGCATAGGTGGCACCAGTTGCGTACGTTGATTGTTCGTACTGGCGAGAAAGTTTTCCCTACAAAGGATACGAACATGACTTTCCGGACTTTCGCGTTCCGGCTGGCATGTACCTACGGCGGACCTTATTGCGCTGACAATGCTATGTGCAAATCGGATAACAAACAGAATGCCCAGTATTGTTAGTGCATGGAGGATACATGGGTAATGGAGTAAGTTCATGCAAAAGTTTCCCGACATCGTGCCGAGTGAGGAACACATGTGGTGTCCATGCTACCTGTGAACAATCCAGAACTTAAGTTTAGTTTGTCATTGTTTATGTTTGCCAAGATTTCGATATAAGTCCATATGCTTTGTGTTTTCTAGTGATCCGTCGATGTTTGAGTGCATTTGCAATTCTGGATTCTATGGCATATCTTTGGAGCAGAATTGCCAAAATACACCTTCCATTTGTTAACCAAATGCTAATTGTCAGTCGGCAAATAGTGGAATTGCTTGCGTTAGCAACCCCGGTAAGGAAATTATCTGCCAACTGTTGTGTTATATATAATTTAATGATTCATGTAGGTAAAAAACATGACATCTACTTATTACCTATAGTACTTAAAAATATGTAGCTTTATTTCTTGCTTCAATGTAAAAGAAATTGTAGGGAAAACTTTCTTGCCCTCCATTGACTTCGTAGGAAAAACCTACTTGCCCTCCAACTACAATAGATGTTCGCAACTGGTGCCATCTATCGGGCAAACCGATTGTCGACTCACATTGTGCTGAACGCACGGAAACTATGGTCCGCCATTAAATATGAGTCCACAGCTAGAATCCACCCCGACGAACACATTCCACTTCTCATGGAAGCCACTTGGCCTCCACTTTCAAAAGAGAATTCCAAGACATGCGCAGTTCGCCATTCCCATGGAAGTGTGACTTTTGAGCGATAGGCGACCAGAAATTGTCGCTACGGATATTTTGCTTGGCCTACATGCAGAACTACACACGGTGTGGTTTACACGGCAATCCGCAGAATGGTGTTTACACCATCCGAAACAAGTACACGAGAAGAATTTCGGCCTGACAAATGAACGTCAGATTGCTAAATTCATTTATTAACTGAATTATAGGTTTAATCTCGACACCCGACTGACGTTGTCAAACGTAACTTTTGGTTCAGGCGTAAGTAATTTCATCTGACGTTTACACTAATGGTAATCCTGAGGCCATTCAAGAAAAATTTGTGCTGACAGATGACTATTATAATGAGAGAGAGCAGCTAAACGATCACTACTGACGTCATTGGTGAAATAGGTTTATTTCCCTTGCTCGTTCCCTACTCCCCAGCAGAGACAGCTGCCTAAGTCTCGTTCCTTCGCAATAGTAACTTGACAGTAGAGAAAGTTAGTTTGACTCGAAAGCATTGTCAAGTACGATCAAAATTTGCATGACGGAGGTAATTTGGACAGTAATTTTGCATTCATTGATGTGATCATTTACCAAAACTAGGTCAATTCACATATGCAGGGTAAGAACAACGTTTAGGATGAGAATACCTGTAACATTATGGTGATGACAGTTTCACTGACAGAAATGTCAAGTTATTCGACTTTACGTCAAAATTCATTCAACTATTTTTATTGCATTAATCATTCCTGAAATCATACGTATTCTAACTTAATCTTACCTACTGTCACTTTCGGACTTGCGAGCATACTCAGTAGCGAAAATTTTAGGCATAGTTAAGAATTTTGTCATACTTACCATATACGCAAAACGCAGAACACCTAAAAACAGAAAAGTGTAAACCGACTGTAAAATCCAACAACTACTTACCGACATTGACGTCATAGACACACGAAATTACGATTTAAAACGTAAGAGTTCTTACTGGAAAACAGGGCGTTGGCTGAGTGGAACGTGGAAACACAATCCAGGAAGCCAGACAAAAAGATAGCCCATTTTGAAGAAGACCATTATTGGAGAAAGAACAAATCTGCTCCAGAACACGAAGCAACTTACTTTTTTCTTTTTTTTGCCGCTGCCATCATTTTGATGGAAGAATAATAAGAAATTACTTTTTGGTATTTCTTTATTCTTCCATCCATTAAATAAACGAAGGATTTGTAAACGAAACCAGGTGAGTTTGAAGAAATCTGTTATTCGAGCAAAAGATTTCGGACAATTTGCTCGGAAATATATCTACCTACCAAAACCATGTGGTCAGTGTTCTTAATAGAACTCTCATTCAGGTGATCCAGGTGGAAGCTCCATCGAAAAGACCGAGGATATGGTCTGTTGTTCCGAGAAGTATTTTAGCTGAAGGCGCAGGAATCTGCCAGGATATCGACGTGTGGAATTGGAGGTTATAGTTCCTTCGATTTTATGGATAGTTTGGACCGCCAAGCCATATACTATGTGTAAAATTCCCTACATACTTTAAAATATATGTGGCCAAAAAGATTCAGCGCCTATCACATCCTTTTTTTTAAAACTGCGTCTCGCATATAGAGAGCAGATAGAGAAGAGGGTACTAATGTATGTACCCCTTACATCACCGAACACGATATATAACATTTGTGCCGGCTGGTATTCCACGTGGCAGGACCAAACGAGGCGTTGATCCGCTAGTCGGCTCGCCTACGTACGCAACCTCGCCACACACACCAGCCGCACCCCTTTTTGTGGACATTCGGAGGATTCCATTACTTCCTCCTCATCTCACATCACTCCACCCAAGGCAACACAAGCGAGGCGAGGTGATTTGCCAAGTTTTTATCGCAAGCACCGGCGCCATATATTTTAAAAGGAAAGCAACATTATTCACTATCTGTGCCGTAGATTGAGGCACTCCACAAGGCTTTTCTCTATCGGAACGCCACCTCAATCCTCCGAGGCACATCTCTGAGACATCTTGATCTTCGGAACCAAATCTGATAACGCTCTATTGACAGAAGCTGGTACTGCCAGACGTTCTCCCTCCACTACCGCCCTGTCGGCGCAACTTTTGAGGCATTTTCATATACCATTTCATCCTGAGGATTATTTCTTTGGAACCCAGTCACGATAGGCTGAAGAAACACGACGACGTGGGAACTCCAAGAATACGCCGTGGGATTTCCAAACATGTTCTTCTTGATTTTCATCGCGGGAAGTTATACACCAGGACGTCTGGCGTGTGTAACGGCACAGATGCCGGTCCTACATCCGCAGCAGTCCCGCATATTCATCTCAACGTCCACCAGATCCTGTACATTGTGTAAAATTTATGATAAAATAATATCTTGAAACAGGTAACGATCCTATTTTTGTGTTTATGTGTAAGGTGCTTGTTTGTTTTATAGTTATATGAGCGTGAAGCTCTGGTGTACGACTCATTAGTCACAAGAAGCATTCGTCCGAGTACGTCGCGTTAAGCGAAAGCGTACATGATCAGAATTATTGTCCACGGAGGCAAAAGAGCATAAGTTTACCTTTTGAACATATTAAGACAATCTATATACAGAGTTTTATACTTGAAGAAGAAAAAGTGCACAGTTTCTATATTGTAAAGCATAGATGGTATCTTGGTTTGATTTTACTTTTTTTGATGAATTATTTTCAGAGCCCGTGCTCATAAGTACTTATTTATAGACTTTTCGCGTACGTGCCCAATATTGACCACATCCATCGCCAATTTCGGTCGATTTTTAAGATGTGTATTTCAAAACTAGTATTTTGTTTTGCGGTGATTTTGATCTTTCTAATATTAATACTTTAACGTGTCGTGTGTTAAGCGTACCATTGAGTGGATTTTAGCTACGGCTGCCTCCAATATATACGGGGTTCAAAGCCAAGATCTTTCGTTTCTTATTCGGTCGCGATTTCTTACTCAAATACCTTCTTCTTTTGTCGTAATCGTCTTCGTTTTATTCACGAATCACTAACAGGAACACTTTTGAGAAGCGTTAGACATATCAGAATGATATCCCTATTGAAATAAGGTAGTGTCATAGTAGTTTAACTTAACCATACTTACATTTACAGCCCAGCTCTGGAGTGCACTTCCGAGGATACGCTATTTAAACGATAAAATCTCCACTGTCCCATTGGCAGTGCCGTATTGATATTGCTATATTGATTTACTATATTATGACATTATATTACTTATAAATCATATCTGATCGATTATACGCAAGAAAACGAATTGTGATCTATGGTATATGGTACCTCTTTTCTTTTAAACATCGTGATTTTTGATTGTCCATATTTGTGTTGCGGGAACAGATAATAGCACTCGACAACGGTTTGGTCATAACATCGGTTATTCTTGCGATAGGTATAGAACCCTTTTCTTGTTAAAACTATCGGACATAGTTCTTCGACTTAGTTTTTATCGTCGCGTAGAACTTTGAGAATTTATACATTCACATTATCAGTGCGATCGGTTTATACCATATTTGCTCTCTCTTTTATTTTGTTTTGTTTATTAATTTCCTTTTTGTACACTGTAGAAATACACCTTAGATGTTTAAGACAAAATCTTTGATTAAGATCTGAATTAAATTGACTTTATTTTGGGATTTATTCGAATCTCTATAGTAGATGCCCGATCTCCAACGATAATAAAGAATTGTTTTACATTTTTGAAGATAAACATAACAATTCAGGCAAAGTGCCTTTGAATAGAAATAACTTTTGTTGCAAAAATTGATATCTGCGATATCTTTTAAAACTTTCCTGTTGATAAATAAAATACATTCAGGATTATAACTATAGATTTTTATAAAGTATAAGGATTTCTCTTACACCCTTTAAGGTAGATTTAAGTAGGTTATTAAGATCTTAGAATATTAATAAAAGATTTTTTCCATTAAAACGTTTATAGAAATTTCATCAGTATTCTTATTTCTTTTATTTGAAGACTTATAGATTTCAGTAACAAGATGCAATAATGCATTTGATCATGGAGTAAATTTTTCTGAGGGAGGGTGGTACCCCTCTCACTTCCTTGGTTAAGGAAATGTAGTGTGTGTGCGGTTGCTTTTGCCTTTCTTTTTTTTTTTAGAGCTTAGAGATTTTGAGAAAAGTATCCTTGTAGATATTAGATTATGGTTGAGATGGTAAAGTGAGCAAGCGATTTTTCTGCTTGCTATTCCAGTGAAGGGGTTGCCCATAAATCTTTCTGAGTCGTGGGGACTCATTGGTCCGCGGACAACCACGGTCAATATAGAGAGATATGATTTTCTATATTGAAAAGGGTGGGTTGAGAGACCTGGAGGGTCGTTTAACAGCTTTGATCCTCCCTCCCTACAAGGTGAGACACCTCGACATCCGTGCCCAGCACTTCATTACGGCAGCTGGACACGTTGATGATAATAATAAGCCGTAGCTGCCTCGACTATCTAAGGTACGCATTAGACTAAATACTTACGTGCAGGGTTTATATGTGTTAGGACAGTAGAACAGACAGGGTTTCTTACTTACAGATTAGGGTTACTCACATTGCGTTAAGGGGTGCAGCTTTGGGTTCGACTTTCTTTTGGGTCAGTTCGTTATGATCGAGTTTTTGAAAGTTATGATGGCCAACAAGCATTTCAAAATACTTATTCGAACTCGACCACCAGGGTTCAACGGTCGGCAGGATAATAAGAAGTAACACCGGTCAGGTAGATCCCGGAGCAAGTGCCCATGGCCTGACTGAGCTAACTGTGGCATGGGTGCTGCCGGCCAACGCGACGGTCGATCTCGGCCACAACCTTACGTTGTCGCATGCCGTCCTTACCGTTTACTTTTAACGAGTAGTCGGCGAGGAAGGGGGCGTTGCCGACATAAGGTTGCTTCCATCCCAATTCACGTCAAATCGAGCTGATAATATCTAAACACATAGAGGCTAACTGGAGCATAATCTCTGGGAATTTGATGCCGTGATAATAAAGATAGTCTTCCAAGTTTAGATTCATCAGTGGGGTATGAGTAAGGTTATGGTGTAGAGGTCTAGGCTACTGAGTGATATAGCTGCGAGCAGAACACCTATCACTCGCAGCGGATAGACGGGAATATGCCATCAGGTACCCTCTAGGCTGTTCTACGGTGTTTTGTAGTCAGCACCTATGGTAGGCTGATGGATAGTTTTCGTTTCTGTGAAAGGGATGGATGAAAGTTTTTGGGAGATGGAAGAGGAGTAGAGAGAGCGGGAGCCTACCACCTCAAGATGTAAGTATGTCATGAGTATAGAGGCATTCGGTACATCAGTATACAGGCGATGGATAGAATGGTTGCTGGTCCTTGGTATAAGAGCCAAGGTATATTAGGGGCCTATCTCTTTCTACTTCCTCTTGGGTTTGGGTTGTTAATGGGCATCTGGTCCAGATCTTAGGTATCCACAGGGTGTTTAGGTGAAGAGGCTAGGTGGCTATTGGCGATTCGAATTTCATCTGTTTCCCCTCATAAATTTACATTTATAAGTATAGTTAAGGCTTTCATATTCTTAATATTGCGTTACAGATGGCGCCCAACGTAGGGCCCGAATTAGCTTGAGAAAGCCCGATTAGAATTGATTTAATTTAGGTCGATCCAGAGTAACCTAGTTTGAAGTTAGAAATTTTTCAGATTAAAAAAAATTTTTTTTTGATTTTCCTTTTTTTTTGTCGAAGTATAGTTTGTATATTGTTCAGGTTTCTTGGATAGAGGAATACCATCAAAGTTAGTGGAGTAGGCACTATTTTGTCCAGTGATTTGGTGATAATGTTCCTGAGTCAGTCTGTTGCATTAGGTCTATTCACTTCTCTTCTACCTCTTGTCACTTAGGCATGTCTTCGATCTCTGTCCGGGTTGAGCAGGAATATTTGCTTGATCGTCAGTTGCTGAGGTGTTGACAAAGTCCTGTAATGAAGTCTGAGAACCGGAAGTGCAAGAGCAGTTTGAGCAGGTCTTCTGACCGGTGGTTGGTGCTTTTTGCCCGACGCACGTCAGCTGCAGAAGCTGGTCATTCACTCGAACACGACCCATTTGTTTCATCTACTTTCGATTTACTTCTTTTAATTATTGTTCTAGCCATATATTTGTTTTAGAAAGTTTCAGTCAGTTTTGAAATTCATCAGGATGTGAGGATATTCAACGGGACTTGAAGTGCTAACCGGTAATTGGTGTCTTTATACCCGATGTACGTCTGCAGTAGCGTTAAGTCTCCGTTGCATATCTGATCAACCCTTTTGATTGTAAGAATTGTCTTTCCTTCTACATCCAGAATCCCGTATAGTATCAAGACCACACACACTAAATTTTTTTTTTGAGTCGATTGTATACAGTACAACCGAGCCCACACACAACACATCATTCCAAGGAAAGGAGGGTTACCACCTCCCGATCCCTTTATGATACACCCTTATATTTATTTAAAGTTATATTAATTTTTTTTTTTTTTTGAGACTTATTATAGTTCAGTTCAGTATAGTTTAGATTTTCGTATTTTGAGTTTCCGTCAATTGAGTCGAGACGTTAACTTCTCAATTGATGGGTAGTTTTGGGATAGTGCCCACCATTTAGATATTTTTGAGATTTTAGTTTTGAGTATCGAGTTTTGAGTTTCCGTCAATCAAGTTGGGACGTAACTTCTTGATTGGACGTGTAGTTTTGGGATAGAGCCCACCATTTTAGAGTTTTGAGAATCTTTGGGATAGTGCCCACCTTTAGCTTATAGTTTATGATAGTACCCGCCAATTTGGAATACAGTTAAGATTTATAGACATTATATTATATAATTAAGTATTAGACACCTTAATTATCGATTTCTGATATTGGATTTTTCAGATATAGTTAGACATACATTATATTTCCTTTCAAGATTATCTTTACGTGTTAGAATTGTAGAAGTCTCTTCCTTATTGACCGCAAAAATGATTGAAGAAAAATTAAACAAAAACACAAACGAAATTTAATTTAGTTGTCATCTGTTTATTTTTTCTCTAAATACCGAATGCATTTCGGAAGGCAATTGGCCTACCATCATCAGCGTAATACGCGTGAACAACTGAAAAGCTTATAGTTGTAATACAATTAAAGCAATAACAAAATTTTTAAAGTCAGAGAGTAACATTGAGATTATTACATGTACAAATATAAATATAACACATACAAATTATTTAGCAAGAGCAAATAAGTTAGAGGTTATTGGACTTTCTTCTATGTTCATCAAATTCTCGTTAATGCTAATGTAGATGGATTCATAAGCGTCTAATTTCGATGGAACAGGTACACTTTTTATGAGCTTGTAGTTGTCGAGGAGAGGTGTCAAGTGGTGAGGTTCTGTGTGGGTCAAGTCAAATGCATGAGCTGCAACTGCTTTTTGGATGTCTTTATTGTTTATGTACCTCTGATGTTCAGCTATACGACACTCAACGGCGCGTTTTGTCTGTCCGATGTATTTACTGCCACAGGTGGAACAATTGATTTCATAAATTCCGCTCTTTTTGTTCATTGGTTTGGCATCTTTGGAAGTACCAAGAGAAGAGCTGAGCTTGTTTTTGTTGGAATTCACAATAGTCAAGTTAGCTTTGCTGAAAGTGTGTTTAATTTCAGCAAAGCTAACTTGACTATTGTGAATTCCAACAAAAACAAGCTCAGCTCTTCTCTTGGTACTTCCAAAGATGCCAAACCAATGAACAAAAAAAGAGCGGAATTTATGAAATCAATTGTTCCACCTGTGGCAGTAAATACATCGGACAGACAAAACGCGCCGTTGAGTGTCGTATAGCTGAACATCAGAGGTACATAAACAATAAAGACATCCAAAAAGCAGTTGCAGCTCATGCATTTGACTTGACCCACACAGAACCTCACCACTTGACACCTCTCCTCGACAACTACAAGCTCATAAAAAGTGTACCTGTTCCATCGAAATTAGACGCTTATGAATCCATCTACATTAGCATTAACGAGAATTTGATGAACATAGAAGAAAGTCCAATAACCTCTAACTTATTTGCTCTTGCTAAATAATTTGTATGTGTTATATTTATATTTGTACATGTAATAATCTCAATGTTACTCTCTGACTTTAAAAATTTTGTTATTGCTTTAATTGTATTACAACTATAAGCTTTTCAGTTGTTCACGCGTATTACGCTGATGATGGTAGGCCAATTGCCTTCCGAAATGCATTCGGTATTTAGAGAAAAAATAAACAGATGACAACTAAATTAAATTTCGTTTGTGTTTTTGTTTAATTTTTCTTCAATCATTTTTGCGGTCAATAAGGAAGAGACTTCTACAATTCTAACATAATCGAGACCACAAATTTTGTTCTCCTTAACAGATTAACTTGTTAAAAAATTTTTTTGTTTTGTTATTATCTTTACGTATTTACTTATTTATAGGATTACCGAAAACATTTTTGAATTATTGTTTTTGAAAGACGAATAGAGTCGATATACATTAACCTTTTAGTATTAAGCACATTTTGATTAACAAGATTTTGTTTTTATACTTACCTTTTTTTGAATTTTTGATCGAGCGAATTTCCGTTAGAGGTTTCGTACTCTCGGAACATTTTAAATTTTTCCTTTTTGATTAGATCAAATTAACTTTACCTACCACAAGTAGCATCCGTCCGAGGATTACTCACGGGCTACTTGAATTATTTTTATCCACCGGATTTAACTATTTACACTGATTTGTACTGACGATTACCCGTTAGAGGATTTGCTCACGGGATATCCGCAAATTTCCATACCTTGACTCTCTTTTCTTTTTATTGTTATATTTCTTGGTAGGAACCGTTCGAGGAATTTCTCACGGCCTTCAGAACCTTTATCCGATTTATACTCAAAGTTATCCGTCCGTATACTTTCAAGGTTGAATGACCGACAGGGGTATTAGAAGAGCGATTAGAAGTACTTACCTTACTAAGTACAAAGATTTCGTAGGCATGGCTCCTACCGCTCCAAAAACTAAACCTGGTCGTAGCCGAGATAATGACGTGGAGAATCTCACTGAAGACGAAGGCAGTTTAGCCGAGAGTCTTCCTAAAGATAACGTTGACAACAGAAGTGTCATAGTAGATGACGACGAAGTAGCGAGAGCCGAAGAGCAACTTCGGAAAGATGCAGCTGACCATTCAGCCTACATCCAGCAAGTTGTTTCTACAACTATCGACCTGCATAGGGTCCAGGATAGGCAATTCATGGCAGAAGAATTACAAAAGACTCATGCACACTTGCTTGACCAAGTCGTTCTGCTATTGCGAAAACGAACCGTCAAGTATACTCAACCAGCCGCTCCACCTACTAGACCACTAGACCCTGACGCTACTTCAACCCAGAAAGTCACACGGCAAGTCAACTTAGTTGACCAAGACACTACACGTGTCGTGAATTACAATGTCCCTAATGGAGCATCCACATCTAGAAATGTCCAGTCCGCTTATAGACCAAACAATGAATTTGATTTGGCAGATCGATACACGCCGCATTATGAGCCAACTAGAGTGCCACCTTTACCGGATGTTAATCCAGCCCAAATGCCTCTAGGCTCCAATTTGGACGAGTTTATGACTCGTCTAAATGCTTTTAATTTCGATGACGAGTCCGCTGTGTCACCACCTAGGCCACCACCCTCGAATGTCACATCCGTGAATTGCAACCACCAATTCCACAATTGGGGATTGAAGTTCGATGTGTAGGGGTGACCTGCTCGCCAGTACTCACAACCAGAGTACGCCAGTGGTGCCACCTAGTCGAGCAAACCTTTTAGTTACTCACCTTGTACAGTTGAATTTTCGGCCAGTGTGCCTTATTCCATTCTAAAGCCCTTCCATACTCTACTTCTACACGTCAGAATGACATATCTTCAGTCGCCGCAAAATCCCAGACGAAAGGTACTGTCAGAGTAATATGGAATGACTTTCCGTTGTTATGGTATACAGGAGTATAACACTTACACTTACTGACACATACTGTCAAACACGAGTACTACTCCAACCCATCACGTTATAATAATACCAACCGTAAGGTATACCTATGACGTCATGAGTGATAAAGTCATTAGGCCCAGTAGAAGTAGGTCTTGGGCGAAGTTTGTTCAGACATAATGAGAACCCGACCGTAGACAAGATTCGCCATGTCATCTTCAGGCAGGCATCGTAGTGTCTTTGTTGACACCTGACATTTGCCAGCGTTGACAAAAAGAAAATACTTACCCAATATACTTACGCCACTGTATCTGTCAGATGTTTTATTTCTCATGTAGTTCCACTACTAGTGTCAATCACAAGAGTGCAAAGGAGTTTCGCAAAGTCAGACGTATTTTCAATGCGAAACGTCACACTTGATGAATAATGTCTCTCACCTAGTGTGATCGAAACATCAAGCCCCAGCATTTCCATTCATTCATGAACAATAAAATGTTCACCAAGAAGTGAAAAGTCTGTGCCAACGAAATCGGTGCAGTGAATATTACTCTATGGCACATATTTTGATTGCGCCACCTATCGAGTGGAAAAAGAAGGATAAATATTGACATGATACGAAAAGAAGCAGTAAAAACCGCGCGTATTTTCTGATTTGTAAGGAAGTCAGACAACCTTATGAAGGAAATTGTCTGTGAATCGGATTCCATTTTAAAACAGAAAGCGAAAGGGTGAACACCACCCTAATAGAACGAGTAGTAAAAAAAGTTAACTTTTTTCTTTTATCGGGCTGCGGCCATTGTAAAACTTTTATACTCGTCGGATTAATTGTAGAGGATTTTATTAAAGTATTTTAAAATACTTCACCACCAAGGTAAGCTGTAGTTTTCGATATTTCTCCAAATAGGAAAATTAACTTTTTCTTGGATTTGAGAGGAATTTCATGGCCACACCACATGGTCAAAATTTCTAATAGGTATTTCTTTTTCTATTAGGATCAGCCAGCCATACATTTACGTGGGCTAGCATTGCTCCCATTCCTCAGCCAGGATAGGCAAGGCGGCCCGAAACAGCAAAATATGGATTAGCTGCTTTTTTATTCAAAGAGACGTTTTGTGCCTCAGACACACGCCTTCTTTTTTTTGGAGTTATCCCATGGAACACCCCACGTGCGTTAATTATGTGCCAGTTTCTTTTTATATATACAAATATATATACGGCTGCGTAATACACGCATCATTGCAAACCGTATTTGGTTTTTTTTAGGAAAGACGCTACATAAAACACCAGCATAGGCATATCGCTGTACTAAGGCCCACGCCGCCCATTTTTTTTGGCACGCCTTTTTATTTTGTGCCGTGGCAAAGTCCATCGACGGTCCCATTGACCACTCTAGCTACGTTTTGTAGTAAAGCCGTGCGAATAAGGAGGAATTCAGCCTGGTTTCAGAACCGAATTTTCTGACCAGACATTTGGTTGCTCCAACCGAACACAGGACGGAACCCAGCCACGTTAGGCTGATGATAGCAGTGGTAGCAGTGGTAGCAGTGGTAGCAGTAGCAGTAGCAGTAGCAGTAGCAGCAGCAGCAGCAGTAGCAGCAGTAGCAGTATCATCAACGAAGCAACGTGCAACAGGGCGTCTGGCGCGTATTCGAATACGGATGCCGGTCCACCAACATACACCACCTCTACTTGAAGGACGAAGAAGTATTCCGTCCCAACAAGGCCCACAGGCGGGTCATATTTCTATTGCCTGTCAAGTTTAGCAACAATTTGCTATACTTCGCGTTCAACCACGGACGGTGGTACGCGCAAGATGTTTTTTTTTGATTTTACGAATCATCGTGGAAGGCAGGACCTGACGCCTCCTCCTCCATATACATGTGTGTGTTTATATGTGTTATATTAAGTATCCTTAAGGACCTTTTTAGTATTTTGGAATTTCAATAAGTTTTTTTTGTGGTTTCAATTTTTTTTTATCAAAGAAAGTGGAATTTAATACTTACCAGACTCGGGTCTGAAGCGAATTTCAAAATTGATAAATCGCGTTCCTACTTTAGATGCTATATATTTCGAAATCGGTCATCGTGTTCAGTACATTTTTTTTGTGTAAAGCAATTTGAAGCCATCGGTCGGTCCGAGTTTTTATATATCTCCTTTGATATTTCCATTTCGTCGAAGCGTTTGCATTCGGTTATGAACATTTAGTTCACGATACTGGAATACGTCATAAAGTAATCTGTTCTGCAGGCGGTTGAATAAGTTGTCTTCATTTATTGATATGGCAAGTGGAACTTGACCATAATTGTATCTCGGTTTTCTGAAATTTCGTTCGCTCGTTGAAGATTTACTTTATACTCCGCGAGTATTTTCTCTGTCTTATAGACATTTTTACGTCCGTGTCGGTAGCGACCAAACGCGTTAGCGAGATTACGCCGCGTATCTTTTTTTATTTTCACTGTTGGTACTTACCAGCTTACATACTTCTTTTGTTACCTTTCTTTTTTATATACTCGAGTTAACTATCGAATTGCTCAAAATCACGGCTTGCTTAATTACACTATAGTTTCGTCGATCGTTTGTCCATTTATCCTTGATTGTGTCCGTTGTATTTGGGACAAGAGATGAACAATTTACTTGAAATATAATCGCCGTAAATTAAACATTTTTTTTATTTAATCACGTAAAGCTCGTAGCTTTATCAGCTAAGCGATTACATCATATCAATAACTAATTCATTAAGCATTGGTAATTGAAAAGGCACATGTAGATTAGAGATAAAATTTACACTAACTTTCTTTTTCTTTAGCGGAACTGGAGTGCACTTCATTGCCCCCTAAAGAAGGTCGAAATCATCAGCTACGCTATCCAATGTGATAGAACATTAATAATACTAATTATATATTATTTTCTTTATTACACTATATTGCTTTTACTTTTGCTATATTGATTTAATCGAATATACGCTTGGATGCGAGTTGTATCCGAACGTATAGGGTATTTTGCATGTAAAATTGTCATACATTTACCTATACACACTGCCTTGGAAGAATTTTTCCCGAGCCAGTCCCACTTGTTCTGTCGGTTCTTTTTTTTTATTTTTTTTTTGTCGTCTAAAAGTTACTTCTGTCCGAGTGAGCACTATTTTGAATAGGTGTTCATGTTAGTAGTTTCGCACTCGTTGAATTCGGCGAATTATTACTACGAATAGTATCCACGGGGATATCAGATAAGTCATTATCGTGTAGAGAATTGGTAACGATAACGTTTGTACAATGCCGCGGTAGGAAGCTTTTTCCTTGTAAGAATTCATATAATAAATCGACGCCGTGTCGTAAATAGCGATCATTTATATCTGCTATCAAAAAATTTTAGTTTACGTTTCATAATTAATAACCACTTGAAATCTAGACTCCGTAAATATTTTAGTTTAGCAATAAGTTTTAGGTATTTAAGATTTCACCAAATTTACTTGATGATCATAATTTTGATGAGAAATTTACAAAAGAAATTTGCATTTTTGATAAAGTTAAGATACATTAGGATTTTAAGCATCTTAGAATAAGATTTTCCAACTTGTTAGTATTAAGTTATTATTGAATAAATTTCGTAACTTTTGTAACGATTTAAAAGAATCATTCCGAAGTTTAGTTTCTTTTTGCTTTTCTTGAAGATATACATTTCAGGATGATAGAGTAATTTAGCTATAGGGAGAGAGGACTCTCTCACTTTTCTCTGGAGCTGAACAAGGTGTAGTATGGTTGTACATTCTTGAGGTTTCTTTTCTGTTGATACAGTTTTGAGAGTTAATTTAGGTTTTCGATGATAGGTTATAGATTAGATAGTGATAGTATGTGAGCAGGCAGTTATTGCTTGCTTATCATAGTAAGGGGTTGCCCGAGAATAGAATCGAGTTTTGGGGACTCGTAGGTCCGCGGACAACCAAGGTCAACACCGAGAGAGTTGATTTTCGGTGTTGAATAGGGTGGGTTGAGAGACCAAGGGGGTTCGGCTTACATCTTAGATCCTTCCTCCCCTCAGAGTTAGTCACCTCTGCATCCACGGATAGCACATCATCGTGGCAGCTATCCGTGTAGATGATAATTATTTGCCATGGCAGCCACCAAAATCTATGGTCAGCTTTTGTTTTAAATACTTACGTGTCGTGTTCTTTGGGATAGCATAAGATCCAAAACAGAATTCTTTTCCTGCTTACTATATTTTCTCGCTCCACATTAAGAGGTGCAATAGAGATTCGACGTACTCTACAATCAATTTCGATATAGTCTTTCCTTCGGCGATTCTGGTGGCCCTTAAGCGATATAACATTAATATTCGAGTTCAAACATCAGAACTCAATGGTCGGCAGGATAATAAGAGGTAACACCGGTTGTATAGATCCCGAAGCAAGAGCCCACGGCCTGGCTGAGCTAGCTAAGGCATGGGTGCTGCCGGCCACCGCGACGGTCGATCTCGGCCACGACCCTGCGTTGTCGCACGCCGTTCCCAACAGCTATTCTTACCAAGTAGTTGTTGAGAAAGGGGGCGTTGCCGGCTTAGGGTTGCTTCCATCCCAGTCACTCGGAATCAGACGAGGGTAGCTAGACGTAGAAGTGCATACCGGAGTAGAATCTCTGGAAGGTCTATTGAAGGTTTGTTTGATAAGGGCACGATAGGTCTAGATGCTTTCGAAGGGATTAAAGTAGGGTCCATGGTTTTCAGGTGTAGGCTACCACACACGCGAGCTGCAAACGGAACACCTAGCTCTTGCGGCGGATAGGCGTAAACATGCTGCCGGATACCCTCTAGGCTGTTCTACGGGGTTTTGTAGTCAGCACCTATGGTATGCCAGTAGATGGTTTACGCTTCTGTGATGAGGATGGAAAAGGAAGTTGGAAGGACGGGGAGGGGAGTACGAAGAACAAAGGGCCAAGGTGCGAAAGTGTAAGTATGTTTGTGTTAGGAATACTACGTGCACTGAAGCATGGTTGGAGGACGATGGAGTTGCAATTCCTTGTCGAGGATCAAGGATAAGCGGGGCACTTGTTTCTTCTTGCTTCCTCTCTGGTTTGTGTTGTCGATAGGTCTCAGGTTCGGACTGCAAATGTCCAAAGGAGGTTTGGGGTAGGATCTTGAGTCTATTGATGGGCACGGATAGGGATGTGTAAGTATACGCGTTATTCTCAACCTATCTCTTCTTTCGATTTCAGAATATTTATGCATATTATATATATATAAATTCTACGTTACAGATGTTTATGTATATATGTTTATATGTATGTATATATGTATATATATTCAAATTCTACATATTATTTACGTTACAGATGGGAGGAATATGTCGGTTGACGATTTTCTGTTCCGCCTAGGATGCATACGCAATAGTTATGGTGTATCGTGGTATGAGATTACCGCCAATTTCTACCACTTCGTGTCAGGTTCTGTTGAATCATGGTACTGGGTGTACCTGAAGAGCAACAAACACACGACGTGGGACGAATTGAAGACTGCTTTGGTAGAACAGTACCGCAGTTTAGAGAGCGATACCGAGTTGTTCAGAAAATTATCTGATCGTAAGATGATGAATGGCGAGTCCTTCAACGACTTTTTCGATGCCATTCAATATTTGAATTCAAGGATGCGAGTTCCTAGACCAGAGAAGGAACTAATAGAAATTATCAAAACTAATGTCCGTAGGCGTATGGGTGAACTACTCATAACCTACAGTCCGTCTAGCTTACGACAGCTAGCATACTACTGTCGAGCCATAGAGAAGGCTCAATCTCAATACGAGAACGTCCGTCCGACTTTTGTGCCAAACGCACAACGTCCACCTGCAAGGCGATTCGTTAACGAAATCGTGGGAGAGCCTTGTCAGGATCTAACTGTAGCATTACCTGATACCAGCGTAGAAGCGATTCAGAGGGATCGAAAGCTTTAGAAATGTTGGAATTGTCAAGTTCTGGGCCACAATTTTCGCGATTGCGCAAAACCAGTCGACAAAATTTTCTGTTTCCGATGTGGTTTACCAGAAGCCTATAGACCGTCCTGTCCAAAATGTTTAGCGGGAAACGAGATGAGGAACAACCCAATAACCGGGGGGGTTCGCTCCGATTAGATAAACCCGGAAGTCCAGTGACTGAGCCAAAAGAGGCTCTTGAACTTCCTAAAGTAACTATATTAAAACCGATTAAGACTAATAATGAATTACCGAACGATTCATGATTGTAGAACAATCCCTATTTTAGATACGGAAACCAAACCATTAACTAATTTGAATTTAAACGAAAATATTACAGAACCTTTATATCGTAAACCTTTTCATGAAAGGTTACGGAATTACAATGAAGTGCGAAGGAGAATAGTCACCTTCCCTGATTTATCCAAACGGATACGTCGAGTAAGGGAGCGCTTCCAACGGAAGCGGACTACTTACCGTAACATTGCGTCAGCTACCATAGGTCGAGAATCAAATGACCCACATCCGTATGTGACAGTCGGTTTATTTAATGATGATTTTCTTGGTCTTCTCGACTCAGGGGCCAGCATCAGTTGCTTAGGCACTAATATATTGCCCTATCTGAAAGACAAAAATGTTACGGTAAGGAAGGTAGAGACTACCGTGTCCGCGGCCGATGGACAGAAACAATCCATAGTGGGAGTGATCACTACATCGATCACATACAAAGATGTGACTAAGGATATAGACTTGTATATCGTGCCATCTCTAAGCCAACGTCTATATTTAGGCGTAGACTTTTGGCAAAAGTTTCGAATCGCACCGAATGTAATTGCGGGTCTTTCAGGAATAGTGACCAGTGAGCCAGATGTAAGGCCCACAAATCAACTAAAGTTGAATGATGAAGAGTCTAAACGACTAGAAGCTGTTGTTCGTTGATTTCCTTCTTTCGCAGTCCATGGACTCGGGAAGACAAATCTAGTGCAACATTTCATAGATACAGGCGATGCCGTACCTATAAAGCAGAGGTACTATCCCGTATCCCCGGCGATCCAAACCCTTATGTATGCGGAGTTGGGACACATGCTTTCGTTAGGAGTCATCGAGGAAAGTTCCAGCGCATGGAGTTCCCCAGTGGTGCTAGTACGCAAACCTGGTAAGAACCGATTGTGTCTGGACTTTCGGAAGGTGAACTCAGTGACAAAGAAAGATGTTCGTCCTATTGCGCATATAGATTGGCTGCTGGCACGTCTGACAGAAACACGTTACATTTCTAGCGTGGATCTGAAGGATGCGTTTTGGCAGATACCGCTGGAGCAAAGTTCGAGGGAAAAGACCGCTTTTACGGTACCTGGCCGACCACTGTACCAATTTAAGGTCATGCCCTTTGGTCTATGTAATGCGTCACAAAGTTTGAGCTACCTGATGAGTCGCGTAATCCCATCAAGATTGCGAGATCAAGTATTCGTGTACTTGAATGATCTCTTGGTTGTGTCTAAAGATTTCGACGAACACATACAGACTGTGGAGATAGTCGGAAAGTGTTTGACAGATGCAGGACTGACGATTAACGTCGAGAAGTCGAAGTTTTGTTTTGATGAGCTTCACTATCTCGGTTATAAGGTCGGTCAGGGTTGTCTGAAAGCTGATCCTGACAAGACTACAGCAATCACTAACTTTCCTTTACCAACCACAACTCGCCAAGACCGCCGATTTCTCGGTATGGCTGGTTGGTATCGGCGATTTGTTAAGGATTTCAGCACCCTAGCCGCACCCTTGACCAAGACACTGAAAAAGGGAAAAGTCTTCAAGCTCGGTCCAGAAGCTATTGAAGCATTCCTGCAAATCAAGCAAGCTTTGACTTCAGCGCCTGTATTGCTCAATCCAGACTTCTCCAAAGAATTCATCATTCTCTGCGAAGCATCCGCGACTGGCATGGGATGTGTACTCTGTCAGCGGGACGAATCCGGAGCGGAGCAGCCTATATACTACTTCTCCCGGAAACTGAATGCTGCTCAGAGAAACTCTTCGGTGACAGAGCGCGAGTGCTTAGCAGCTTTTGAGGGTATCCAGAAGTTCAGATCATACGTTGAGGGATACCATTTTCGCGTGATTACAGATCATTCCAGCCTGAAATAGCTGTAGACTATGAAAGACCCAACTGGAAGATTAGCGAGGTGGAGTATGCGACTCCAAGGCTTCGATTTTGTGGTGGAGCATCGGAAAGGAACGTTAAATGTCGTGCTAGACGCTCCGCCAAGGGATGATCTAACTTGGAAGCTGTGGGTCCCATCAGAGATGACCGAATCTCTAATTTCATTGGCTCACAATCCGCCGAGTGCTTCGCATGGTGGAGTGGTAAAGACCATTTATCGGTTGAAAGATAGATTTTACTGGCCCGGTATGTACACACAGGTCAAACTTTACGTAGACCGGTGTGAGACATGTAAGACCAGTAAAGCCGCCAACATGACGTTACGAGCAGAGATGGGAGACAGTTTTGTGGTGGATAGACCATTTCAACACTTATATGTCGACTTTCTCGGACCGTATCCCAGATCGAAATTTGGTAATGTATACATCGCGATCGTGTTGGATCAGCTAACGAAATTTGTTTTTATCAAACCACTGCGCAAGGCGACAGCCGCGAGCGTGGTCGAATTCCTAAAGGACGATATATTTTTGGTATATGGGGTACCGGAGAGTCTTCTCTCGGACAACGGTACGCAATTTGTTGGAAAAGAATTTCAAAAGTTTTTGGATGTTTTCGGGGTCAAACACTGCCGAACGGCAGTGTATGCTCCCCAGTCGAACGCAAGTGAACGCGTGAACCGTTCAATCCTCGCGGCCATTAGGTCGTATGTCAATCCTCGACAGACGGATTGGGATGCCCATCTGTCTTCGATCAGCAGTGCGCTACGTACGACAGTACATTCAACTCTTTCTATGTCACCATACGAAGCCTTCTTTGGTCAGCGTATGATAGAACATGGGGCAGATTATCGTCTTTTGAGAGAGTTGGGTGGACTGAACTGTTCGGAGATAGATTGCCTTCCTAAGTTCGCTAGGATGAACATCATACATTCATACCTTAAACAAGCGTTAGCCAATACTCACGAAGCCTACGAGAAGAACTACAATCTTTGCAGTAGAAAAGTGATATTCAAAGTAGGTGATGAAATCTACAAAAGAAATCAAATTCTGAGCGATGCAACCAAGCACCTGAGTGCAAAGTTGTGTCCAAAGTTCATCAAAGTTCGCGTAAATAAAATAATCGGTAACAACCTATACGAAGTAGAGGATAGGCGAGGCCACAAATCCACTTGCCATACCAAAGACCTAAAGAGGTAAATTAAAAACTCAACAATTCTTATTACACCTGATTTGCAAACCTCTTTACACCTTTTTTTTAGAAAGAAAGTAAATAGAATTATAACCTTTTTTATATCGGACATGACATACAAGTATCTTTTAATACTATAAGATACTTAACCCAGATTTATAATTTTTGAACTGATGCCCGGCGCTCAGCTGTGCATGAGACACTTGGTTCAAAATACTTCCCTGACTTAACCATATGTTTTTTTTTTTTTTATGTTTTTTTTTTGCTTTCAGATATTCGCCTGAGTATCTAATCTATGACTATACGTCATGCATAACATACATGTTTTTTTTTGTCTTCGACCGACTAGACGTTAAAGAGTCGCAGTGTCACACCGACACGAAGGATGAGAAGATTCTAGACGCAACGATTTATTTGCAAGAAGTTCTCCTTTTTCTTGGAATTTAGACTAAGTGGACTTAGTCGAAATTCCAAGCTTTGTAGGGAAAACTTTCTTGCCCTCCATTGACTTCGTAGGGAAAACCTACTTGCCCTCCAACTACAATAGATGTTCGCAACTGGTGCCATCTATCGGGCAAACCGATTGTCGACTCACATTGTGCTGAACGCACGGAAACTATGGTCCGCCATTAAATATGAGTCCACAGCTAGAATCCACCCCGACGAACACATTCCACTTCTCATGGAAGCCACTTGGCCTCCACTTTCAAAAGAGAATTCCAAGACATGCGCAGTTCGCCATTCCCATGGAAGTGTGACTTTTGAGCGATAGGCGACCAGAAAATGTCGCTACGGATATTTTGCTTGGCCTACATGCAGAACTACACACGGTGTGGTTTACACGGCAATCCGCAGAATGGTGTTTACACCATCCGAAACAAGTACACGAGAAGAATTTCGTCAATTCACGTATGCAGAGTAAGAACAACGTTTAGGATGAGAATACCTGTAACATTATGGTGATGACAGTTTCACTGACAGAAATGTCAAGTTATTCGACTTTACGTCAAAATTCATTCAACTATTTTTATTGCATTAATCATTCTTGAAATCATACGTAATCTAACTTAATCTTACCTACTGTCACTTTCGGACTTGCGAGCATACTCAGTAGCGAAAATTTTAGGCATAGTTATGAATTTTGTCATACTTACCATAAACGCAAAACGCAGAACACCTAAAACACAAAAGTGTAAACCGACTGTAAAATCCTACAACTACTTACCGACATTGACGTCATAGACACACCAAATTACGATTTGAAACGTAAGAGTTCTTACTGGAAAACAGGGCGTTGGCTGAGTGGAACGTGGAAACACAATCCAGGAAGCCAGACAAAAAGATACCCCATTTTGAAGAAGACCATTCGTCACCCGAGAATTGTTTTGTCGTAAGCGCCAAAATGGGTTTTTTTAAACTGGATATGCAGCACTAAATTTTCAAATGTGCTCTTTTCATTTCTGTTGTCAGAGTTTTCCTATCTCTTACCGTTGCTGAGATAATTAGTTTGCATTTTGTCGTATATCCACAAAATAATCACCTCTTGGGTTTTGTTTTGTCGTAAACGCCAATTTTCGGCATATACGACAAAAATTCATCAAGATTGCGAGATCAAGTATTCGTGTACTTGAATGATCTCTTGGTTGTGTCTAAAGATTTCGACGAACACATACAGACTGTGGAGATAGTCGGAAAGTGTTTGACAGATGCAGGACTGACGATTAACGTCGAGAAGTCGAAGTTTTGTTTTGATGAGCTTCACTATCTCGGTTATAAGGTCGGTCAGGTGTTGTCTGAAAGCTGATCCTGACAAGATTACAGCAATCACTAACTTTCCTTTACCAACCACAACTCGCCAAGACCGCCGATTTCTCGGTATGGCTGGTTGGTATCGGCGATTTGTTAAGGATTTCAGCACCCTAGCCGCACCCTTGACCAAGACACTGAAAAAGGGAAAAGTCTTCAAGCTCGGTCCAGAAGCTATTGAAGCATTCCTGCAAATCAAGCAAGCTTTGACTTCAGCGCCTGTATTGCTCAATCCAGACTTCTCCAAAGAATTCATCATTCTCTGCGAAGCATCCGCGACTGGCATGGGATGTGTACTCTGTCAGCGGGACGAATCCGGAGCGGAGCAGCCTATATACTACTTCTCCCGGAAACTGAATGCTGCTCAGAGAAACTCTTCGGTGACAGAGCGCGAGTGCTTAGCAGCTTTTGAGGGTATCCAGAAGTTCAGATCATACGTTGAGGGATACCATTTTCGCGTGATTACAGATCATTCCAGCCTGAAATAGCTGTAGACTATGAAAGACCCAACTGGAAGATTAGCGAGGTGGAGTATGCGACTCCAAGGCTTCGATTTTGTGGTGGAGCATCGGAAAGGAACGTTAAATGTCGTGCTAGACGCTCCGCCAAGGGATGATCTAACTTGGAAGCTGTGGGTCCCATCAGAGATGACCGAATCTCTAATTTCATTGGCTCACAATCCGCCGAGTGCTTAGCATGGTGGAGTGGTAAAGACCATTTATCGGTTGAAAGATAGATTTTACTGGCCCGGTATGTACACACAGGTCAAACTTTACGTAGACCGGTGTGAGACATGTAAGACCAGTAAAGCCGCCAACATGACGTTACGAGCAGAGATGGGAGACAGTTTTGTAGTGGATAGACCATTTCAACACTTATATGTCGACTTTCTCGGACCGTATCCCAGATCGAAATTTGGTAATGTATACATCGCGATCGTGTTGGATCAGCTAACGAAATTTGTTTTTATCAAACCACTGCGCAAGGCGACAGCCGCGAGCGTGGTCGAATTCCTAAAGGACGATATATTTTTGGTATATGGGGTACCGGAGAGTCTTCTCTCGGACAACGGTACGCAATTTGTTGGAAAAGAATTTCAAAAGTTTTTGGATGTTTTCGGGGTCAAACACTGCCGAACGGCAGTGTATGCTCCCCAGTCGAACGCAAGTGAACGCGTGAACCGTTCAATCCTCGCGGCCATTAGGTCGTATGTCAATCCTCGACAGACGGATTGGGATGCCCATCTGTCTTCGATCAGCAGTGCGCTACGTACGACAGTACATTCAACTCTTTCTATGTCACCATACGAAGCCTTCTTTGGTCAGCGTATGATAGAACATGGGGCAGATTATCGTCTTTTGAGAGAGTTGGGTGGACTGAACTGTTCGGAGATAGATTGCCTTCCTAAGTTCGCTAGGATGAACATCATACATTCATACCTTAAACAAGCGTTAGCCAATACTCACGAAGCCTACGAGAAGAACTACAATCTTTGCAGTAGAAAAGTGATATTCAAAGTAGGTGATGAAATCTACAAAAGAAATCAAATTCTGAGCGATGCAACCAAGCACCTGAGTGCAAAGTTGTGTCCAAAGTTCATCAAAGTTCGCGTAAATAAAATAATCGGTAACAACCTATACGAAGTAGAGGATAGGCGAGGCCACAAATCCACTTGCCATACCAAAGACCTAAAGAGGTAAATTAAAAACTCAACAATTCTTATTACACCTGATTTGCAAACCTCTTTACACCTTTTTTTTAGAAAGAAAGTAAATAGAATTATAACCTTTTTTATATCGGACATGACATACAAGTATCTTTTAATACTATAAGATACTTAACCCAGATTTATAATTTTTGAACTGATGCCCGGCGCTCAGCTGTGCATGAGACACTTGGTTCAAAATACTTCCCTGACTTAACCATATGTTTTTTTTTTTTTTATGTTTTTTTTTTGCTTTCAGATATTCGCCTGAGTATCTAATCTATGACTATACGTCATGCATAACATACATGTTTTTTTTTGTCTTCGACCGACTAGACGTTAAAGAGTCGCAGTGTCACACCGACACGAAGGATGAGAAGATTCTAGACGCAACGATTTATTTGCAAGAAGTTCTCCTTTTTCTTGGAATTTAGACTAAGTGGACTTAGTCGAAATTCCAAGCTTTGTAGGGAAAACTTTCTTGCCCTCCATTGACTTCGTAGGGAAAACCTACTTGCCCTCCAACTACAATAGATGTTCGCAACTGGTGCCATCTATCGGGCAAACCGATTGTCGACTCACATTGTGCTGAACGCACGGAAACTATGGTCCGCCATTAAATATGAGTCCACAGCTAGAATCCACCCCGACGAACACATTCCACTTCTCATGGAAGCCACTTGGCCTCCACTTTCAAAAGAGAATTCCAAGACATGCGCAGTTCGCCATTCCCATGGAAGTGTGACTTTTGAGCGATAGGCGACCAGAAATTGTCGCTACGGATATTTTGCTTGGCCTACATGCAGAACTACACACGGTGTGGTTTACACGGCAATCCGCAGAATGGTTTTTACACCATCCGAAACAAGTACACGAGAAGAATTTCGGCCTGACAAATGAACGTCAGATTGCTAAATTCATTTATTAACTGAATTATAGGTTTAATCTCGACACCCAACTGACGTTGTCAAACGTAACTTTTGGTTCAGGCGTAAGTAATTTCATCTGACGTTTACACTAATGGTAATCCTGAGGCCATTCAAGAAAAATTTGTGCTGACAGATGACTATTATAATGAGAGAGAGCAGCTAAACGATCACTACTGACGTCTTCGGTGAAATAGGTTTATTTCCCTTGCTCGTTTCCTACTGCCCAGCAGAGACAGCTGCCTAAGTCTCGTTCCTTCGCAATAGTCACTTGACAGTAGAGAAAGTTAGTTTGACTCGAAAGCATTGTCAAGTACGATCAAAATTTGCATGACGGAGGTAATTTGGACAGTAATTTTGCATTCATTGATGTGATCATTTACCAAAACTAGGTCAATTCACGTATGCAGAGTAAGAACAACGTTTAGGATGAGAATACCTGTAACATTATGGTGATGACAGTTTCACTGACAGAAATGTCAAGTTATTCGACTTTACGTCAAAATTCATTCAACTATTTTTATTGCATTAATCATTCTTGAAATCATACGTAATCTAACTTAATCTTACCTACTGTCACTTTCGGACTTGCGAGCATACTCAGTAGCGAAAATTTTAGGCATAGTTATGAATTTTGTCATACTTACCATATACGCAAAACGCAGAACACCTAAAACACAAAAGTGTAAACCGACTGTAAAATCCTACAACTACTTACCGACATTGACGTCATAGACACACCAAATTACGATTTGAAACGTAAGAGTTCTTACTGGAAAACAGGGCGTTGGCTGAGTGGAACGTGGAAACACAATCCAGGAAGCCAGACAAAAAGATACCCCATTTTGAAGAAGACCATTCGTCACCCGAGAATTGTTTTGTCGTAAGCGCCAAAATGGGTTTTTTTAAACTGGATATGCAGCACTAAATTTTCAAATGTGCTCTTTTCATTTCTGTTGTCAGAGTTTTCCTATCTCTTACCGTTGCTGAGATAATTAGTTTGCATTTTGTCGTATATCCACAAAATAATCACCTCTTGAGTTTTGTTTTGTCGTAAACGCCAATTTTCGGCATATACGACAAAAATTCCATGTGTTTTCCCTCTTTTTTTTCTTAATATTGTTTTATCGTAAGTGTATAGGCTTAAGGTATACGATCAAAAATTTAAAATAAAACCTTAAAATTGAATTGTCGTACGTGTATGAGACTCACATAGAATGTAGATGATCATATACAAATACAACAAAAATGACAAATCAAATATTGCGGTTTGGTTTGTTGTACGTGTATAGAGATTTCAATTGGCGTTGCAGAAAGTATAAATAAATTTCTTAAATATATTAGAGACGAACAATTTACACTCTATTATAAAATGAGCGGAAGAGAAATGGAGTAAAAAACAGCTACAATTTTGAAAAAATCAAACAAGAGCAGTCTGGTAACTAAAAAAAAATGTGTTCACCCAAAGTCTTCGTGTTTCAAGTAGGTAACTCAAAACCGTTATCAAAAGACAAACTACTACGAAGCCTTGTTCAAAACAAGAGCAGTCTGGTAACTAAAAAAAAATGTGTTCACCCAAAGTCTTCGTGTTTCAAGTAGGTAACTCAAAACCGTTATCAAAAGACAAACTACTACGAAGCCTTGTTCAAATCAAAAACATAAGAATGAAATCATCAATAATTTATTATTTAATACTATTTTTTACTGGTGTGCTATAACACTATGTACCTATACAGTTATTTATGTTAACTTTAGGTTTCCTAACCTAAATGACATTGTTGATCTCATAGATCTAATTTTATAATTCATAGTCATAGAATGACTATTCCGTTAGTTTTTATAAAACAAAATGTGATTTTAATTTTGTACCTGTCTACATTCGTATTTTTATGGTCATAGGATGATTTTTTGTTATTGTTTTTTTTTATATTTATTAATCAAGTTAAATTTTAACACCAAGATTGCCTTTTAACAATAAGACTCAATTCCTATTTTAACCTTTATAAAATAAATAACATTTTATTGTTAGCACTAGCTTCGTTTCGCCAAAATTCATCAATGTATTGAAAATAATAATTCTTTCACATGCATTTAGTAAATAGCTGATATTTTACAATTCACTTTTATTTATGTGTATAGATTATCAGCTATCTGCCTGTGAAAATCCCGTCAAAATCGGCTTAGCCGTTTCCGAGATTAGCCGGAACAAACGAACAGACAAACATTTTTAAAAAATGCGTTTTTGCTATAAGTACCGTATATACTTTCATACGCATTTAGTAAAAAAATGATATTTTGAAATAACAGACAGACACTTCATTTTTATTTATGTGTATAGATTATCAGCTATCTGTCTGTGAAAATCCCGTCAAAATTGCGACCGCAACGCCTCCTACAGGAGTAATTAAAAGAGCCTAAGTTTTTCCTTACAGCAGCAGCTATTAAGTTTTAGTTCCCGTCAAAATCGGTTTAGCCGTTTCCGAGATTAGACGAACCAAACAGACAGACCAACATTTTAAAAAATGTGTTTTTGTTATAAGTACCGTACCTTTTAATGTATATACTTTCATACGCATTTAGTAAAAAACTGATATTTTGAAATTACAGACAAAAACTTCATTTTTATTTATGTGTATAGATTGGAAATTGACTTTTTTTAATTATTTCTCATACAAATTCGTATAGCATTTAAACAAGACGCTTGAATATTGAAATGTCTTACGTGGGTTCACTTTGTCGTACGTGTATGGGATGGAAACAAAAGCTTATTTTTGTGGCGTATACGACAAACTCATTTTGGGTAAAAAGCTTTATAATTTGAAAACCAAAACAGCTACGACAATGTTGAATACTTAAATCAAAAGAAGATACTTCACACAATATATTCTAATAAAAAAAAAGAAAACTTGATCGCTTCGTTTTTTTTTTGTATAGTAACGCAAACCTTTAAATGCGATTTCCCAAAATCGTGTTTTTGGGAGATACAACAAAACAATTCTCGGGCGACGCATTGTTGGAGAAAGAACAAATCTGCTCCAGAACACGAAGCAAGTTACTTTTTTCTTTTTTTTTTGCCGCTGCCATCATTTTGATGGAAGAATAATAAGAAATTACTTTTTGGTATTTCTTTATTCTTCCATCCATTAAATAAACGAAGGATTTGTAAACGAAACCAGGTGAGTTTGAAGAAATCTGTTATTCGAGCAAAAGATTTGGGACAATTTGCTCGGAAATATGTCTACCTACCAAAACCATGTGGTCAGTGTTCTTAATAGAACTCTCATTCAGGTGATCCAGGTGGAAACTCCATCGAAAAGACCGAGGATATATGGTCTGTTGATCCGAGAAGTATTTTAGCTGAAGGCGCAGGAATCTGCCAGGATATCGACGTGTGGAATTGGAGATTATAGTACCTTTGATTTTATGGATAGTTTGGACCGCCAAGCCATATACTATGTGTAAAATTCCCTACATACTTTAAAATATATGTGGCCAAAAAGATTCAGCACCTATCACATCCTTTTTTTTTAAACTGCGTCTCGCATATAGAGAGCAGATAGAGAAGAGGGTACTAATGTATGTACCTCTCACATCACCGAACACGATATATAACATTTGTGCCGGCTGGTATTCCACGTGGCAGGACCAAACGAGGCGTTGATCCGCTAGTCGGCTCGCCTACGTACGCAACCTCGCCACACACACCAGCCGCACCACCCTTTTTGTGGACATTCGGAGGATTCCATTACTTCCTCCTCATCTCACATCACTCCACCCAAGGCAACACAAGCGAGGCGAGGTGATTTGTCAAGTTTTTATCGCAAGCACCGGCGCCATATATTTTAAAAGGAAGGCAACATTATTCACTATCTGTGCCGTAGATTGAGGCACTCCGCAAGGCTTTTCTCTATCGGAACGCCACCTCAATCCTCCGAGGCACATCTCTGAGATATCTTGATCTTCGGAACCAAATCTGATAACGCTCTATTGACAGAAGCTGGTACTGCCAGACCTTCTCCCTCCACTACGGCCCTGTCGGCGCAACTTTTAAGGCATTTTCATATACCATTTCATCCTGAGGATTATTTCTTTGGAACCCAGTCACGATAGGCTGAAGAAACACGACGTGGGAACTCCAAGAATACGCCGTGCGATTTCCAAAAACGTTTTTCTTGATTTTCATCGCGGGAAGTTATACACCAGGCCGTCTGGCGTGTGTAACGACACAGATGCCGGTCCTACATCCGCAGCAGTCCCGCATATTCATCTCAACGTCCACCAGATCCTGTACATTGTGTACAATTTATGATAAAATAATATCTTGAAACAGGTAATGATCCTATTTTTGTGTTTATGTGTAAGGTGCTTGTTTGTTTTATAGTTATATGAGCGTGAAGCTCTGGTGTTCGAATCATTAGTCACAAGTAGCATTTGTCCGAGTTCGTTGCGTTAAGCGAAAGCGTACATGATCAGAATTATTGTCCACGGACGGTGGCAAAAGAGCATAAGTTTACCTTTTGAACATATTAAGACAATCTATATACAGAGTTTTATACTTGAAGAAGAAAAAGTGCACAGTTTCTATATTGTAAAGCATAGATGGTATCTTGGTTTGATTTTACTTTTTTTGATGAATTATTTTCAGAGCCCGTGCTCATAAGTACTTATTTATAGACTTTTCGCGTACGTGCCTAATATTGACCACATCCATCGCCAATTTCGGTCGATTTTTAAGATGTGTATTTCAAAACTAGTATTTTGTTTTGCGGTGATTTTGATCTTTCTAATTGTTTGGCTGTATAGCCAACAATGCTCGCAGTGTCAACCACTCTCCCAACGAAGACTTTACTTTCACAAGTGCGGTTGCTAGTAAGACTTGTGAGGTTTTGGCTGGAAAGCTGTAATGCGAGTGGTGAGATGCAACATTGTTTGTTGAAGACGGTTGTCTGTTGGAGGTATGAAATGAAGGAGCCTCTGCGTTCAAAGAAATTTGATTAAAACTCTGTTGCTGTCTTTGATTGTTTGGATCGCTGAGACCTGTTGGTTGCTGTATTGGCTGAAAAGAGTTATTGTAATTCTGCTGTATGCGTGAAGGTTGTTGGTTTGGCTGAAAAGGAATATTATTTGCATGCATTAAAGTGTGATGTGTTTGTTGGCAATGATAACACCTACGACCACTTGGACAGTTATCCGTTGCATGATTATACCCCAGACAGTTTTGATACAAACCTAATTTATTAATCACCTGACAACGCTCGGTTACACTCATTTTCAAAAATTTATTGCACCTTCTAACGGCATGTTTATTTTTATGACAGACTTTGCAGGTAATTTTTACTTTATCAGCCTGAGTATGAGCAATAAACGTCTGCTTGTGTGAAGGGTTCCGTGATGTGTTGGATGTACTTGGAGTATGTTGCTGATCAACCGCTTCTAGAGTCCGGAATCGTGTCTCCAAAAAAGATGTGAACTCCTTAAAGGTTGGCAACTTCTTCGGTTCTTCTCTGTCATTCAGCTTCTCCTCCCACATCTGCTGCGTTTTACCTGGTAATTTTCGCACAAGAAGAAAAATTAACACTGGATCTAAGTGACTCACTTCTATTTTTAGATTTGACAAGCTATGTACCACTTGTGTCGATGTATAAAGGAGATCTCTAATCGACTCAGCACGTTCCTGGTTCAACGACGGCAGGTTGAAAAGGTTGGTCAACTGAATGTTTACGAGGACACGCGGGTGATCATATCGATCCTTTAACATTGTCCATGCTTTGGAATAGTTGTGGCCTTGAATTTTCAAGGTCAAAAGAAGCTTTTAAGCATCTCCTGTCAAACTGGTTTTTAAGTAGTGCATCTTTTGAATGTCAGACAACGAGGACTTATTTGCAACAAGGGTTAAAAACAAATCGTGAAAATTCGGCCATGACTCATAACTTCCGTCGAACGAAGGTATTTTTATAGCTGGCAGATGAACTTCTTCGGTTTTACAAGAATAATCGCAGTAATCCTCTCTGATTTTGTCATACAGAGATTCAACTTCTTCCTGCTCCTTTGTGACATCATCTTCTGACGCTAAAAACTCCTCATATACGACGGATACCGATTTCCACAAATCATCAATCATTGCGAGCCTTGAACGGACATAATTGGCAGTAATCGCCTTGCCCTTCTTTCCAAAATTTTCCACATCCCTTTTTAATTGTTTATGTTTGGCATTTAATTGTTTCGTTGCCATGTTTAGTTTTAAATAAGTGAAACCAAAAACCAATAAAAAATGTAAGGAAAAAAAAAATTCACTTACTTTGAAATGCTGCACAAAATGGCGATGTGGTGCTCGTTTTGTTTTAAGGTTATCCCTCGTTGACACACTTTTTTGATCCACACACAAATTGTCGATCGCTTTTTAAATTTTTGAAATTACTTTATTAATCGAAGGACCAAATGTTTGGCTGTATAGCCCTTTTGTAATTTCTTAATTTCTTTTAAATGAGTTTAATCAAGAAATAAAAACACACAATTTCTCTTCGATTTACACACTTTAATTTTACTTTTGATTTTAGTTTGACAAGAATGATTTACAAGAATGAATATGACATTTCCAAAACAAAATACACATGAAGTGAGTTGCAGTTTATTGTTGAATAAATAGAGTTTTGCATGCGCTTCATTGCTAGTGCGTTTGACTGGACGTCACGTTTGGCTGCATTCAACACTAATATTAATACATTAACGTGTCGTGGTCATGGTAAACAATACCCTTCAGTCATTAAGACAATTTTATTCTTTTTTTTATGTATCTCGTGTCGGTAGCGACCAAAAACGTTCGCGTTGAACGCCGCGTTTGAATTCGAATTATAAATTTTTTTTTATATATACACAGTCTTTAAACCTGTGGCTATTACACAGTCTCGCTCGATAACCACACGCGCTTAAGCGTACCATTGAGTGGATTTTAGCTACGGCTGCCTCCAATATATACGGGGTTTAAAGCCAAGATCGTTCGTTTCTTATTCGGTCGCGATTTTGTAGGGGTGACTTACTCGCCAGTACTCACAACCAGAGTACGCCAGTGGTGCCACCTATTCGAGCAAATTTATTAGTTACTCATTTTGTGCTAAACGCACTATGCACCATCTACCTGAATAAGAATCTCTAAGTAGAATACATTTTCCAGAGTGGTGTCCACTCTGTTCCAAGTCAAAATGGATTTCCTAGTTATGTGCAGAATATAACACTTAAGCATTCTGACACCTACTGTCAATTGCAAATACGATTCCAATCTAATACCTCATGACAATTCCACTTGTGGGACATACTCGTGACGTCATGAGTGAATAAGTTTTTTTTATTGAACCAAACAGTAGCAGAGCACGTAAGAGAGGTATTCGTGATGTGACGTGAGCCCGACTGTAAGTATGATCCGTCATAACATCAACGTCAGGCAGACATCCTAGTCTCATATTTGACAGGTATCATTGTTATCCATAAATACTTACTTGTCATACTTACGCTGCGATGTCATCTGCCACATTCCTTTCCTTTTTCTTCGCACCTACACTACTGGTATTTATCTGAAAAATAATAGTGTGTTTCGAAAAGTCAAGAACACTTCCAACGTAAAAGTGACACTCACCCAGTGTGATCGAAACTTTAAGTTGGTAATTTCAAGTTATTCGTGAACATTAAATCTCCATGTCAAAGAGTGAAGACTCTGTGCCAACAAAGTCGGCACAGTGGTTACTTCTCTATGGCACTTATTTGGATTACGCCACCTAACGAGTGGAAAAAGAAGTGAAAATAATGACACAGTGATAGAAACGAGCTGTAAAATCCGCGCGTTTTGGCTGATTTGTCAGGAAGTCTGACTAACCAATGAAGGAAATTGTCTGTGAATCGGACTTCATTTTGAAGAAGACAACGAGAGGGATAACACCACCCTGCTAATCATTCGGAAAAGTAATTTTTTTTCTACTACGGGCCGCGGCCATATTATTTTCTTCGTCTTCTTATCAAGAAGATATTCTTGCAAATTGCCTAAGGCAATTAGCATTTACCGTCGGACGGATTACATTAATCGAGGTAAGAGAACATTCCTTTTATATATTTCTCGGATGCAGAAGGATTAGTTCCTTCAGCATCGAGAATTTTCTCGTGGCCACGCCACTTAGGCGACAGAATTTAACAAGTATCTCCTTCGATAGGTGCGCTCTAGCAGCCAGATGATTGCCAGGGGCATTTCTATCCCGTTCCATTGAAGGACATAAGCGAGGCGGCCCGAGGATTTTGTCCATTTTTTTGGATTTTTAAACAACAGAAGCTAATTTAGGAGTTTTTTTTTGTAGACTTCCTGTACACGTGCCAAGAAATACCGCACGGAACATCGATACGCTCGATATGTGCCTTTTTATTGTATATTAAAATACATGGCGGCACAATTGTACGCTGTAAAACTTACCCAAGTTGCAATAATTATTTGGGGGAACAGTTGTAAAACTTTTTGCGTCGACGCAAGGACTTTTTTTTATACCTACTCCGCCCACTGTCTGGCACATCTTTAATTTCGTGCCGTAGCAGGACACATTGTCTGTCCTCCCTACCGCATTAGCTACGCGTTGGTAGCTAAGGCTTGTGAAGGAAGAAAACGTAGATTCAGGGTCATTACTTTGACCGAAAACTTTCTTTCGGTTGCCCCAACCGAGTGCAGGAATAAACCCAGCCACGATAGGCTGATGTTAGGAGCAACAGCAACAGCAACAGCAGCATTAGCAACGACATCAACGTGAGCAGCAGCAGCAGCAGCATTAGCAACAGCAACAACAGCAGCAGCAACAGCAGGACGTCTGGCGCGTGCCGAGACACGTATGCCGGTCCTCAACACACATTTTGTGAAGCACACGAGGATCAGCTAAGCAGTGAAGCAGATTATAGTTATAATATCACGGATATACAGCGACGTGAAATAAATTACATGTAAAGTTCTATAAGATTTTCATATCATGGAATACCAGGTAACCATTATTTGTGTTATTTAACTGTGTGTTGTATGAAAGGACGAGGAAGTATTCCGTCCCATCAAGGCCCACAGGCGGGTCGTATATTTGCCTGATAACGTACGCAACAAGCAGCTGTACGTCGCGTAAGACCACGGACGGTGGTGCACGCTAAAGAAAATTATTCTTTTTATTATAATATTTCATGGAAGGCAGGACCTGACGCCTCCTCCTCCATATATGTGTGTTAAATTTGTGTAGTGCATAGGTATTTTTAAGATTATTCTACTTATTCTAATCTCAGTGACAATTGGAATTCAGAGCGAGTATTTTTACTTTCGTTTTTTGGTGCGAAAGCCAATTAGTACTTTCGGAATCTCGAGTTTTCCTTTCGGTACCTTCGTTACTTACGTGTTTGTTTGTTTTTGTGTCGCGGTCAATCTTTTTGAGTGATTTACTTGAGTACAGATATTCTTTTCTCTACTATTTCGTCGAAGCGTTTGCTCACGGATATACAGCAACGCTCGTTCATTTCTCGTTACTTCTTGGAGAGGTCAAGCAGTACCTGACCATAATCGCGTTTCAATTTTGTTTGGATCGTAGTACTTTTTCGAAGATTTTACTTAAAGCTTACCTTTAAATTCATTCGGTCTTTTAGACTTTTATCTTTAGTGTCGGTAGCGACCAACCGCGTTTGCGATTTAACGCCGCGTTTATCAATTAATTACTTTTTTTTAGTTTTCACTTACGTATAACGTACACCTCACTCATTTTAATTTTGTTTTATATCACTCGAGTCGACTAATAAGTTGCTCACCACATCCTTCGTTGTGGATCGCGTTAGTTTCGTTTGTTAATCGATCGTCCTTACTTCAAAGTTCATAAGAATTATATTTGGGAAATAAAATAAACCCAAATACGAAAGAATTAATTCCATACTGGGTAAATTTAAACAACTAAGCGTAGATATACCCGGATAATCGAACTCAAAAAGCATCAATAGTAGTAGTTGCATGTAGCTTTAGAAAACATATTTTGCTTTTACTATTCTTTTGCAGGTGACATTGGAGTGCACTTCAACGCTACCGGTAAATGAAGGCAGATTTAATCCTGCTATTATCAGTTGATGAACATTTACCAGTGTAAACATCTTTTGAATACTTTTCCATATTTTTGCACTATATTTACTATATTACTATTGAATTTTTATCGAATATACGGCTGGAAACGAACTGTGACCAGACGTATAGGGTATTGTGCATGAGAATTGATTGATTTACTTACCTATTGCTTTAGAGAACATTCTTTAACTCAGTTCTTTATTATTTGGTGAATTAATTCTTTGAAGATACTTGTTTTGTCTGTTTTGAACACCGCTTAGTTCAGGTGTCCCCCCTTTTTTTTTTGTTGTCTCGCGAATCAAAGTAGTTCATATATACTACATTAAGTATCCACGGGGATACATTTCAAATCATTATCGTTAATAGAATTCGTATCGATAAAGTTTTTTTTTTTTGAACGCCGCGGTAGGATTTTACATTATTCTTTTGTTTACGGCTTTCGTATAAAAGATTAGTCACCGCGTTTCGACTAGCTTCCAATGAGATTAGCTAAAAATATTTTTACTTTTAAGAATTTTTGAATAAACAATCTTTTGAATACTGTTGAGAAATGATAATTTCAGGTTAGGATTTTAAGTATTCAGATCATATAGATTTTAAGAAGAATTACTATAAAGATAAAGTTTTTATTCCAATTAAGATTTCTTGATAAAATTTAATTGTAATTTTAATTCAGATTTGTTAGTATTAAGGACATTATTTGAATAAATTTCGATATTTTTTATAACGATTTACAAAAAAAAATATTGATGTCGATTTACCTTCTTTTTGCCTTTTTGAGATAAATTTACATTTCAGGATGTTTTGATAATTTAGTTATAGGGAGAGAGGTCTCTCTCACTTTTCTCTGGAGCTGAACAAGGTGTGGTATATTTGTAAATTTATGAGATTTCTTTTCTGTTGGTACAGTTTGAGAATTACTTTTAGGATTTTCGATGATAGGTATTAGTTTAGATAGTGATAATATGTGAGCAGGCAGTTATTGCTTGCTTAGTACCTTAAGGGGTTGCCCGAGAATACAATCGAGTTTTGGGGACTCGTAGGTCCACGGACAACCAAGGTCAACACTGAGAGAGTTGATTTTCGGTGTTGAATAGGGTGGGTTGAGAGACCAAGGGGGATCAGTTATCATCTTAGATCCTCCCTCCCCTCAGAGTTAGTCACCTCTGCATCCACGGATAGCATAACATCGTGGCAGCTATCTGTGTAGATGATAGTCATGTGCCATGGCGGCCACGAAAATCTATGGTCAGCTTTTGTTTTAAATACTTACGTGTCGTGTTCTTTGGGATAGCATATGATCCAAAACAGAATTCTTTTCCTTCTTACTATGTTTTCTCACTCTACTATGAGAGGTGCAATAGAGTTTCGCCACACTCTGCAATCAGTTTCGACATGGTCTTTTCTTCGGCTACTCTGGCAGCCCTTAAGCAATTTAACATTAATATTCGAGTTCAAACATCAGAACTCAATGGTCGGCAGGATAATAAGAGGTAACACCGGTTGTATAGATCCCGAAGCAAGAGCCCACGGCCTGGCTGAGCTAGCTAAGGCATGGGTGCTGCCGGCCACCGCGACGGTCGATCTCGGCCACGACCCTGCGTTGTCGCACGCCGTTCCCAACAGCTATTCTTACCGAGTAGTTGTTGAGAAAGGGGGCGTTGCCGGCTTAGGGTTGCTTCCATCCCAGTCACTCGGAATCAAACGAGGGTAGCTAGACGTAGATGTGCTAACCGGAGTCGAATCTCTGGAAGGTCCATTACAGGTTTGTTTGATAATAGCACGATAGGTCTAGATGCTTTCGAAGGGATTAAAGTAGGGTCCATGGTTTTCAGGTGTGGACTACCACACATGTGAGCTGCAAGCGGAACACCTAGCTCTTGTGGCGGATAGGCGTAAACATGCTGCCGGATACCCTCTAGGCTGTTCTACGGGGTTTTGTAGTCAGCACCTATGGTATGCCGGTGGATGGTTTACGCTTCTGTGATGAGGATGGAAAAGGAAATTGGAAGGACGGGGAGGGGAGTAGGAAGAACAAAGGGCCGATGTGCGGAAGTGTAAGTATGTTTGGTGTTAGGAATACTACAGGCACTGAAGCATGGTTGGAGGACGATGTAGTTGCATTTCCTTGGCGAGGATCAAGGATAAGCGGGGCACTTGTTTCTTCTTGCTTCCTCTCTGGTTTGTGTTGTCGATAGGTCTCGGGTTCGGGCTGCGAATGTCCATAGGAGGTTCGGGGTAAGATCGTGAGCCTGTTGATGGGCACAGATAGGGATGCGTAAGTATACGCATTATTCTTAACCTATCACTTCTTTCGATTTCAGAGATGATATATATATGCAGATATTCTACTATAGATGATTATAGATGAATGTATGTATATATGTAAAATTTCTAATATTCATATATATTACGTTACAGATGGCGCCCAACGTGGGGCTGCCTGAATTAGCTTGAGAAATTAAGATTGGAATTGATCAGAGTTAGGTCGATTCAGAGAAACATAGTAGAAAAGTTGAGAATTTCTGAAAATTTTTGAAAATTTTTTTTTTTTTTGTTGAAGATGTTTTTTTTGCGATGAAGATTCTTAGATGGAGGAATACCATCGAGGTCAGTGGAGTAGGCACTATTTTGTCCAGTGGTTTAGTGATATTTTCCTGAGTCAGTCTGTTGCATTAGGTCTATTCACTTTCCCTCTACCTCTTGTCGCTTAGGTTTATCTTCGATCTCTGTCCGGGTTGAGCAGGAGTATGTGCTTGATCGTCAGTTGCTGAGGTGTTGATATTATCCTAGTAGTGAAGTTTAAGATTCCGGAAGTGTGAGAGCAGGATGAGCAGGTCTTCTGACCGGTGGTTGGTGCTTTTTGCGCCCGACGCACGTCAGCTGCAGAAGCTGGTTGTTCACTCGAGCACGACCCAATTTATTTCGACGACAAATTAACTTATCTTTTGTTTGATTTATTGTGCTACCCAGTTTGTTTTAGGAGCAGTAGTCATTTTTGTATATTCGTCAGAAAGTGATGGTATGCGCCGAGACATGAAGCGCTAACCGGTAGTTGGTGTTTATGTACCCGACGTACGTCTGCAGTAGCGTAATGTCGCCGTCGCGCACCTGATCAATCGGCTGAGTAGAAGAAATTGTCTTTCCTTTAGCAATAGAACGCCGTAAAGTATTACCAAGTCCAAACACACTAACTTTTTTTTATAACCCTTTAAAAATTTTTTTTGAGTATGAGTTTTAGAGTACAACCATGTTGTACACACCTTGTTCCAGAGAAGGGAGGGGTACCCTCTCCCGAATCCGTTTATGAAAATAAAACTTTATATAGATTTAGATATTTTGAGTTTGAGTATACAGTAATATCGAGTTATTTTGAGTATTCCGTCAATTGAGTCGAGACGTAAACTTCTCAATTGATGTGTAGTTTTGGGATAGTGCCCACCATTTTTGAGTTTTTGAGTTTTTGAGTTTTTGAGTTTCGAGTTATTGAGTTTCCGTCAATCAAGTTGAGACGTAACTTCTTGATTGGACGTGTAGTTTTGGGATAGTGCCCGCAAATATATTTATAGTTATCGTTTTGAGCTTATAGTTTTGAGATTATTTAGTATTTTTTTTGAGATAGTATCTAGTTTAGATTTTTTTCTTGAATTTTGTTTTTGAGACAAAACAATATCATTAAGTATTTGATTTAAGTTTGATTTATTAAGAAATCATTTGAATTCTGAGTATCTTTAAGTATTAATTCCAGATTTAAGATTTACCGTTTTGAGCAGAATTAAGCACATATATTTAGGTATATATTCTAAGAAATAATTAAGTATTTAGTTGAGATATTTTGCTGAGTTCTTGGAAATTTTTATGAAGTAATATTTTCGAGAGACGAAATATAATTATACATTCCATTAGATTTAAGCACTTTAAAACTTTTTTTTTGAAATTACTTGATTGAGAAATATTCGTTTGAGGTTTACTCACGAATCATTTGAAAATTTACTTACCCAGACTTACTTTTGCATTATTGTAATACCCGAGTAGTTTCCGTTCGAGGATTTCTCACGGGCTACAAGACCATTATTTTTTTTTTTGATCTACACGTTTGACGTGGTGTATCCGTTTCCATACACTGTTTCAACTGAATGAAAGGCTCAAGGCCTAGAAGAACTGTTAAAAGTACCTACCTCTCAAAGTACAGAGAGTTTGATACAATGGCTCCTGGGGGATCGAAACCGAAACCCGGTCGCGTTCAAAACGACGTCGCGGAGGATCACTCCGAGGACGAAGACAGCGTAGCCGAGAGTTTACCCGGAGACAATACAGTAGATAGAAGTGTCGCAGTAGGCGACGAGGAAGTAGCGAGAGCAGAAGAGCAACTACGTAAGGATGCTGCTGATCACTCAGCATACATCCAGAGAGTAGTTTCTGCTACTATAGATCTGCACAGGGTCGACGATAGGAAGTTCATGGCAGAAGCGTTGGAGAAAAGCCACATGCGCTTGCTAGACCAAGTAACTCAATTGCTACAAAAACGAACAGTGAAAGCAACACAACCTGTCGCTCCTCCCAAACCCAATGCTCCTCCTAAGTCTGCTGCTCCTTCAAGATCAGTTGAACCTCTTGGTGTCACGTCAACACAAAGGGCTACACGGCAAGTCAACTTAGCCGATCCAGACACTGCACGTGTCACTAACCAGAATGTCCAGTCCGCGTACAGACCAAACGATGAATTCGATTTGGTAGACCGAATTACGCCACATTACGAGCCAGCTAGAGTGCCACCTTTGTCGGAAGTCAATCCCGCACAAATGCCTCTAGGCTCCAATTTAGACGAGTTCATGGAGCGGGTTAACGCTTTCAATTTCGACGACGAGTCACCTCTGTCACAACCCAGACCACCACCCTCGAACGCTACGTCTTCAAACCGAGTTCATCCATTCCACAAATGGGGACTGAAGTTTGACGGGAAGAATATGTCCGTGGACGATTTCTTGTTTCGCCTGGGGTGTATCCGTAATAGCTACGGAGTGTCATGGTACGAGATTACCGCTAACTTTTACAACTTTGTGACTGGTACAGTGGAATCTTGGTACTGGGTGTACCTCAAAGGGAATAAACACACGACGTGGGACGAGTTGAAGACTGCTTTGGTAGAACAGTACCGCAGTTTGGAAAGCGATACCGAGTTGTTCCGTAAATTGTCCGATCGGAAAATGATGAATGGAGAGTCATTTAATGAGTTCTTCGACGCCATTCAATATCTAAATTCTAGGATGCGAGTTCCCATACCGGAAAAGGAACTCGTAGAAATTATAAAAACAAATGTCCGTAGGCGTATGGGTGAACTCCTCAT